>CM044395.1:26495000-27095000 GCA_024322285.1 Musa beccarii | reverse complement strand
AATCAAAGATGCTGAGTTCCTATAAGAAAACTTAATCCCCCATCGTTGGATTTAATCTCATATTATCCATCTGTATTAAGCTTAACCCATCTAGAATCAATATGGGTTAAGCTTAATCAAAGATGCAGTACGACTTCCTATAAGAAAACTCAATCCCCCATCATTGAATTTAATCTCATATTATCCATCTGCATTAAGCTTAACCCATCTAGAATCAAGGTGGGTTAAGCTTAATAAAAAATGCAGTACGAGTTCTTATAAGAAAAGTCAATCCCTCATCGTTAGATTTAATCTCATATTATCCAACTGCATTAAGCTTAACCCATCTAGAATCGGATAGTCCACCCCACCCAGATGGAGTGAAGCTCACTCTTGATCCCTTCAAACTAAACTACCATAACATTAAAGTGAGTAACCTTATTATTGTTCTAAATATCATCATTCTGGGCTTTCATACTATCCAAAATGAATATATAATAAGCGCTTCTTGGGTCAGAGTAGCATATTCATGAGGCATTCCCAACATTCCATTGCACTACTTGACCTAGACAATAATATTCTAAATAGTGTTGAAGTTATTTTAGTATTGGCCAACTATCTTAGCCTAAAGGACAACAAAAGAGTGAATACCTCGATTACCCAAGCCCTCCTGATGCTTAGGAGTGATCACTCTATCCTAATTGAGCATATGAATACCCCATTGGTTGAATTTTTTTTATCATAAAGAATTTCAAACAGGTTTCTCAATATTGTTAAGGATGAAGATAAGTATCTAGAAAATAGATAAAGCATGAATAGTTGATGTGAGGAGGACAAACTTGACGAGAAAAATCTGACCTGAGAAAGATAGGAAGATTGCCAACTACCAAGCTGTTGCTTGATCTAGTGGAGTTTAGGCTCAAAAGTTAAAATCAGAAGTCACTTAGGAGAGATAAGATTAGCTAGATATTTGAAAGGAAAATATCTCCTCTTTAACTTTTAAGTAATGATATATTTCTTTCTTCCTCCTACTCGACACACTACACAAAAGATCTCCATTTTTGAAAAAATTAATTTTATAGTTGGTCATCCTTTGATAAGTATTAATCTTTAAAATGATATCATAAGATTTTTTTTAGCCTAAAAATATAATTAAATATCATCAGTATATATTAAATGGGATCACTAACACAATGTTTTTAACAAAATGTAGAAAGATTTCTTTAGTCACAAGTTTGATTAATCATATGGGTAAGAAGCTAGGAATCAAAATATATTATTATACCCAAATTTTACCTAAGGCTACTTTGTGGATTTCATAATTAAATCTAAGTCTTAATTTTGTAAGGGTATTTTCATAATTTACCTTAGATATGATATCTCTTTTAATTAGGTTAGGAATACATCTCTCGATTAAATTGAAGGTGGATATTTAAAGAAAATACTAATTGGATTACAAGCACATATCAAGTTAGCTAGATTATAACTTCTAATTAGATTAGGATTAGAATTTCTTTAAGAGGTAGGATATCTATTCTACAAATATACTATAATGTCCCTCTCTTCTCTCAAACCATCAAAGGAACAAGACCGATGATGAAAAAGAAGTCAATAATAGGCGAGAAGATATCATCTTTGTTGATAGTGATCTTTCTCTTTCCTTATTAATACTCAATTCATGCTTCATTGATGTTGATCAATACTATTCAATCAGTTTGATCGATCCCTATCCAAGTGTCCTTTGAAGACTTATAGCTATGTTTGGCTAAGCAAAGTCCAAATAGTAGCAACCTATTTACCTCAATCAAAATCCTAATATGATTTAGATTAGAGCATCTCTCACTCAAATAGGGATATCCATTAAGAAAAGGATGTATGCTAGAAAAGGGTGTGAGGATATCCATTAAGAAAAGGGTGTATGCTAGCCTCACTAAAATACTAGTTCTTATAACCTCACATGATTTATGATTACTCTAATTATTTTGTACTCTTATTTATTGTTATCTGACCCACATATCATATGCATAATTAAATTGCTTATGATATTAGATCAACATGTTGCTATTACCTTTTTCTTTGATCTCTATTTTGTACTGGGCATTTTTGCTCATTCAAAACTACTTCCACATATTATAATGTAAATTATTTTAAGATAGTTTGGTGATGGTTTTGAACTAGTGAAACACTTAGAGCTACTATTAGGGGAGCATCCAAGATAAGGTGATAATAGTTATGCAGCTAATAAATGTGATGATTATCTATGATATTATATTAAAAAAAACATATATACAACTCTGTGTAATGAATTTTCCAAGTAGAGTTATGTGTAGTGCAACTTTTTTGGAATATAAGTTAATTCATACTAAGGCATGACATATATAGATAGGAGAGAGAATGAAAATCTCTGGGATACCTCTGGAACCCTTGAGCAAAGGGGGAGGGTTTACCATTGACAATTCAAGAAAAATTGAGGAAAGGAGATACAAACATAAATGCATAAGATTAACTTTTTAAGAAATTTTTTAACCATTGACAATGATAATCCAAGACAACATTTATCTTTAAGAAATTTTTTAACCATTGACAATGACAATCCAAGACAACATGTTGTAAATGTAGTGCTTAAGTTTCACACAAAAAACCACAACTAACATGTCAATAAAAACATAAATAATATACATATATTATCATTATTTTAAAATATGATTTGTGATACCTATGTTTTATAAATATGATATATGACATATTCATGTTATCGATATTTAAAAACGAAATAGATTCTTTCAAAAACATTTTACACAAAGTCCTTTGAAAGGTTATTTGAAGTATATATATATATATATACATATAAATATATATATATATATATGTATATATATGTATATATGTATGTATGTATATGTATATGTATATGTGTATATATATATGTATATATATATATATATGTATCTATATGTATATGTATATGTATATATATGTACATGTATATGTATATATATATATGTATATATATATATATATATGTATATGTATATATATATATATATATATATATATATATATATATATATATATATATATATATATAATGATGCCTATTTTTAAAAAATATTTATAATGAAATGTATGATCCTCTGGCAAGATACACAAGTTAAGATTGATCTGGCCCAACCGATCAAGATAGCCCACTACGTATTTTTATTCCACCTCTTCTCTATTTTGTCCTTATTCCCTTTTCGACACCATATAAGAGTATGACTCATGTCCCTAATTTTCACCTATAATATCTCAATTTTTATTTTTTTTAATTGAAGCTAATGACCCTAGTTCTAGGAAACATTAAGGTAAAAAAAATCTACGCCTTCACTAAATATATCTAGGGTTTAAGTTTAGCAACTTATAGGTTATTATTTTTTATTGATTTTGAGAAACCTAGGTTTCAAATTAGGATTTGATTTTTTTTTTGTATGTTATGTATGGTTATGTTGGAATTATATGACTTCTAAAATAACTTCAATTTGAGTTTTATCCTTAGAGTTATAGATGTGTCAATTTAAAGTATACAGAATCTTATATTTTGTATTAGAAGGTTTTATAAAAGTTAATTGGATAGCCTTAGAGCCTGATGGGTCAATTGGCCTATCAACTTTATTTGGTCTAAACTACTGACTAAAATACTTAAGCTGCCTAAATTAAACATTAGCATGGTGCATATGAGGTGTCACCTGATGATGACTCCACGTCATGACAAGTCTTCTGACTCAATCCATAGGTAGCTCTTTTCTACTCGAGCCTTCTCACTATGCCCAATAATAGGTTGGCTCTGATATTAAATATTACAATCTGAGCTTGATGGGTCAATTGACCTATTAACTTCGTTTAGCCTAAACCATTGATCAAAATACTTAAGTTAAAATTGATAACAATATACTCATTAGACCCTTATAAGTCAATCTTAGTCTTGCCCACTTTTGATGTAGGACTAATTAAAGGTATTACATGATATATGTTAAAAGACTCCCTTAGGGTTTCATAAGTTTGGAATCAAGTGAATACTATCTTTATATATTAAGATATATCATTTAGAAGTTCATACAATCACAATCCCATTTTAGTATAACAAAATAGGTGATGATAGTTGAATTGGGAAAGTAATTTGACCTTCAAATGATTCTGTTTTGAGTAAAAATTATATATATATATACATATAAATATATATATATATATATATATATACATATAAATATATACATATATATATACATATAAATATATATATATACATAAATATATATATATATATATACATATACATATATATATATATACATATATATATATATATATATATATATATATATATATATATATATATATATATATATATATGTATATATATATATGTATATATCTTATGAGTTCCTATAAAATTTTATAACAATATAATATGATTTAGTAATAATAGTGAACTAAGATTATTTTACATAATCATATAGTTATTTGATCGGTAATCACTAGATCATTTGATTATTGATTGAATTATTAGCAAATTGATGATGAAAATTAAGTAAATTTATAGATTGGCTATATTCTCATTTAAAAGAAATTCTACCAAATTTTGCTCTAAATTAGTGTTTACCTTAGGAGTTATAAGTGATTCAAGATGTAGAATTCTTAATTAAGATATCTCATGACTCTATGCTCCAAATTTGATAGATTTTCAATTTCCTAGTATACTTAATCATTAAGGATCATGGCCCTTCATTAAAATCTTTATTTTGAGTCAAATCAAGTAAGTATAAACTTAAGTTACTATAAAATAATGATCGTATGAATTATTACATTCATAATATATATTTGAAAGTATGTTTTGAATGATACGATTGTCATAAGTTGGGTATAAGCTCAACATTAATATACTTGTTGTATCATAAAAATATATGAATTAAGATAAAAATATATTATATATTTGTATATATGATGATGTGCTGTGTAGGAACACATATTTATTATGACATGCAATATGAGAATATATGTATTTATTATAATGTGTGGTATGAGAGTGCATAGGTATATTATGATATGTGATACACATATATGTTATGACAGTATATGTGTACATATTTGTTATAATGTGCGAAGTGAAAGCGTATGTATTTGTTATGATATGTGATATGAAAGTGCATGAATATATTATAATATATAATATAGCGTGTAGTGTAAATATATATATACATATTGTTTAGAAATATATGAATATATTTAATATGTGATGTGGGAGTTAACGAAGGTGCTATAATTATCCATTGCATGTACTATCACCTACTTTTGCACCTGTGCATTCTGATTTATTTTGAAGTAAAATGTTATCTCTTTATTATGCATCTTCTATGATATTATATATTGCTAGAGAGGTCTTAAGAAGATATGGTTACCATTAAATATTTTATGCATATAATTTTGAAATATTATATACATGATAGGATGCATGCTCACATAAATAAAGTTATTGACTTATATTTATTAGATTATCACTCTAGATGTTACAGGTAAGAACATTAGTATCCCATCAAAGTAATCCTACCCAAGTGATGAGTAGGGAGATGAGAAGGTGCGAGCCTATGCAGATATGAATAATGGCTTATGATTTTTTTTTTGTATAAATTTTGAACATGCATGTGTGTTTTTTCTTTCAGTTATATGTTTATAACTGTGTACAACTATTAAGCACTATTGTGTGCAAGAGAAATTCTGTTATTTTATTTTACAAGTTAACATATTTCAAAATTATCCATTTTTCTACTACATAAGATTTATCACAGTAGTAAACTGAAAAGTAGTTTTCTACTTTAATTTTATATATATATATATATATATATATATATAGAGGGTATATATGAAACTAGTAGGGTGTTATAGTAAGCCTTCTCCAGATCGATTTTAACACTGATGAGGGGTTCTTTTTTCCTTTAGAGTTATATATCAAATGTGCATTACCCAACCAAGATGTTGTCTTGAATACTCTAGCCAGGAAGAAAGTTTCTTTGGAGATAATGTTAGGTAGGAAATATTGAAAAATTTTGGGATGACATCACATGTATAACGAAAGAATAAAAATAAAAATTCTAGATTTCTCGTAGAAAAAGGTTTCTTGTCGTTGTGTGAAGATTGATGCGTAAAAACTCATGAAACCAAAAAACTATACGTAGAAGAAAATTCTGTTACCTAGGGAGATCGTATATCCATGTAGTCCTGTAGATCTATGAGATAGGGTGAAAGAAGTCAAGCATTCTCCTCTCTAGTAGTGATCCATATGGCAGGGGCTACGAAGATGCTCCTCAAATCATTGCTCAAATCTCCTTGCTACGCACACCACGCAATCAAGAAGGGGTCGGCCCTTGTTGCTGTCTACATGCCGCTAATAGAGGTTACTAGCTGAGAAGGAGAGGGGGAGACGAGAATAGGAGGTGATAGTCAAAAGGAACCTTAGCCTATGGGCCATTAGTTCCTACCTATTTATAGAGGCCCCCTATCAACTTAATACTAATAGATCCTACCCTATTGAGTACTAGAACTCCATCAACTACCCAAGCCTCTTAGATTAGTGAGTCTTCACATAATAATCTCTTATTAGCTCTTATTGGATCTGATCTAATAATTCATGGGCTTATTAGGTATCCAATAAGATAGAGGCTCCAGTAGATATCTCATATCTGAACCTCTACTTGTCGCAACATCTACCAAATGAATATGACCCTCTAAGCTCAATATCGAGCTAGCTATAAGTTATACTTGTCAGAACTTCTTCTGGCTTAGTGAATTATTATCTCTATAATAATTCACTCGACTCATCGACTACAGATGTACTAGGCCACTGCGCCACAGTCCCTAGACAATATAGTGGAATCCAATCCTTTGGACATATATGCCCTTAATTATTATATACATATAGTCCCTTATCCATCTAATATCCTAGAGACCGTATATTGGACATAGTGCTGTCAGGCTCATATGGTTTTTTACTCGAGTCTCACTCTAATCGGATTCTCCCAGAAAACTCTGTTAGGACTCTAGCTATGAGAGTCCTAATTCTGTTAGGACTCTAGCTAGGAGAGTCATAATTCAATTTCATTAAAGGGGGATAAACATGTAAATCCTAAGGGCATTCATGTAAATCCTATCTAGCCAACTCCTATTAAAGAGGTGAAGAGGCCGACTAGGTTAGGATTAGTTTGGAGGTTGCTTTTTAGATGAGTCCTATTAGAAGTAAGAGTCCTATTAGAGAAAGAGTCCTATTAAAGGAGTCATATTAGAGAAGAAGTCATATTATAAGTAAGAGATGATTAGAAGTAAGGGTCTTGAGGAGTCCTATTAGGAGTTGGGGGTTAGAAGTCCTATAAATAGTCATGTATTCACCCTCTTTTCATCATGAATAGATCATCATTTTAGCAGCCTTTGAGTAGCAACTTGGAGAAAGAAACCCTTATAGAGTTCCAAGGAGGCTGATCTCCTAAAGAGATTAACCCCAAGCTTAGAATCCGTAAGGGTTCTAACACTTGGTATATGTTGGGAAATCGGGGGATTCAGCATCTCGTGCACAGCGAAAAATAAAAACAAGACCAGATTTCCCATAGTTATGTACTTGGTCGTCGTGCAACGATTGATATGCAAAAATTATAAATCCAAAAAATTTGCATGTATCATGTTAGAAGCGTTACCTGGGGAGATCGTATATCCCCGAAAATTCCAGATCCAATGACGAGGATGAAGGAGCACTAGCGTACTCCTCTCTAGTGGTAATCTACACAGCGGACGCAGCAATGACGCTCCTCAGATCACCGCAGGATCTCTCTCCACATGCACCACAAGACTGCCGGAGCCAAGGAGGAGGAGAGAAGACTGAGGAGAATAGGATGATGACTACCAAGAGCTCTCAGTCTATGAACTAGGAGGTTTCTCCTATTTATAGAGGTGGAGGAAGCTTATCCTTAATAGATCTTGTTCACACTGGAACTCTATCCAGTTGGATCTCATTGGATCTTATCCAATCATTTAATTGGATCTCATCCAATTACCTAATTGGATCTCATCCACAGGATCCAAACTATGGGCTTTGCAGATATCTCATATCTGCACCTTTACTCGTCGCAACATCCACCTTATGTGTGTGACCCTCTAGGCCCGATACCGAGCTGGCTATGAGTCACTCCCGTCAGAACTCCTTCTGACTCAGAACATCTTCCGACTCAAAACACCTTCTGATATAGTGAATTATTATCTACATAATAATTTACTCGACTCATCGACTGTGGATGTACTAGGCCATTATGCCATAGTCCCCAGACGGTACAGGGGGATCTAATTCATCGGACCTGTCTGTCCTTAGTTACCATGTATTTATAGTCCCTCATCCATCTAATATCCTAGAGACCGTATATTGGGTATGGTAAAGTCAGGCCGATATGGAATCCTGTTTGAGTCTCACTTTAATCGGATTCTCCTGGAGAACTTCTTCTCTCTCAATCCGAACGACCCTGGCCAGGGATTTTGCCTGAGCAAGCACACACGGGATATATCTCTCACGATACCGAGAGTGGATGATCCTCTATTGACGTACAATTGCCTTCGTAAGGTTGGCTACCATTCCCGA
The DNA here is from genome assembly GCA_024322285.1 of Musa beccarii. Taxonomy (NCBI): domain Eukaryota; kingdom Viridiplantae; phylum Streptophyta; class Magnoliopsida; order Zingiberales; family Musaceae; genus Musa; species Musa beccarii. The sequence continues at coordinate 27,086,371 of CM044395.1, read as the reverse complement.
GAACTAGCTATATCAGATCTAGAGCTCTCCAAACCTGTAAGTCCAGCATCAAAGAATGGAGTACTCAAACAAGACATCTTTGGTGCCTCTAAGTCTAAGGACTAGACACACTACTAGGACTACAGAATCGCTGTCTGACATTAGGTATCATTAACCATATAGCATTCTGTAAGCGGATCAATCAGTGAACTCATTCTCCAATGAGCACCCGCACTGTACCTCGAGTGTCCCCACACAAGCGACTATGAGACCAGTCGCCTCCATCATATAGATGAGTATACAACGCACTAGTCTATCCGATTATCTCGATGTCCTCATCGAGTAACCTATGACTAGGATGATTTAGGATCTATGTTTAACGGTATATCGGTTTCATTATAGTAATCTCATCACGATCCGATTCCCATTGCACAGATCCATGGACATCACAATATTCATCTAGATAATGTGAGAAAATGTCAATAATAATATACGAAGAGATCGACGCAATGTATCACAAGTGCCATCACTCACGTGATTGGCTTGTAGGACATATATAACTAATAATCTTCCACTTGACCTAAAGCTAATCACCTACGTGTCTAATCCCCATGAGACCTCTGTGATGCTCAAATACAATCTGAGTCAACGGCTTTGTTAGTGGATCTACAATGTTATCTTCGGATAGAACTCTTTCCACTGCAATATCTCCTCAGGCCATGATCTCTTTGATCAAGTGGAACCTCCTCAAAACGTGCTTAGACTTCTGATGAGACCTAGGTTCCTTTGCCAGAGAGATCGCCCCATTATTGCTAGTCATATATGCCCTGCAAGCCAATCACATGAGTGATGGGACTTGTGACTTAATATGCACTTTATCTCTTTGCTTATTATTAGGCGTTTTATCACTTTATCTTGCATGTTGCATATACTGTAATCAAATCAAATATTGGATTGAAGATTTAAATATTATTTCCTTACATGCTAGTATAAAATAGGGAAAGATAATCCTATTTCCTTATTTGCTATTACGAATTAGGAAATACTTATTAAGCATTCCAAATAAGATGAGATCATATTTGTCAGTATATTAAATGAAAATAATTTATATTAAATAAATATAAAAATTTAGAAAATTTTTCTTTAATGGAGGTTCACCTCCTCCTATTTAAGGGGAGGGATTTCTCTCCTTCGTTCCTCGCCGAGCAGAACTCAATAGTGGGAAGAACGAGGAGTTTCATCTTGCTAAAAAGAGGTGGGTTCTCCCTACTTTTCTTGAAATTAAAGTTTTTGTTTAGATTCTATGTTGAAATTTTTGATTGATATTAGTTTGAATTAAAATACTTTACCCTTTGGTACCCTTAAAAGTTTTTATTTTTAAACATTATGAAATTATATATGTTTTATGATATCGGATTCTTAAGAATGTTATTTCATTTTATTATAGTTACCTTCTAATCTTATTCAGATTTAAATATAATATGAGTAGTTCAAAAAAAAGAGAAAAATCTTAATCCTTTAGCTGTTAAAATTTTTATTAGAATATGTTATTTAAAATTTTTATCCTTTTTAGATTTGAAATGTTATTATTTGATCATGTTGAAATTATTCATATGATTTCTAGTTCTTATTGAATTAAAAATATTATTTCCTTATGTTGAAGCTTATCTTATCATTTATTTAATCTGTTGTTACGTTTTGATGTATTATTATCAGTAGTGAATGTATGTTGTTGCAATTTAAAAATATGAAATTGGATAGGATTGGGTTAAAACAGCTTGCAGGCCAGGCCCCACCCATGGGTCGGGCTCTAGCCCATAGGTTAACCCAGCCCAGCCCAACGTGAGCAATCATGGGCTGAGGTTGGCCCAACCTGGCGTGATGCATGTACAGTCATGTAAAGTGCACATGACCGATATTTGGGTCGGCTCAACCTAGTCCAATATTATGTAATTATTAGATTTGAGCCCAAATATTGATTGAATTAAACCAGACTTGATTAGTCTAGATCAATTCAGGGTAGTTCCGAATTGATTTAACCTTTCAAGTCAGTTTAACCTAAATTGAACCTAATCTAGTCCAAATTATACTAGTCTAGGGTGGTTCCAGACCAGTTAAATGAGGATTAGAGATCGGTCCAGTTAGGTCCTAGTGAATCTAGTTTAATTAGACTGATTTAACTAGGGTTCAAGTCAATTAGGGGCTATTTGGTATTATTGATATTGATATTATTGAAAAAAGATGTTTTGAATGTGTTATTTCATCCCGAATAGACATGATTAGTATGAGATTATATTTTCCTGCCAAGAGCAGGAAGGGCGATTCCCTTCGGGGATTAGTGTGTCATCAGATGTGATAGCTGGACGGTTCCTCCATCCGCTGTTGGGAGGATCGCATCCCCACTTTGGTTGGTGAGGGACACCACTCCATCTGCTGTTGGGAGTGTGATATGAGTTTGTCTCCATCCGCTGTTGGGAGAATCACAAACTCATCCCGTAGGATAAAGCCTCTCCATCCGCTGTTGGGAGAGTGCTTCTTCGGGTATTTGATATACGCCAATGGGATGATGGATTTTTGATTATGCATTTATTTTGAGTTGACTTTTGGGGTTCCTACTCAGCATTGCTGAATTTTCTTTGTTTTTGATTTTCAGAGCAGCCTTCCGCTAGCACTGAATCAGATCCTAGTGGAGAGCAGACCTTTCTCTACCGCTAGGTAGAGCCACTTGAATAATTCTCTGAATTAACATCACTATGTTTACTTTTTACTCATGAATTGAGAAAATAAATAGACTATAATAAATGTTTATGATAATGAATAAAGTGATGTTTACTTATTTGGTTCTGTATGTGTGGGAAGATATAATCTTGAAAAAAAAAATCCAGGATGTGACATCTTTTTATGGTATCAGAGCATGGTCTAGGGTTTGTAGGTATTTAAGTCTCTTGATTGATTTTGACCAATGATTATCTTGACCTATTATAGGAGTAATGGAGCTAATTCAATAAAATAGTAGCCCTATCACCCATGGCGCTCGTGTTCGTAATGCTATTGGCCTTCGCCCTCGAAGGGGTGTTCGAGCAAACAATAACTTGGACGTTCCATGCACCACGGAGCAAACCCAATCCTCACATACACCTATCACTGATTATACGTCAGCTTCTCTGACATCACAAAATATACCTCATGCGCCAGCATCTATCAATGCTCCAAATGATGTACATGGAGTCCTCAATGCTATTAGAGGATACTTTGAGTGACAAGAGGAGCATGATAGAGCTCCACGAGGTGGAAGTAATACATTAGAACACTTTAAGAGATTGGGACCACTTGTTTTTGAGGGCAAACCAGATCCCATCCTTGCTGAACGTTGGATTCGTCAAGTGGAGAAGACATTCGAAGCTATCGAATGTCGAGAAAATTAGAAGGTGCCTTTTGCTTCTTTCATTTTGGAAGGGAAGGCAGACACTTGGTGGACCTCAAAAAGGAGGATGTTAGAGTCTAGAGGCGATGTGGTGACTTGGGAACAGTTTAAGGATGCATTTTATGAGCAGTTCTTTTCCGATTCAATTTACTTTGAAAAGCAACAAGAATTCCTTACCATCCACCAGGGAAGTAGAACAGTAATGGAATATGATCATTATTTCACTGAACTAGCTCAGTTTTCTCCACATATTGCCTTTAATGAAAATCAAAGAGCTCGTCATTTTGAGAGAGGACTTCGATCATCAATTAGAAAGTCTATTGTAGTATTGATTTTACCAACCTATGCTGAAGTGTTAAATCAAGCTCTAGTGGTGGAGAAATTGGATAATGAACTACAACAAGCAAAGGACCGAAAGCGACCTTTTAATGCTGCACCATTTGCGTATGGGGGATCTCATTCTGGACCTTCAAAGAAAGGCAAGGGCAAACAACTTGGGCATCAATAGGCAGGAGCTCCTAGTAATCAAATCATTATAAGATGCTACTTTTGTGGAAAGACAGATCATGTTTCCACCTCATGCCCCACGGGATAGCGTGTATGTTTTTACTGTCAACAACCGGGATACATATCGAAGGATTGCCCTCGAAAGCAACAACGCCGAGCTCCACCCCAAACAGTTAGGCAACAACAACTAAGACCTAGAGAGGGAGGTCAGGCGAGGGTCTATGCATTGACCCATCAAGTTGCTGAAGCCTCATGATCTATTATTAAAGGTATCATCACACTTTGTGGTACACCTGCATCTGTGCTTATCGATTCAGGTTCTACACATTCTTTTATATTACCATATTTTGCTAGGAAACTATATAAGAATCCTGAACCAATGCATAATATGATAATGGTAGCAACACCAGTTGGAAACTCCTTGATAATTGATCAGATATATAAAAATTATATTATTACTATTGAAAGTCACGATTTGCTAGTAGATCTTATTCTACTAGAATTTCAAGATTTCGATGCTATCTTAGGTATGGACTAGCTTTCAGCATACCATGCAAGTGTCAATTGTTTTCAGAAGACCGTTACTTTCTCACCTCTAGATCAACCATCTTTTAAGTTCATTGGGATTCAGGAAAAGCTCCCTCCTATCATATCAGCCTTGAGTGCTACCCAACTATTATTGAAGGGATGTCAGGGGTACTTGGCCTTCATTTCTAGAGAAGAATCTAAGAAGCCAGTATTAGAGGACATCCCCATTGTACGGGATTTTCCAGATGTTTTTCCTAACGATCTACCTGCACTGCCACCAAATAGGCAAATTGAATTTACAATTGATCTTCTACCTGGCACCGCACCTGTTTCTAAGCCCCCATATAGAATGGCACCAATTGAGTTAGAAGAGTTAAAGAAACAAATCCAGGAGCTTTTAGATAAGGATTTTATTCGACCCAGTGTATCACCTTGGGGTGCCCCTGTCCTATTTGTGAAGAAGAAGGATGGATCCATGCGGCTATGTATTGATTATAGGCAACTCAATCAAGTGACCATAAAGAATAAATATCCCCTTCCTCGAATTGATGACTTATTTGATCAACTTCAAGGTACTCAAGTATATTCAAAAATTGATATGAGATCTGGGTATCACCAACTTAAGATAAGAGAAGGAGATATACAAAAAATAACTTTCAGAACAAGATACGGTCATTATGAATTCTTAGTAATGCCCTTCGGACTCACGAATGCACCGGTTGCCTTCATGGATCTCATGAATAGGGTGTTCCATCCTTATCTTGATAAATTTGTAATTGTATTCATTGATGATATCTTGATCTACTCCAAAAGTAGGGTAGAACATGAATACCATCTTAAGACAGTTCTGGAAGTCCTAAGACAAGAGAAACTATATGCCAAATTAAGTAAGTGTAATTTCTGGCTCAATGAAATTATGTTTCTCGGTCATGTAATTTCAAGTGCTGGTATATCTGTTGACCCTCACAAGATTGAAGCTGTGACAAAATGGAAGCAGCCTTCTAATGTTTCAGAAATTAGAATTTTCTTGAGTTTAGCTGGATACTATAGAAGATTCGTAGAAGGCTTCTTAAAAATAGCAGTACCTTTGACCAGGTTGACACAAAAGAATATAAAGTTCATATGGGATGACAAATGTCAACGAAGTTTTCAAGAATTGAAGAAAAGATTAACCAGTGCTCCTATCTTGGTGATTCCTTCAGGGGGATAAGGTTTTGTAGTATATAGTGATGCCTCATTACAAGGACTTGGTTGTATTCTAATGTAAAATGAGAGGGTAGTTGCTTATGCATCTAGGCAATTGAAACCTCATGAGAAAAACTATCCTACTCGTGATTTAGAGCTAGCAGCTATCATTTTTGCATTAAAAATTTCGAGGCACTATCTCTATGGATAAATTTTTGAAATCTTCACAAATCATAAGAGCCTCAAGTATATTTTCACACAAAAAGATTTAAATATGAGATAAAGAAGATGGTTGGACTTTCTAAAAGATTATGATTTTAATATCAACTATCATCCTGGGAAGGCTAATGTAGTTGCTGATGCCTTAAGCAGAAATACTTCTAGTCTTGTAGCCTATATGAATATTCAAAGGAATTCTATGATGACAGAGTTAGTAGACTTAAAACTTAGACTTATATCGAAGACAAATAAAGGTTTTCGTGCATGTCTGATGGCACAATCATATTTAGTAGAAAGGATTAAAGAAGGTCAGAAGGAAGATCCATATCTCCAAATGATAGTTAAGGAAATAGCTCAAGGAGCTAGACCCGAATTCCTCCAAATCGAAGATGGTTCTATTACATTCCGCAACCATTTGTGTGTTCCTGAAAGTCATCTAGTAAAGATACAATTATTGGAGGAGGCACACAGATCAAAATTTAATATCCATCCCGGAACTACCAAGATGTACCGGGATTTACGCCAAAACTACTGATGGCATAGTATGAAGAGAGATATAGCAGAGTTTGTTTCTAAATGTCTTATATGTCAACAGGTGAAGGCAGAACATTGAGTACCTGTCGAAAAATTACAAAGGATTTCAATTCCGGAATGGAAGTGGGAGCAAGTCACTATGGATTTCGTAACAGGATTATCCAAGACTGCGAAAGGATACGATGGAATTTGGGTAGTAGTAGATAGACTTACTAAATCTGCTCACTTCCTCCCTGTTAACAAGAAATATTCATTGGATAAATTAGCATATTTATATATTAAAGAGATTATTCGATATCATAGGGTGCCAGTTAGTATTATCTCAGATAGAGATCCAAGGTTTACCGCTAAGTTTTGGGAAAGTTTACAAAAATCTTTGGGTACATAGTTAAAGTTTAGTACAGCATTTCATCCTCAAACCGATGGTCAATCTGAAAGGACAATACAAACTCTTGAACACCTCTTAAGAGCATGTACTTTAGACTTTGGTGGAAGTTGGGATATGCACTTACACCTAATTGAGTTTTCTTATAATAATAGTTACCACTCTAGTATACAGATGGCCCCGTTTGAAGCTCTTTATGGGAGAAAGTGCAGATCACCTGTATATTGGGATGAGGTAGGAGAATAAAAACTTTTGGGACCTTAATTGATTCAAAAAGATGCTGATAATATTCGAATTATACGTCAAAGATTATTAATAGCTCAAAGTCGCCAGAAAAGTTATGCAGATTGAAGACGAAGAGATCTAGAGTTTAAAGTTAGCGAACACGTCTTCTTAAAAGTGTCGCCAACCAAGGGAGTTATGAGGTCTGGTAAAAAAGGAAAGTTAGCCCCTAGATTTATAGGCCCATTTGAAGTCTTACAAAAGGTCAGGCCTGTGGCGTACAGGTTAGCATTGCCCCCGGTTTTGGCTAGCATCCATGATGTATTCCACGTTTCTATGCTTCGAAGATATATCAGGGATCCATCACATGTCATATCTTACCAACCTCTACAATTGAGAAACGGTGCCACTTTTGCAGAATAACCAATCCAGATCTTGGAAAGGAAAGAACATGTTCTAAGAAATAAAGTTATACCTTTGGTAAAGATTTGTTGGCAACACCATTCAGACCAAGAGGCAACGTGGGAAAGAGAAAAAGATATGCGAGAGCAGTATCCTCATATATTCTCTTAAGATAAGTAAAATTTGGGGACCAAATTTCTTATAGGTGGGGAGAAATGTAATCAAATCAAATATTTGATTTAAGATTTAAATATTATTTCCTTACATGCTAGTATAAAATAGGGAAAGATAATCCTATTTCCTTATTTGCTATTACGAATTAGGAAATATTTATTAAGTATTCCAAATAAGATGAGATCATATTTGTCAGTATATTAAATGAAAATAATTTATATTAAATAAATATGAAAATTTAGAAAATTTTCCTTTAATGGAGGTTCACCTCCTCCTATTTAATGGGAGGGATTTCTCTCCTTCATTTCTTGCCGAGCAGAACTCAACAGCGGGAGGAACGAGGAGTTTTGTCTTGCTAAAAAGAGGTAGGTTCTTCCTACTTTTCTTGAAATTAAAGTTTTTGTTTAGATTCTATGTTGAAATTTTTGATTGATATTAGTTTGAATTAAAATACTTTACCCTTTGGTACCCTTAAAAGTTTTTATTTTTAAACATTATGAAATTATATATGTTTTATGATATCGGATTCTTAAGAATGTTATTTCATTTTATTATAGTTACCTTCTAATCTTATTCAGATTTAAATATAATATGAGTAGTTCAAAAAAAAGAGAAAAATCTTAATCCTTTAGCTGTTAAAATTTTTATTAGAATATGTTATTTAAAATTTTTATCCTTTTTAGATTTGAAATGTTATTATTTGATCATGTTAAAATTATTCATATGATTTTTAGTTCTTATTGAATTAAAAATATTGTTTCCTTATGTTGAAGCTTATCTTATCATTTATTTAATCTGTTGTTACGTTTTGATGTATTATTATCAGTAGTGAATGTATGTTGTTGTAATTTAAAAATATGAAATTGGATAGGATTGGGTTAAAACAGCTTGCAGGCCAGGCCCCACCCATGGGTCGGGCTCTAGCCCATAGGTTAACCCAGCCCAGCCCAATGTAAGCAGTTATGGGCTGAGGTTGGCCCAACCTGGTGTGATGCATGTACAGTCATGTATAGTGCACATGACCAATATTTGGGTCGGCTCAACCTAGTCCAATATTATGTAATTATTGGATTTGAGCCCAAATATTAATTGAACTAAACCAGACTTGATTAGTCTAGATCAATTCAGGGTGGTTCCAAATTGATTTAACCTTTCAAGTCAGTTTAACCTAAATTGAACCTACTCTAGTCCAAATTATACTAGTCTAGGATGGTTCCAGACCAGTTAAATGAGGATTAGAGATCGGTCCAGTTAGGTCCTAGTGAATCTAGTTTGATTATACCGATTTAATTAGGGTTCAAGCCAATTGGGGGCTATTTAGTATTATTGATATTGATATTATTGAAAAGAGATGTTTTGAATGTATTATTTCATCCCGAATAGACATGATTAGTATGAGATTATATTTCCCTGCCAAGAGCAGGAAGGGCGATTTCCTTCGGGGATTAGCGTGTCGTCAGACGTGACGGCTGGACGGTTCCTCCATCCGCTGTTGGGAGGAATGCGTCCCCACTTTGGCGGGTGAGGGACGCCACTCCATCCGCTTTTAAGAGTGTGATGAGTTTGTCGCCATCTGCTGTTGAGAGAATCACAAACTCATCCCGTAGTATAAAGCCTCTCCATCCGCTGTTGGGAGAGTGCTCCTTCGGGTATTTGATATACGCCAATGGGATGATGGATTTTTGATTATGCATTTATTTTGAGTTGACTTTTGGGGTTTCTACTCAGTGTTGATGAATTTTCTTTGTTTTTGATTTTCAGAGCAGCCTTTCGCTAGCACTGAATCAGATCCTAGTGGAGAGCGGACCTTTCTCTACCGCTAGGTAGAGCCACTTGAATAATTCTCCGAATTAACATCACTATGTTTACTTTTTACTCATGAATTACAGAAATAAATAGACTATAATAAATGTTTATGATGATAAATAAAGTGATGTTTACTTATTTGGCTCTGTATGTGTGAGAAGATATAATCCTGGAAAAAAAAAATCCAGGATGTGACATATACTGTGATGTCCTTGGATCTGTGCAATGGGAATCCGATCGTGATGAGATTACGATAATGAGACCGATTCACCTTTAAACATAGACCCTAAATTATCCTAGTCATAGGTTACTCGAGAAGGACATTGAGATAACCGGATAGACTGGTGTGTTGTATACCCGTTTATATGATGGAGGTAGCTGGTCTCATAGCTACTCGTGTGGGGACACTAAGGTTACAGTGCAGGTGCTTATTGGAGAATGAGTTCACTAATTGATCCGCCTACGGAATGTTGGATGGTTATTGATACCTTACGTCAAATAGCGATTCTGTAGTCCAGTAGTATATCATGTCCTGTATGAGTACTCTACTCTTTGATACCGGACTTATAGGTTTGGAAAGTTTTAGATCTAGTATAACCGGTCATTAGAAGTGGTAGCCAACCTTACGAGGGCTATTGAGTGTCAATAGAGGATCATTCGCTCTCAGTATCATGAGAGAAATATCCCATGTGTTCTTGCTCGAACAAATCCTTGGCTAAGGTTATTTGGATTGATAGAGAAATAGTTCTCCAAGAGAATCCGACAAGAGCAAGACTCAAGGAGGGACCGTATGGGCCTGATAGCACCATGCCCGGTGTAGGGTCTTTGGGATATTAGATGGATGAGAGATTATAGATACATGGTAACTGAGGATAGATAGGTCCAAAGGATTAGATTCCCCTGTATTGTCTGGGGGCTACGGTGTAGTGGCGTAGTACGTTCACAGTCGATGAGTTGGGTGAATTATTATAGAGATAATAATTCACTATGTCAGAAGGAGTTCTGACAAGTATAACTCACGGCCAGCTCGATATTGGCCCTAGAGGGTCACACACATATAGTAGGTGTTGCGACGAGTAGAGATTCAGATATGAGATATCCGCTGAACTCCCTATCTTATTGGATATCCATTAAGCCCCTGAATTATTGGATCCTGAGATGAGATCCAATAATTGCTAATAAGAGATTATTGGGTAGAGATCCACGAATCCAAGAGGCTTGGGTAATTAGATTGAGATCCAATACCCAATAGGGTAAAGATCTATTAGGGTTGATAGGGGGCCTCTATAAATAGGAGAGAACCAAAGCTCTATAGGCTGAGAGTTCTCTTGGTAGCCACCTCCTGTTCTCCTCTCCCTAGAGAGGTGCATCAACACAGTCCCTACCATGTGGATACCACTAGAGAGGAGGACGCTTGGCCTCCTTCATCCTCTCTTACAGATTTGTAGGGATTCAGGGATATATGATCTCCCTAGGTACTTTCTTTTACACGTGTAATTTTTTACGGATTTGTTTGATGCACCGATCTTCGCACGACGACGAAAACTTTCTATGGGAAATTTGGGGTGTTTTGTTTTTTGTTCTTCTGCTACGCATGAGATGTCGCTCCCCTTACGGATTTCCCAATAGTGGTATCAAAACCTGGTTGTTCGTGCGAAGATCAGATCTTAAACCGCGTGTGTTGTGTTTTAGATCTGCTTTTGACGCCAAAATCATTGGCGCGAAGAGCGAGAAAGGGCAGCAACTGTTGCTGCCCACTCGTGCAGCAACCGCAAGGCTACTTGTAGCATTCTGCCAGCACAGGCAGTAGCCGGTGGCCGGCGGCCTACCCGCAGGGGCGCCGACGAGTTGCCTGCAGGGTAGCGCCAGCGCTACGCCCGCGGCCTATGGGCCAGCCCATAGGGGCACTGGCGGGCTGCCAACAGGGCAGTGCCTGCGGGGCAGCGGCAGCGCCGTCGCCCTGCTCGCGTGCAGGGGCCGCCGCCGGCAAGGTGACGGCAAAGGGGGTTAGGGTTGTTAGGGCAAAAGATGGTTTTGCCCCTTGGAATTTCAAAATTTTCATATTCTCTCCCGTTTGACAGAATAACCAAAATGCCCTTCGGAATTTCATAAAATTACCAAAATACCCCTTGGAATTTCAAAAATTCTAAATTTTATCCTTTTGGCTGAATGACCAAAATACCCTTGGGAATTCAGAAAATTTCCTCTATGTCCCTAAATTCAGAAAAATAAATAAACTATTATTTTTTTATCTAGTAGTCTGTTAGAACCCTCCACGGATTCTAAGCTTGGGGTTGTTCTCTATAGGGGATCGGCCTCCTTGGAACTCTATAGGGGTTCCAAGTTGCTGCACAAAGGCTGCTAAAGGATTGATCTATTCATTGATTAAAGAGGATGAATACATGGTTATTTATAGGGCTTCTAAGCCCCAACTCCTAATAGGACTCTTACTCAAGACTCCTACTTCTAACCAACTTCTAATTAGGACTCCTTCTCTAGTAGGATTCCTAATTCTAATAGGACTCTTTCCCTAATAGGACTTCTACTTCTAATAGGACTCTTTTCCTAATAGGACTTCTACTTCTAATAGGACTCTTTTCCTAATAGGACTCCTACTTCTAATAGGACTCTTTTCCTAATAGGACTCCTACTTCTAATATGACTCTTTTCCTAATAGGACTCCTACTTCTAATAGGATTCTTTCTCTAAGAGGACTCCTTTCCTAAGAAGTAACCTAACCCTAACCTAGCCGGCCTCTTCACCTCTTTAATAAGGGTCGGCTAGATAGGATTTACATGAATGCCCTTATCAATGAAACTAAATTAGGACTCTCATAGCTAGAGTCCTAACATAGTCCTATAAAGTAACATATACATGTGATGTATGATGTGGATAGATGATCATGGACCTGTGATGTGATGTGTGTACATGTGATTATTATTATTGGGGCTTGATAGCCTCTATTTTTCTCGTGTATTGTCAGGCCTACGTGCCTATAATTTTGTTGTAATTACATGAGGCATAGCGGTAGCGGGACCCACGAGGCCGAGATGGAGGGTCCGACAAAGCGAGATAGATGATCATAGGGCATGGAGATGCGCCGAAGCACACATAGATCTTGATATGAGTGATTGGGCCTACTGGCTCGGGCCTGATCACATTAGGATGTGGTTTATGATAATCTGGTGTGATTGCTCATGTGATGTGTGATTAGTTATACACCTACTAGATATATATATATATTTGCATGCGATGTAGATATATATATTAAGTACGTATGTGTGTGACACATTATATTAGGAGACCAAATCAAAAATCCTCTCTATAAATAATATTAAGTCGGTAAACGTGAGGCAATTAGATTGACCCACGTGGCCTTCCATCATTATAGGTAGGAATCGATCCCCGGTGTAGGTTGAGTTAGTCGAGTCCCTCGAGACTCACTTATATTGCGTTTCGCTATCTTATCTATGACATAGAGATGTCACTGGTGACCTGAGGACATGATATGCTTGGTCGAGTCCCTCGGGAGTATATTATCGAATCAGACTCATCTTGTAACGATGGTGATGACTTAATCGAACATCATGGTTGGTCGAGTCCCTCGAGGCCATGGTGGTTCGGAAGCTGAACAGGACGGGAATCACAAGGAGTTGTGATTGGCAAGAGTTGCCTACCTTTATGGGCTGAACGTGATTGTTCGAGTCCCTTGAGGTTACGTTAAGATGTCAATTGGATCCCGATCCCCACTAGAGATCCGTCGAGGGTCTCCGATTCAAATACCAGAGGGTGTTGTGTGTCTCGTGAAAAATTAGTAGGAATGCATTAAGATAGAAGTCCTTATCTTAATTGTTTAATTTTGCAAAGTTTGCATGTTATTTATTTCTGCTACATCTTTAATTTTAGAAAAATTTCGCTTTCAAATCCTTTACGTGGCATACTTGATGCCAATCGCCTCACTGGTCCAAATTATATGGATTGGCTTCGCAACCTGAGAATCGTTCTCACGGTAGAGAAAATCACGTATGTCCTTGATACAGTGATCCCTATGCCCGACGAAGGGGCAAGCGAGAATGAGATCGTTCATTATGTGAAGTACTTAGATGATTCCACTCTTGCTCAGTGTTATATGTTGGCCTCTATGACTATTGAGTTACAGAGACAGCATGAAAATATGGATGCTAATTCCATACTCCTGCATCTCCGCAAACTATTTGAGGAATATGGAAGAACTTAGCGATATGAGATATCAAAGAGTCTTTTCCGTGCCAGGATGACTGAGGGTACATCAGTTCAGAACCATGTCCTTAAGATGATTGAGTGGATCGAGAAACTCACAGGTCTAGGAATGGTCCTAGAGGATAACCTGTGTGTGAATCTTGTGCTTCAGTCCCTACCAGATTCCTTTTCTCAGTTCATAATAAATTTTAATATGAACAAACTTGAGGTGACCCTCCCAGAGCTCCTCAATATGTTGAGAGAAGAAGAGAGCACCATCAAGAAAGAGAAGCCGGTTCTGTATATTGGTGAGACCAGAAAGAAAAAGAAGGCTGAGAAGACCCTTAAGAAGGGCAAGGGCAAGGTCAAAATGGGTAAGGCAAAGGTTGCCAAGAAAGACCCAACAAAGGACAAAGGTCAGTGCTTCCACTATGATAAAGATTGGCACTAGAAGAGGAACTGCAAAGAGTACCTTACAGAGAGGGCGAAACAGAAGCTTACAGAAGCTTCAGGTACATTCATGATCAGTCTCCATTTGTCAGAATCTTATGATAACACATGGGTATTGGATACCGGGAGTGCTTATCATATCTGTAATTTATTGTAGGTTCTGGCAGGACCTAGGAGATTGAACAAAGGTGAGATGGACCTTAAGATGGGCAATAGAGCAAAGGTTACTGCATTGGCTGTTAGCAAGGTCACCTTACATCTGCCTGGTGGAGCTATTATTGCATTAGATGCATGCTATTATGTTTCTTCTATTATCAAAAATATTATTTCCATTTCATGTTTGATAGTTAATGGATATAAATTAGTTTTTAAGAACAATGGTTGTTCAATAACATTAGATGATCAAATCATCACGAGAGGAACATTGCATAATGGTTTATTTATGCTAAATATAGCTCCACATATCATGAGTGTAAGTGAGTCTAAGAGGAAACGAGAAGAGGTGAACAATGCATATCTTTGGTATTGTAGGCTAGGTCACATCCACGAGGGAAGGATCCAAAAGTTGCTAAAGAATGGATATCTAGATCCATTTGACTATAAGTCATATACGATATGTGAACCTTGCCTTCGGAGAAAGATGACCAACTCTCCATTTAGTGGAACTGGAGAGAGAGCCACTAAGTTACTAGAACTCATACATAGTGATGTATGCGGTCCCATGTCAACTCATGCCATAGGTGGTTATTTCTACTTCATTACTTTCACTGATGATTTCTCAAGGTACAGACATGTGTACTTGATGAAGTATAAGTTTGAGGCTTTTGAGAAATTTGGGGAATATAAAAATGAAGTGGAGAACCAAACAGGAAAGAGTATTAAAACCCTTCGATCAAATCGAGGAGGTGAGTACTTGAGTACAGAGTTCACCCAGTTCCTCAAAGACTATGGGATTTTATCCCAATGGACACCTCCTTATACACCACAGCTTAATGGTGTATCGGAAAGGAGGAATCGCACACTGTTAGACATGGTGCGTTCCATGATGTGTTTCGCCGACCTACCCATCTCATTCTGGGGATATGCCCTAGAAACCACAACTTACCTTCTAAATAGAATTCCAACTAAGTCAGTGATGTCTACTCCATATGAGATATGGAATGGGAAGAAGCCCGATCTTAAGATTGTTAAGATTTGGGGCTGCCCTACCTACGTTAAGAGACACAACCCTAACAAGTTGGAATCTAGGATGGAACGGTGCAAGTTCGTAGGATATCCTAAGAAAACTTATGGGTATTATTTCTATCACCCTGAGGCCTAAAAGGTCTTTGTAGCCAAGAGAGCAGTGTTCCTTGAGAAGGAACACATTCTTGGTGAAGACAGTGGGAGCATGATAGAGTTGAGTGAGGTTAGAGAACCTAGCTCAAGCACCATTCCATAATCTGTTCAGATACCTAACACATAATTTCCAACTTTACGTAGGTCCGATAGAGTATCTCATCCTCTTGAGAGATATGTGGGACATATCAGAGGAGAGGATGTTAAGGATATTGATCCTTAGACCTATGAGGAGGCTATTATGAGCATAGACTCCGGGAAATGGTAAGAAGCCATGAATTCATAAATGGATTCCATGTACTCCAATAAGGTTTGGAACCTAGTTGATGCACCCGAGTGTATTGCACCCATTGATTGCAAGTGGATCTTCAAAAAGAAGATTGAAGTAGATGGAAAGGTAGAGACCTATAAAGCAAGGTTAGTGGCTAAGGGGTATCGTCAAAGGCAAGGTGTTGACTATGATAAAACTTTTTCACTTGTAGCCATGCTAAAATCCATTCGAATTCTATTGGCAATTGCAGCACACTATGATTATGAGATTTGGTAGATGGACATCAAAACCGTATTCCTCAATGGCAACCTCGAGGAGGTGTATATGATACAGCCTGAGGGATTCGTGTCCAGGGATAACCCAGATAAGGTGTGCAGGTTGCTTAGGTTCATTTATGGATTGAAGTAAGCTTACCGAAGTTGGAACATAAAATTTGATGAGGCAATCAGATCTTATGACTTCGTTAAGAATAAAGATGAACCTTGTGTGTATAGGAAATTAAGTGGGAGCACTATCACCTTTTTGGTATTATATGTGGATGGCATCCTAATCATTGGGAATGATGTATGAATGCTCTCCACAATAAAGACTTAGTTATCTAGGCACTACTTCTTCATGAAGGACTTAGGGGAAGAATCCTGCATATTGGAGATACGGATCTATAGAGATAGATCTAAGAGGATGCTTGGCTTGTCTCAGTCCAGGTACATAGACACCATTATCAAAAGGTTTGGCATGAAAATTTCCAAGAAAGGTCTCATACCAATAAGACATGGAATATTGCTTTCTAGGAGTATGTCCCCAAAGACTCCTGAAGAAAGGGCACACATGGATATGATGCCATATGCATCAGTGATAGGATTTATCATGTATGCTATGCTATGTACTAGGCCTGATATAGCGCATGCTTTGAGTGTCATGAGCAGATATCAGGCAGATCCAGGCTTAGAGCATTGGAAAGCAGTAAAATGTATCCTTAAGTACTTGAGGAGGACTAAGGATCTTTTACTGGTATATGGAGGTAGTAGCCTCAAGGTTGAGGGCTACACGGACTCAAGCTTCCAGTCTGATGTCGATAATAGCAAGTCTAATTTAGGGTATGTGTTCACCTTGAATGGAGGAGCAGTATGTTGAAAGAGTTCCAAGCAAGACATTACTGCTGACTCGACCACAGAGGCGGAATACATTGCTGCGGTAGAGGCAATAAAGGAGGGAGTCTGGATGAGGAAGTTCATCACAGATCTAGGAGTCGTCCCGAGTAGCGAGGAGCTGATTCCCTTATATTGTGACAACAATGGGGCAATTGCTCAAGCGAAGGAACCTAGGTCTCATCAGAAGTCAAAACATGTTATGAGGAGGTTCCACTGGATAAGAGAGATTGTCGTCAGAAAAGAGGTAGTAATGGAAAGAGTTTCATCTGAAGATAACATTGCAGATCCACTGACAAATCCATTGACTCAGATTGTCTTTGAGCATCACAAAGGTTTGATGAGGATCAGACATATTGCTAATTGGCTTTAGGTCAAGTGGGAGATTGCTAGTCATATGTGTCCTGCAAGCCAATCATATGAGTGATGACACTTGTGACTTAATATGCACTTTATCTCTTTGCTTATTATTAGGCATTTTATCACTTTATCTTGCGTGTTGCATATACTGTGATGTCCTTGGATCTGTGCAATGGGAATCGGATCGTGATGAGATCACGATAATGAGACCAATTCACCTTTAAACGCAGATCCTAAATTATCCTGGTCATAGGTTACTCGAGAAAAACATCGAGACAACCGGATAGACTGGTGTGCTGTATACTCATTCATATGATGGAGGTAGCTGGTCTCATACCTACTCGTGTGGGGACACTAAGGTTACAGTGCAGGTGCTCATTGGAGAATGAGTTCACTGATTGATCCGCCTACGGAATGTTGGATGGTTATTGATACCTCACATCAGACAGCGATTCCGTAGTCCCAATAGTGCATCTGGTCCTTAGACTTGAGACACCAAGGATGTCCTATATGAGTACTCCACTCTTTAATACCGGACTTATAGGTTTGAAAAATTCTAGATCTAGTACAGCCGGTCATTGGGAGTGGTAGCCAACCTTACGGGGCTATTAAGTGTCAATAGAGGATCATCCACTCTCGGTATCATGAGAGGAATATCCCATGTGTTCTTGCTTGAACAAATCCTCGGCCAAGATTATTCGGATTGAGAGAGAAAGAGTTCTCTAGGAGAATCCGACAAGAGCAAGACTCGAGGAGAGATCGTATGGGCTTGATAGCACCATGCCCGGTATAGGATCTCTGGGATATTAGATGGATGAGAGATTATAGATACATGGTAACTGAGGACAGATAGGTCGAAAGGATTGGATTCCCCTGTATCATCTAGGGGCTGCAGCGTAGTAGCCTGGTACGTCCGTAGTTGATGAGTTGAGTGAATTATTATAGAGATAATAATTCACTATGCCAGAAGGAGTTCTGATAAGTATAACTCAAGGCCAACTAGATATTGGGCCTAGAGGGTCACACACATATGGTAGGTGTTGCGATGAGTAGAGGTTCGGATATGAGATATCCGCTGAACTCCCTATCTTATTGGATATCCATTAAGCCCCTGAATTATTGGATCCTGAGATGAGATCCAATAATTGTTAATAAGAGATTATTGGGTAGAGACCCACTAATCCAAGAGGCTTGGGTAATTGGATGGAGATCCAATACCCAATAGGGCAAAGATCCATTAGGGTTGACAAGGGGCCTCTATAAATTGGAGGGAACCAAAGCTCTATAGGCTAAGAATTCTCTTGGTAGCCACCTCCTATTCTCCTCTCCCTAGAGAGGTGCATCGACGCAGTCCCTGCCGTGTGGATACCGCTAAAGAGAAGGACGCTTAACCTCCTTCATCCTCTCCTACAGATCTGCAAGGATTCAGGGATATATGATCTCCCTAGGTACTTTCTTTTACACGTGCAATTTTTTACGGATTTGTTTGACGCACCGATCTTTGCACGATGGCGGAAACTTTCTACGGAAAATCTGGGGTGTTTTATTTTTTGTTCTTCTGCTACGCATGAGATGTCGCTCCCCTAACAAATTTCCCAACAGTTATTGTCGCCATATATGGGAATCAGTGTCATGTTACTCGATACGATTCCTAAATCCATGATGAACTTTTTCATCCAGACATCCTCTTTTGCTACTTCTACCGTAGCAATGTATTTCACCTTTGTGGTCGAGTTAGTAGTAGTATCTTGCTTGGAACTTTTCCAGCTTACTACTGCTCCATTCAGGGTGAACACATACCTTGAATTCGACTTGTTATTGTCAACATCGGACTGGAAACTAGCTCCTCCGTATACTAGTAAAAGATCCTTAGTCCTTCTCAAGTACTTAAGGATACACTTTACGATCTTCTAGTGCTCCAAGCCTAGATATGCCTGATACCTGCTTGTGACACTCAGAGCATGTGCTATATCAGGCCTGGTACATAGTATAACATATATGATAAATCCTATCGCATAGGGTATCATATCCATGTTTGTTATTTCTCCAGGAGTTTTTGGGGATATACTCCGAGAAATTCTATATACTTGGATTGGGATAAACCAAGCATCCTTTTAGATCTATCTCTATAGATCTGAATCCCCAAAATATAGGATGCTTTCCCTAAGTCCTTCATGGAGAAGTGTCTAGATAGCCAAGCCTTTATTGTGGAGAGCATTCCTACACCATTCCTAATGATTAGGACGTCTTCCACATATAACACTAAAAATGTGATAGCGCTGCTACTTACCTTCCCTATACACACAAGACTCATCTTTATTCTTAACGAAGTCATAAGATTTGATCGCCTCATTAAACCTTATGTTCCAACTTCGGAAAGCTTGCTTTAGTCCATAAATAGACTTAAGCAATCTGCACACCTCATATGGACTCTGCTTGGACATGAACCCCTCAGGCTGTATATATACACTTCCTCTTCGAGGTCACTATTGAGGAATGCAGTTTTCACATCCATTTGCCAGATCTTATAATCATAATGTGCTGCAATAGCCAATAGAGTTCGGATGGATTTCAGCATAGCTACGGGTGTAAAGGTTTCATCATAGTCAATATCTTGCCTTTGACGATACCCCTTAGCCACTAGCCTTGCTTTATAAGTCTCCACCTTTCCATCTATCTCGATCTTCTTCTTAAAGATCCATTTGCAGCCGATGGGTACGATACCCTCAGGTGCATTAATAAGGTTCCAAACATTGTTGGAGTACATGGATTCCATCTTAGAATTCATAGCTTCTTATCATTTCCCGGAGTCTATGCTCATAATAGACTCTTTGTAGGTCTGAGGATCAATGTCCTGAATATCCTCTCCACTAATATGTCCCACATATCTTTCAGGAGTGTGTGACACTCTACTAGTCCTACGCAAAATTGAAACTTGTGTGTTAGGCACCTAAACAGACTTGATCTCTGGAATGGTGCCTGAGCTAGGTTCTCCAACCTCGCTCAATTCTATCATACTTCCACTGTCTCCGCTAAGAATGTGTTCCTTCTCAAGAAACACTGCTCTCTTGGCAATAGAGACCTTTTGGTCTTTAGGGTGATAGAAATAATAACCATAAGTTTCCTTGGGGTATCCTATGAACTTGCATCGTTCCGTCCTGGATTCTAACTTATCGGGGTCGTGTATTTTAATGCGGGCAGGACAGCCCCAAATCTTAACAACCTTAAGATCGGGCTTCTTCCCTCTCCATATCTCATATGGTGTAGACACTACCGATCTAAATAGAACTCTATTCAGAAGGTAAATTACGGTCTATAGGGAATATTCCCAAAATGAGATGGGTAGGTGAGCGAACCTTATCATAGACCGCACCATCTTTAATAGTGTGTGATTTCTCCTTTCTGATACACCATTGAGCTGTGGTGTATAAGGAGGTGTCCATTGGGATAGAATCCTATAGTCCTTGAGGAACTGGATGAATTCTGTACTCAAGTATTCTCCTCCTCGATCTAATCGAAGAGTTTTAATACTCTTTCCAGTCTGGTTCTCTACTTTATTCTTATACTCCTTGAATTTCTCGAAGGCTTCAGACTTATACTTCATCAAGTACATATGTCCATACATAGAGAAATCATTAATAAAAGTAATGAAGTAGGAATAACCACATATGGCATGAGTTGACATAGGACCACATAGATCACTATATATGAGTTCTAATAACTCAATGGCTCTCTCTCCAGTTCCACTAAATGGAGAGTTGGTCATTTTTCCACGAAGGCAAGGCTCGCAAGCTGTATATGACTCGCAGTCAGATAGATCTAAATATCTATTTTTTAATAACTTTTGAATCCTTCCCTCATGGATATGACCTAGCCTACAATGTCACAAATATACATTATTTACCTCTTCTTATTTTCTCTAGGCCATGCTTACATTCATGATGTGTGAAGCAGTATTTAGCATAAACAAACCATTATACAATGTTCCTCTAGTAATGATCTTATCATTCTTACTAATTAAACAATAATTATTCTCAAAAAATATTTTATAACCATTTAATGTCAAACATGAAATGGAAATAACATTTTTGATAATAGAGGGAACAAAATAACATGTATCTAATGCAATATTAGCTCTATTAGGCAGATGTAGAGTGACCTCGTCGACAACAACAGTAGCAACTCTTGCTCCATTGCCCATCTTGAGGTCCATCTCACCATTTGCCAATCTCCTATGCTTTGTCAGAACCTATAATGAATTACAGATATGATAAGTACTACCGGTATCCAATATCCATGCATTATCATAAGAATCTGACGCATGAAGACTGATCATGAAAGTACCTAAAGCTTTTCCAAGCTTTTGTTTCGCTTTTTTTTGCAAGATACGCCTTGTAGTTTCTTTTCCAATGCCCATCTTGACCGTAGTGGAAGCACTGGCCTTTGTCCTTTGCTGGGTCAATTTTGGCAATATTTGCCTTACCCCGTTTGCCCTTGCCCTTACCCTTCTCAAGGGTCTTCCAAGTCTTCCTTTTCCTTTTGGTCTCACCAACATAGAGAACTAATTTCTCTTTTTTGATTGTGATCTCTACCTCCCTCAACATAGTGAGGAGCTTAGGGAGAGATACCTCAAGTTTGTTCATATTGAAATTCATGATGAACCGAGAAAAAGAATTTGGTAGGGACTGAAGTATAAGATCAACACATAGGTTATCATCTAGGACTATTCCTAGACCTGTGAGTTTTTCAATCCATTCTATCATCTTCAGGACATGGTTCTGAACCGGTGTCTCCTTAGTCATCCTAGCACGAAAGAGACTCTTGGATATCTCATATCGCTGAGTTTTTCCCTATTCCTCAAACAATTTGTAGAGGTACAGGAGTATGGAATGAGCATCCATGTTTTCATGTTGTCTTTATAACTCAAGAGTCATAGAGGCTAACATGTAACACTGGGTGAGAGTGGAATCATCTATATACTTCGCATATTGGGCAAATTCTTCTTGAGAAGCTTCTGCCTCAGGTTGAAGCATAACCGTATCTAGGACATATGCGATTTTCTCCACTATAAGAACTATTCTTAGGTTGTGGAGCCAATCCGTATAATTTAGACTAGTGAGGCGGTTGGCAACAAGTATGTTACGTAGAGGGTTTGATGACGATATGTTTCTAATAAACAAGAGATATAACATAAGTGAATAACACGCAGATTTCGTAAAAATAAACAATCAGGATATGGACATCTATCTTGACATGCTCCTACTAATTTTTCTAGCGAGTCACATGACACCCTCATGCACATGAAATAGAAGTCTCCGGTAGACTTCTAGTGAGGATCGAGATCCAATCGGCATCTTAGTATAACCTCGAGGGACTCGACCAATCACACTAAGCCCAAAAGGTAGACAACTCTTGTCAATCACAACTCTTTGTGATTTCCATCATATTTGGCCTCCGAACCACCATGGCCTCGAGGGACTCGACCAACCATGATGTTCAATTAAGTCATCACCATCATTATAAGATGAGTCTGATTCAGTGATATACCCTCGAGGGACCCGACCAAGCATACCATATCCTCAGGTCACCGGTGACATCTTTATGTCGAAGACAAGAAAGCGAGATGTGAAAGAGGTGAGCCTCGAGGGACTCGACCAACTCAGCTTACGTTGGGAATCGATTCCTGCCCCTAACGATGGAAGGCCACATGGGTCAATCTTATTGCCTTACACTTACCGACTTAATATTATCATAAGAGGGGTTTTAGGTTCGGTCTCGTGATATGACGTGTCACACACATACATATTTAATATATTTACATCGCATGCAAATATATATACTTATCTAGTAGGTGTATAGCATTCACATGCACAAGCACACCAGATGATCATAGACTTTAACCTAATCACCTACATCAGGATCTATGTGCATATCAGTGCATCTCTATGCACGGTGATCATCCATCTCATCATCGTCGGATCTATCGACACCTCAACGCATCTCCATACGTCACGATCATCTGAATCAGCCTCAGGAGTCCCGCTATCACCTCCAGGCTTCCGTCGCGCCTCTAGGATAATTACAACATAATTACAAGCACATGGGCTCGACAATCAATAAAAAATAAAGACTCGCAGGCCCCAATAATCACATACACACATCATAAAGTCCATGATCATCTTCCCACATCACATCACATCACATGTATATATCATGTAGAATTACTAGATAAATAATAATAGTTACTTAAACCTTTTAAATAACTAAAATTTAAAATCAAGGACATGTAGGGATTTTCTTAGAAATTTTGAAGGGTGTTTTTGTCATTTTGTCATAAGGGGCAAAATTAGAATTTTTAAAATTTCGAGGGGCAAAACTATCTTTTGGTCAAAACACCCTAATTCCCATTCCCTTTGCTTTCTGCAACGCTGTGGCTATGACCGTCGCCACCTTGTCGGTGGTGGCCATGCGTGTAGGGCGCTACGGGGGGAGGTCACCCATGCTTGCGGGTGGGTCACTCGTGCCTGCGGGTGGCTCGCCCGCGGGTGGCGCTACCTCTACGACGCTGCCCCATGGGCCTCCTTGCAAATGCCCTTGTGGCGCTGCCCCCTTTTTACGGGTGAGCTGCCGCTAGCGGCGCTGCCCCTGCGGGCACTAGCGCTAGCGCTGCCCTCCCTTGCGAGCAGGTTGCCCATGAGCCCAGCGCCCGTAGGTGCCGCCCCTATTGGGTGCGACGTTGCCTTCGCGGGCTCCCTGTGCACATGCAGCCAGTGCTACCACTGCAGGCAAACAGCCACCGACGGCCCTGCGCTCATGGCCATGGCTGCAAGCAGCCTTGGCCAAACTACGAGGGCAACAACAATTGCTGCCCTCTCTCGTCATTTGCGTCAACGATTTTGGCATCAAAAGCACATCCAAAACACAACACATACAATTTATAAGCCAATCATCACACGACGAACCTAGCTCTGATACCACTGCTAGGGAATCGGGAGATTCAACATCTCATGCGCAGCGGAAAACAAAAACAAGATTGAATTTTTCATAGTTACGTACTTGGTCATCGTGCGACGATTGGTGCACAAAAATCATAAATCCAAAAAATCCACATGTATCATGTTAGAAGCGTTACCTAAGGAGATCGTATATCCCTGAAAATTTTAGATCCAATGAAGAGAATGAAGGAGCACTAGCGTGCTCCTCTCTAGCGGTAATCCACACAGCGGATGCAGTAACGACGCTCCTCAGATCACCACGGGATCTTTTTCCACATGCACCACAAGGTTACCAGAGCCAAGGAGGAGGAGAGGAGACTAACGAGAATAGGAGGATAACTACCAAGAGCTCTCAGCCTATGAACCAAGAGATTCCTCCTATTTATAGAGGTGGAGGAAGCTTACCCTTAACAGATCCTATTCACACTGGATCTCTATCTAATTGGATCTCATTGGATCTTATCCACAAGATCCAATTTGATCTCATCCAATTGGATCTTATCCAATCATTTAATTGGATCTCATCCAATTACCCAATTGGATCTTATCCACATGATCCAAACTAGGGGCTTCACAGATATCTCATATCTGCACCTCTACTCGTAGTAATATCCACCTTATGTGTGTGACCCTCTAGGCCCGATACCGAGCTAGCCATGAGTCATTCCTATCAGAATTCTTTCTGACTCAGATCACCTTCTGATATAGTGAATTATTATCTTCATAATAATTCACTCGACTCATCGACTTTGAACGTACTAGGCCACTACGCCATAGTCCCCAAACGGTATAAGGGATCTAATCCATCGGACCTATCTATCCTCAATTACCATGTATCTATACTCCTTCATCCATCTAATAACCCAAAGACCGTATATTGGGCATGGTAAAGTCAGGCCCATACGGAATCCTGTTCGAGTCTCGCTCTAATCGGATTCTCCCAGAGAACTTCTTCTCTCTCAATCCGAACGACCTTGGCTAGGGATTTTGCCTGAGCGAGCTGATGTGGGATATATCTCTCACGATACCATAAGTGGATGATCCTCTATTGACACGCAATTGCCTTTGTAAGATTAGCTACCATTCCTGAGAATTGGCTATATCAGATTTGGAGCTCTCCAAACCTATAAGTCTGGTGTCTAAGAATGAAGTACTCAAACAAGGCATCTTTGGTACCTCAAGTCTAAGGACCAGATACACTACTAGGACTACAGAATCGTTGTATGACATTAGGTATCATTAACCATACATTCTGTAAGCGGATCAATCAGTGAACTCATTCTCTAATGAGCACCTACACTGTACCTCTAGTATCCTCACACAAGCGACTATGAGACCAGTCACCTCCATTATATAGATGAGTATATGGCGCACCAGTCTATCCAGTTATCTCGATGTCCATATTGAGTAACCTATGACCAAGATGATTTAGGATTTATGCTTAAAGGTATATTAGTTTTATTATCATGATCTTATCATGATCTGATTCCCATTACACAGATCCATGGACATCACAATATTCATCCAGATAATGTGAGAAAATACTAATAATAATATGCGAAGAGATCGACGTTGTGTCACAGGTGCCATCACTCACGTGATTGGCTTGTAGGGCACCTATAACTAATAGTTCTAACACTTGGTATCAGAGCAACATTCTTGGCATCTCGCTGCCTTCCATAGCCACCCATCAGCCCTCCATAGCCGCCCAAAGCAATTCCCACAATTGCTTAAAAGATCATCGCCGAATTCCGCCATCATCTCCACCATCGCGAATCATCCTTTGATCTCCCTGTGAATTGCACCAGTGGATTCCCCTTTGGTTTCGCTAAAAAATTCTCAATATAAACCACTGATCTTTTATGTCCAAACTGCTACACTTTAGACGTAAAAATCTATTGCAGTACCTTTCTGTGATCCTCAATTTTACCAAATCTCTTATTGTCATTTTCTTTTACAAAATTTTTAACAGCATTACCTCTTCCTTACCGGTAGATTCCCTTTGAGCTTTACTTGAATCTCTATTGAGAATTGCTGGAAAAAATTGCATCCTTACTGTTGGAATTTTTTCGATAAAAAATCTGGTGCTGCACTTTTATCCTTTTTCTCCATAACCTACCAAACTCTAGCCACCTTGTTGCCACCAACCAAGACATTTTTAGAGCATCCCTCTAGCCCTAAGACATAGCTATCATAACCTATTTTCATAACCCTAACAGCATTAAAATCCGTAGCCTAAAACAGTAAACCATTATAGCTGAACCCTTCTATCGCCGATCTATTGTCCAAACATTCCACCACCCCATGCCATTAACCCATCAATAGAAAAAAGACAAGGACATCTTTGATCTAGAGGCATATGCTATGGCTTCTCAAGATCCAATTGATGTCAAATTTGAAACATTGGAATCTCGGATTGAATCGTGGCTTGAATCGCGCTTGGAGGATAAATTGCGCGCTTTGTTTGCAGAATTTAGAATTGAACAACCACTGAGTCCAACCAAATTTCAGTGAGGAGAGAGTTTAGAAAGGCCTCTAGAGAAGGAGAGACAGCCCTCGGACATGCTTCAGCCACACATGAGGGTGGACTTCCCACGATGGGAAGAAGGAGACCTGGTGGGGTGGATTTCGTGCGTCAAACATTACTTTCACTACTACTGAACGTCGGATGATGCTATGGTAGAAATTGCTATCATCTACTTTGAAGGAGATGCTATTCAATGGTACAATTGATTGAAATACAATCACGGGGCTCTGATGCAGAATCAATTTAAGAATACACTGTTGAACCATTTCGGACCTATGGAGTATGAAAATATCAACGGCCAACTCGTAAAAATTTGACAAACCTGTACGATTCAAAAGTACCAAACTAGGTTTAAGAAACTATCCTACCTTGCTCATGATTGGACTGACCGTCAATTGTTAGGAATATTCATCAAAGGATTCAAGCCAAAGATAAAAGGGGAGGTTAAGGCGCGGTAGTCTCGTACCGTGATGGCTACGATTTCTTTTGCCTGAATACAGGAAGAACGGCTCAACCAAGATGCTCAGAGGATGAGAACCTTTCCTAGGCCTATGGCATATAAACCTCCTTCTACTCTCAATCGTCCTCTGCTGCCAAAAAAATTGACAAGAGAAGAACTACGTGACCAATCAACAAAGGGTCTTTGTTGGCATTGAGATGAGTCATGGAACCGCGATCATCGCTGCAAAAGAGGCCGCCTCCTATAGATTGAACCTCTTGAAGACATGGAGGAGGAGGTCCACGAGCATGGGAAAGAGGTCACGGATAAAGAACAGTAGCCGATTGATATTACGATGCATGCCCTTGCCGGTTACACGAACCCGCAAACGATGAAAGTGGGAGGACTTCTGAAGCAACAACCGATCACCATTCTTATTGACACCAGGAGCACTAATAATTTTATGAATAGTAAGGTTACTATTCGGATGGCCTTACCTATTGAGAATTGCAGCAGGTTTGACATTAAGGTTGCTGAAAAATAAATTTTGAAATGTGATCATAGGTGCCCACGAGTGAAACTATTGCTGTAGGACCAAGAGATAATTGCATATTTCTTCCTCCTCCCTCTTAATGATTATGAGGCTATTCTTAGCATCGAATGACTGATGACATTAGGTGATATTTCTGAAATTTTTTAAAATTAATTATGAAATTTTACAATAAGGGGAAACAAGTGATATTGCACGAGAAACTAATAGGACCCTAGTAGGGTTTGTTCCTACTCAACCAAGTAGCAGCTAATAAAAACCCTGTAAGAGTGTAATAAACCCCACCTAGCCACCTCTATCCTATAAAAAAGAGTGGCCAGGGTTTATATTTGGGCCTTTGGGCTTCTTAGTCGCCCCCCCCCCTTCTTGGGTCATTGGCTAAGGTTGAGGGTAAAATGAGTAGTTCACTTAGGAAGTAGCCCCTAGGGCTAGGGTTTAAAGTCCTATATAAGCATGTAGCCTTCGCCTTTTTTTTAAGAAGAAAATATCAACCTACTTTGCAGCCACAAGGCCGACTACTTAGAGGGTAGAACCCCTATAGCGTTCTAAGGGTTGATCCTCCTCAAAGATCAATCTACATAGAATTCCTCTGGGGTTCTATCATTTGGTATTAGAGCAATGATCTTGCTGCTTTTGCTACTATCTCTGTCGTCCACCATCAACCAAGCAATTCCCACAATTGCTCTTGACATCGTCGTCTCCACCGTCATCTTCTACCGTAGATCAAATCAATCTACTGCTGCCACCTCCAATTGCATCAGAAATCTGGTATTCTCCTATCACCAATACCTTTTGCTGTTGTAATTTTCCATTCAAAATACCAAAAAGAAGTATTGCTATCTATCCTTTACTGTGAATTCCTTTCGTCGTAAAAGTTATCATCTTTGCAAACGAAGGATTACTGCAGAAAATTTTAGCCGCATATTGCTACCTTTAAACCGATCTATTTGCTATCCTTTTTGAACAAAATTTCTTATGCACTTCATACACCATCTTGGATTTCATCTGTGATTGATCTATTATGGAATTCATCTATGAAACATTCCTGTATTGTTGCAAATTTTTGTCGCAAACCGTTGAAATTTTTCGACGAGAATTTTGCCATCACAACTTGCACCAATTTCCTTACTATTATGTTGTCGAAATTTTCTTGATCCAATTTGTCATCATCACTATTATCTAAACTGAGAATTTACTATCAAATCCCCTCCTCAAAACTTGGGATTTTTGCTAGAAATTTCATCAAGAAATCGCTGTTTCTTCGACGACAATTCTGCTCTTACGAGATAGCACATATCTGTAGCAACTTCTACCGAATTGTGACTAAAATTTTCTTGATCAAATTTGTTATCATTGCTGTTATCTAAACTGAGAATTTGCTATCAAATCCCTTCCTCAAATCTCAGGTTTTTTGCTAAAAATTTCATCGAGAAACTGTTATTTCTTCGACGATAATTATGCTCTTACGAGACATCACATATCTGTAGCAACTTCTATCGATTTCTATCAAACCTTTGCTGCCATCTACCACATATCTAAAACCCTCTTCCTTAATCTTCATCTACTACCATCACAGCCCTAAAACTCTATCAAACCGTACCCAAAACAGCCACAAAACAATCCTAAACCGTAGCCTATATCCTCCAATCCACCAACTCTTTTGGCCACCACTTCTCTTAACCAATATATGCCTTTAACCCGACAACAAAAGAGAGATCTTAATATTATAAATTTGGAGGCATATACTATGGCATCTGAGGAGGCAATCAACGCTAAATTCGAAGCCTTCGAGACACGAATAGAGGATAAGATTCAGACTCTCTTTGCCAAACTCAGTTTGGGCCGATCACCAAGCCCGAAGAAATCGCATCAAGGAGAGAGCTCTAATAGAAGAGATGACTTCCAAGAGAGGGGAGGCTCTATAACCAATCCTACTATCCACACATGAGGGTGGACTTCCCCAGATGGGAAGAAGGAGACCCGATTGGTTGGATCTCGCGTGCGGAGTGATATTTTCAGTACCACAAAATCGTGGATGCATCTATGGTGGAAATTGCAGCTATACATCTTGAAGGGGATGCCATACAGTAGTTTGATTAGTTTGAACACACTAATGAAGTCCTCTCATTGTGACAATTCAAAGGACTACTGATCTGCTTCGGACCAACCGATTACGAGAACATTGATGGACAACTAGCAAAGATCCGACAAACCTCCACCATTCAAGAGTATCAAACCAGGTTTGAAAGGTTATCTAATCAAACTTGTGATTGGTATGAAAAATAGCTATTGGGGACATTTATTAAGGGCCTGAAGTCAGAGATCCAGGGAGAAGTTAAAGTAAAGCGCGATAACCGTACATGCTTATGGCAGCCATCTCTTTCGCACGACTTCAAGAAAAGCGATTGAACCATGAAGCCCGGAGGAATAGGGTCACTCCCCGACCAGCAATATTAAAGCCCTCAGCCCCCCCTACTATCAGCCAAGCTCTTGCACTAAAAAAGTTGATAAGAGAAGAGCTTCGGGAGCGATCTGAAAAGGGGTTATGTTGGCATTACGACGAGCCGTGGAGCCACGAGCATCACTGTAAAAAAGGGAGACTTCTTGTGATTGAACTAGTGGAAGAAGAGGTCATTGAATAGCTAGAAGAGAGCCTTGAACATGAGGAAGAAAATACAAAAGAAGAGCTACAACCGACTGACTTTATGGTACATGCGTTAGCCGGCTACTCAAATCCTCAAATGATGAAAGTTGGAGGCCTTCTCAAACAACAACTGATCACTGTTCTCATCGATATGGGCAGCACTAATAACTTCTTAAACAGTAAGGTTGCTGCTCAGATGGTGCTCCACATCGAAGGTTGCAACAATTTTACCTCCCCCTTCAGCCCATAAGGGAGGCTATCCCATGACTCAGTGTAAATCCATGCCGACCAACTGTCGGCACATCTCCTGTCTCTCTTTTGGTAAAGTTTTTGTCAACATGTCTGCTCCATTATCATCTGTATAAATTTTCTGAAGTAGCAACTATTTTTCTTCAAGTACATTTCGAATCCAATGATATCTGACATCTATATGCTTTGACTTGGAATGAAAAACTGGGTTCTTACATAAATGGATGGCACTCTGGCTGTCACAATACACCACATAGTTTTCCTGTTTCAACCCCAATTCTTGTAAGAATTCTTTCATCCATAACATTTCTTTGCAAACCTCTGTAGCAGCAATATATTCTGCCTCTATGGTGGAGAGAGCAATACACCTTTACAATATGGATTGCCATAACACAGCTCCCCCTGCAAAAGTAAGTACAAAACCTGATGTGAATTTCCTTGTATCAATATCTCTAGCCATATCTGCATCTGTGTAACCCGTTAGCACAGGTGGTCTACCTCCAAAGCTTAAACAAACCTTAGAGCTTCCTCTGAGATATCTCAAAATCCACTTCACTGCTGCCCAGTGCTCTTTGCTTGGATTTGCAAGAAATCTACTAGTAACACCCACTGCATATGCGATGTCCGGCCTCGTACATACTATTGCATACATTAAACTTCCAACTGCTGAAGCATAATGAACCTTTTGCATTTTCTCCTTCTCTTCATCACTTGATGGACTCTGTTCTGAGCACAACTTGAAGTGACATGAAAGAGGAGAACCAACTGGCTTTGCATTGCTCATACTGAACCTTTCTAATACCTTCTCGATGTATTTCTCTTGTGACAACCAAATCTTCTTGTTTTTCCTGTCACGAGAAATCTGCATGCCCAGTATTTGCTTTGCTGGCCCCATGTCCTTCATTGCAAAGGACTCACTCAGTTCCTTCTTCAACCTGTCAATTATACACATATCTTTCCCAAGGATAAGCATATCATCAACATAAAGTAAGAGAATAATAAAATCCTCACCAAACCGTTTGATGTACACACAATGATCTGAAGCCGTTCTTTTATATCCATTTTCAATCATAAATGAATCAAACTTTCTGTACCAATGTCCCGGAGCTTGCTTCAATCCATACAAACTCTTTCTTAACTTGCAGACAAAATTTTCTTTACCTTTGACTTTGAAACCTTCTGGTTGCTCCATATAAATTTCCTCCTCCAAATCACCATGAAGGAAAGCTGTCTTCACATCTAACTGCTCCACCTCCAAGTCCTGGCTAGCAGCAATACCTAGAGCAACACGAATAGAAGACATTTTAACAACAGGAGAAAAAATCTCTTCAAAGTCAATACCTTTCTTTTGACCAAAGCCTTTCACAACCAATCTAGCTTTGTACTTTGGTTGAGAACAATATTCTTGAGTCTTCAACCTGAAAACCCACTTGTTCTTCAAGGACTTCATTCCCTGTGGAAGTTGCACCAAATCATATGTATGATTCATCTGTAGAGCATCCATCTCTTCCTGCATAGCAACTAGCCACATTTTTTTCTGCTCACTTTCAACTGCTTCCTGGTAACTCTCTGGTTCACCTGCATCAGTAAGCATAACATACTCATCTCAGAGTATCTTACGGAAGGCTGACGTTGTCTTGAAGATCTTCTCAATTGAGGTTCTGCGGGAAGCTGCTCCTCAACTTCTTCTTGCTCAACATGTCCTGCAGGTAGATTAATATCTGGCTCTACACCATCTTCCTGCACATCTCCCCCATCACCCTGATATACTGGAGGAACAACTGGGTCACAATCTGCTAATCCTTCTGCAGAAGTCTTGGCTGGTGCCTTCTTCTTCAAATCCTCAAGGGTTTGATCCTCAAAGAAGACCACATCTCTGCTTCTAAACACCTTCTGCTTTTCTGGATCCCAAAGCCTGTAACCAAATTGATCATGTGAGTAGCCAAGAAAAATACATTCTTTTGTCTTACCATCCAGCTTGGACCTTTCATTATCTGGAATATGTGCAAATGCATGATAACCAAATACTCTCAAATGCTTATAGGAAACATCTTTCCCTGACCAAACATGCTCTGCAACATCACAATCTAGGACTGTACAGGGAGATAAGTTGATCACATCAACTGCAGTCCTCAAAGCCTCATCCCAAAACCTTTTGGATAGCTTTGCCTGTGAAAGCATACATCTGATCTTTTCCATGATGGTGCGGTTCATCCTCTCTACAATTGCATTATGCTGAGGTGTACCAGGAACTGTCATCTCATGCTGGATGTCATGTGACCTGCAATAATCATCAAACAATCCTGTATACTCACCACCATTATCTGATCTTTACAAATGCACTTGCTAGATTGTGACACTTCACCAATACACTTTCATGACTTGCACCCTCTCGGTCTAGCAAAATGCTGAACCTGCTGCACACTTCAGCCTCTTACGAAAGTATCATGCACATGCCGAAGAGAAAGTTTTAATGCTCCATGGCGCCAACCTTCGGTCGCCTTGGGATGGCCACGAACAATCCATCGTCCGCATGCAAGGCCATGCATGAGTATCGAATTCCTTGAGTTTACAACTCTTTCGATCGTTGAACAACCCACTCCACCTTGCCCGGTCTCATCCTTTGCCAAGCACTACGCTTGCCTCGAGCACCATCAAGGTTGGGTGTTAACATCGAGCCACTGCTCGAACTCGGCCATCCCGACCTTTGTGCGCTCCGTAATTCTTCTTAGCTTGTTGTACTCGTGGTGCCTCGCTAGGTCCCCCACGTCTGCATGCTAAGTGTTTATAAGTGGGCTTGTCCCGCTCTGATACCAGTTGATGGGAGAAAAATAAAAGGATAGGTAACAAACAATAACTTTTGTATAAGAACAAATACTAGCAGGCTGTAACACAGAGCGGAATTAAAACAGAAATCTCAATCAAATAGAACACCAAGATTTACGTGGAAAACCCCTTCAACGTGAAGGGTAAAAACCACGGGGCAAACCAGAGAAAATCCACTATAGAAATAATGAATGTACAATTCTCGAATCTCTTGCCCAAAACCCAAGCAACAATTACAAGAGAATAACTGGGATACAAGGATCACGTCACTGTGCACAATATCCAAAACCTCCTCAAGAAATCACAGAAGAATTCACTGAAGATCTGATCTAACCTGAGATGAGAAACTGTTTGGATGAGTGAGAATAATTTCTGAGTTTTCCTTGTCTTCTTCCCTTTTTTTTCTCTTATTTTTCTACCCTTTTCTCCTCTCTTTGAATCCCCAAAGCTGCTACAAATTTCTGCCCCTTGCTGCGATGTTTAATCTATTAATTTCGTAGCCACCATAGCCCCTATATATAATTAGAGATTAGGTTAGGGTTAGGGTTAGGGTTAATAAGAGAAGGGCTATGGGCCATGGGCTGCTAAAGCCCATATGGGCTGAAATGGGCTCTCAGCCCAATAGCAGCAAGTTCAACATAAAGGTCACCAACGGTCGAATCCTAAAGTGCGACCAAAGATGCCCGCAGGTGAAACTATTATTGCAAGACCAAGAAATTATTGCCGACTTTTTCCTCCTACCAATTGATGATTATGAGGCTGTGCTGGGCATAGAATGGCTAACGATGCTAGGTGACGTCTCTTGAAACTTTTCTAAGTTAATTATGATATTCCACTCTAAAGGCAAACAGGTCATCCTACATGGGAAGCGCGGAAGCAACGTAACCACCATTTCGACCCAACGAATAGAGAAAGTTTTACACAAGATAAATGGTGGTTTTTTTATGTTTCTTCAGCAGCAACTAGAGGGAAAGAAAATAGAAATTGAAGATCAAAATCTCACCCAATTGCTTGCTGAATTTGATGATGTTTTTGCTAAACTGCATAGTCTTCCTCCTACTCAGCAACATGACCATCGAATTCTAATTCTTCCAGGCAAACCACTAGCAAACACTCGGCCGTACCACTATCCTCACCTCTAGAATGATGAAATTAAGAAAACTATAAAGGAGATGCTTGAAACAAGGGTGATTCGGCCAAGCTATAGCCCCTATTCCTCACCGGTGCTACTTATACGCAAGAACGACGGAACTTGGCGAATGTACATTGACTACTGAGCTCTAAGTGACATCACTGTCAAAGATAAGTAGCCAATACCAGTGGTGTATGAACTTCTTGATGAGTTAAAAGGAGCTTGAGTCTTTACGAAGTTGGACCTCCGATCCAGTTACCACCAAATTCGGATATGTGAAGATGACATTCCAAAAACTGCTTTTCGCACACATAATAGTCTTTATGAATTCTTGGTAATACCTTTTGGACTCACTAATGCTTCTTCAACCTTCCAAAGTCTCATGAACGATATTTTTGAAGCTTTCTTTGTAAATTTTTTCTGGTATTTTTCGATGATATTCTCATTTACAGCCCTTCTCTTGAGACTCATTTTCAGCACTTGTGATTTGTTCTGACGATCCTTTGAAAAAATACACTTTTTGTTAAGCTATCAAAGTGCAGCTTTCTCCAACAAAATGTAGAGCACCTTGGGCACCTAATATTAGAAGGAGTGGCGGTAGACCCAACAAAAATCGAAGCCATGCAGGGTTGGCCGAAACCTATAAATGTGAAATTGTTGCGTGGGTTCCTTATACTAACAGGCTACTACCGAAAATTTGTAAAGGACTATGAGAAGACCAGTGCACCCCTCACTTCTCTACTAAAAAAAGATACCTTTGAATGGTCAGATGAAGCCTCCACTGTCTTCGATAAACTTAAGGCAGCTATGATGACAACGCTTGTGCTAGCACTACCAGATTTCAACCGACCATTCATCATTGAGGCCGACGCATTTGGAGTCGGAATTGGAGCCGTTCTCATGCAAGATGGTCGACCACTCGCATACACTAGCAAGGTGCTATCTCCCTCCCATCAAAAAATATCAATCTATGATAAGGAGATGCTCGCCATTGTGCACGCAGTAACGAAGTGGAGACCCTACCTGATCGGTCGGCGATTTCAAATTAAAACCAACCATAGAAGCCTCAAGTACTTTTTGGAGCAGAAGATATCATCCCCAGAGCAGCAAAAATGAGTAACCAAACTTCTAGGATTTGATTATGAAATTATTTACAAAAAGGGGAAAGAAAGCGTTGTTGCAGATGCACTCTCACGGCTACTTGATCAAGCTAAATTTTAAGCCATCTCTCTTCCTACCATCGGCTTCCTTGAGGACATTAGAGAGGAATGGAAGAAGCATCAAGAGACCAGCAACATCATTAAAAAATTGGAGGAGGATCCAAGTGCAATAACTCACTATACTTGGGATTCGAAGGATCTACGCTATAAAGGTTGTATTATACTTATACCCGACTCCCTTTGCATCAAAGTCATTCTGCATGAAATGCACTCCACACTTTCAGCAGGGCACTCCAGATTTCTAAAAACCTACAAAGATTAAAGCAAAATTTTTATTGGAAAGAGATGAAAAAAATTATTTTTGAATACATGGCATAATGTGATGTATGTCAACAGCAAAAAGGTGAAACAGTGGTGAGTCTAGGAAAACTACAACCACTACCCATACCGGAGTTAGTGTGGACTGACATCTCCATGGACTTCATCGAAGGGCTGCCACCTTCCAATGGTAAAAGCATGATCCTCGTGGTGGTTTATCAACTTACGAAATATGCTCATTTTTATGCTGTGCGAAATCTCTACACTACTGCTAGTATTGTTCATATTTTCACAGAAAATATTATTAAACTGCATGAGATGCCAAGGTCCATTGTAAGTGATCGAGATAGGGTCTTCACTAGTAAATTTTGGACCGAGTTATTTCAGTTGCAGGGCACCAAACTCAAGATGAGCACAACATATCATCCACAAATTGACGGCCAAACAAAGGTGGTGAACAGGTATTTAGAGATGTTCCTTCGGTGTTTCGTTAGTGACCGACCAAAAGAATGGACGAAATGACTCCCATAGGCTGAATGGTGGTATAATACTATGTATCATTCCTCTACAAAATGTACCCCATATGAAGCATTGTATGGTCGACCGACCCTTGTGATTCCAAAGTATGTAATTGGCTCGGCCAAGGTAGATCAGGTCGATCAAGATGTAATTGACAGGGACAAACTCCTACAGTTGCTAAAGGATAATTTCTCTACTACTCAAGCTAGAATGAAGCAGCAAGCTGACACACGATGAAGCGAAAGAGAATTTTCAGTAGGAGATTGGGTTTATCTTCGCCTATAGCCATACAAACAACTCTCCATCAACACACGAGCCTCTATAAAGCTATCTCCACATTTTTATGAGCCCTATTAGATCACAGAGCGTATTGGAGCCATGGTATACAAATTTAAATTACCTGAGGATGCCAAAATCTATCTTGTCTTCCACGTGTCATGCTTGAAGATCAAGTTAAAAAAACATGAGTCACCCCATATTCAATTGTCCAACACCACTGATGATAGAGATATTCAAGCCCAACCATAAGCCATCCTCGACCGTAGAATCGTGATGCATCGTCGACTTCCCTCTATTGAAGTAGTAGTGCATTAAAATAATTTACCACCCGAAGATGCCACATAGGAATCATATGAGGAGCTAAAGACCCGGTTCCCTGATTTCATGGAATCTCAACCTTGAGGACAAGGCTGGTTTGAAGAGGACGGGCTTGATAGGACCCTAGCAGGGTTGGGTCCTACTCAACCAAGTAGTAACTAATAAAAACCCTGTAAGAGTGTAATAAACCCTACCTAGCCACCTCTATCCTATAAAGAATAGTAGCCAGGGTTTATATTTGGGCCTTTGGGCTTCTTAGCTGCCACCCCCCTTTTACTAGACCGGTTGGCTAAGGTTGAGGGTAAAATGGGTAGTTCACTTAAGAAGCACCCCTAGGTCTAGGGTTTGGAGTCTTATATAAGTATGTAGCCTCCACCTCTTTTTAAGAAGAAAAGATCAACATACGTTACAGCCACAAGGCCGACTACTTGGAGGGTGGAACCCCTATAGCATTCCAAGGGTTGATCCCCCTCAAATATCAATCTACATAGAATTCTTCTAGGATTCTATAAAAAATATGGGGGCGACGTAACGACGATTTGCACACAAGGAATGGAGAAAGTTTTGCACAAAGCATGTATTGGCTTTTTAGTACAACTTAAACAGAAATCTAAGGGAGAGCCAACCGAATTTGAAGATCCAAACCTACTTCCCTTGCTTGCTAAATTTTCAGATATATTTGACGAACCACACAGCCTACCTCCTGCCCGCCGACATGACCATCGTATACCGATTCTTCCAAGCATACCTCCAATAAATACTTGGTCATATTGGTATCCACATCTTTAGAAGGATGAAATAGAAAGGATTCTAAAAGAGATGCTCAAAACATAAGTTATTCGGCCAAGCTGTAGCCTCTACTCTTCACTGGTGCTCCTCGTACGAAAGAAGGATGGAACATGACGAATGTGCATTGATTACCGAGCTCTTAACAACATAACCGTTAAGGACAAGTACCCTATTCTAATAGTAGATGAATTACTTGATGAATTAAAGAGAGCATGAGTCTTCACAAAGCTGGACCTTCAATCTGGGTATCATCAAATACGAGTGTGCGAAGAAGACATACTAAAAACCGCCTTTTGAACGCACAACGATCACTACGAATTTCTAAAGGTGGAATATCTTAGGCATATCATATTAGAGGAAGGTGTGGCAGTAGACTCCTCTAAAATTGAAGCAATGCAGAATTGGCCAACCTTGAGAAACATAAAATTGATACGCGACTTTCTCGGTTTAACACGCTACTATCGCAAGTTCGTGAAAAACTCTAGAAAGATCAATACACCCCCTACTTCCTTGCTGAAAAAATATGCTTTCCAATGGTTGGACAAAGCCACCACTGCGTTTGATGAACTTAAAGCCACAATGTCGACAACGCTCATATTAGCACTATCCGACTTCGATAAGACTTTTTTTATTGAAGTCGATGCCTCCGGAGTCGAAATTGGTATTGTACTAATACAAGATGATCACCCTCTTGCATATACCAGTAAGGCGTTATCTTCTTCCCATCTCAAGATGACTATTTATGATAAGGAGATGCTCGTGATTATTCATGCGATGGCCAAATGGAGATCGTACTTGATCGGGTGACATTTTCAAATCAAGACTGACCATAAAAGCCTAAAATATTTCTTGGAGCAAAAGATATCTTCTCCCGAGCAACAAAAATGGGTAACAAAGCTTCTTGGATATGATTATGAAATAACTTACAAAAAGGGGAAAGAAAATGTTATCGCAGATGAGCTTTCGTAGCTACTTGAGCAAGTTAAATTTTCGGTCGTTTCACTTCTGATCAGCGACTTCCTTGAGGATATTAGAAGGGAATGGAAAGATGATCCAGAGACCAGTAAGATCATAAAAAAAATTGGAGGAAGCACTAAGTTTCATGGCTCATTATAGTTGGGACTCAAAAGACTTGCGCTATAAGGGATGCTTTGTGCTTGTGCCAAATTCTACTTACATAAAGAACATCATTCAAGAGATGCATTCCACACCTACGGTCGGGCACTCCAGATTCCTTAGAATCTATAAGAGAATTAAGTAAAATTTTAATTGGGTAGGGATGAAAAATATTATTACTAAATTTATAGCACAATGTGATGTATGTCAACGATATAAAGGTGAGATAGTGGCAAGTCTCGGAAAACTGCAACCTCTACCCATCCCGAACTTAATATGAACTGATATATCAATGGACTTCATCGAAGGGCTTTCCTTATCACAAGGAAAAGCTCAAGTAAGGATAAAATAATAATATGATCAACATAAAGGCGAAAGAGAATTTTCAGTAGGAGATTTGGTCTTCCTACGACTCCAGCCATATAAGCAAACATCAATCCAGACCAGAGTATCTATGAAGTTTTCACCTTGGTTCTATGGACTCTACCAGATTTTGGAGTGCATCGGAGCAGTAGCATATATATTAGACTTACCCGCCAACTCCCGAATCTATCCAATCTTCCATGTGTCATATTTGAAGCTCAAGTTGGGACAAAATGAGATAGCCCAAAACCATCTATCAAATATGACTACCCAAGGAGAGCTTTAGACCCAACCGAGTGCCATTATTGATTGACGGATCGTGACTCGACGACGATGACCCACTACTAAAGTGCTAATACAAGGGGCGAACCTACCAGCAGAAGATGCCACTTGGGAGAACTATGATGACTTAAAGGTCAAATTTTCAAAATTCATAGAGCGTCAGCCTCAAGGACAAGGCTGATTTGAAGAGGGCATGTCTGTTATGACTCTAGCTAGGAGAGTCCTAATTCAGTTTCATTAAAGGGGGCAAACATATAAATCCTAAGGGTATTCATGTAAATCCTATCTAGCCAACTCCTATTAAGGAGGTGAAGAGGTTGGCTAGGTTAGGATAAGTTTGGAGGTTGCTTCTTAGAGAAGGAGTCATATTAGAAGTAGGAGTCCTATTAAAAGAGTCATATTAAAGGAGTCCTATTAAAAGTAGTAGTCCTATTAGAGAAGGAGTCCTATTAGAACTAGGAGTTGATTAGAAGTAGGGGTTTTGAGTAGGAGTCCTATTAGAAGTTGGGGTTTAGAAGCCCTATAAATAGCCATGTATTTACACTCTTTTCATCATGAATAGATCATCTTTTTAGCAGTCTTTGAGCAGCAACTTGGAGGAAGGAACTCCTATAGAGTTCCAAGGAGGTCGATCCCCTAAAGAGATTAACTCTAAGCTTAGAATCCGCAAGGGTTCTAACAAACTCTTTCTCTCTCAATCCGAATGATCTCAGCCAGGGATTTGTCTGAACAAGAATGCATTGAATATTTTTCTCATGACACTGAGAGTGGATGATCCTCTATTGACACTCAATAACCCTCGTAAGATTGGTTGCCACTCCCGATGAGCAACTATGACAGATCTGAAACTTTCAGACCTATAAGTTTGGTATCAAAGAGTTAAGTACTCATACAAGATATCCTTGGTGTCTCAAGTCCAAGGATCAGGTACACCATCGGGATGACGGAATCGCTATCTAACAATGAAGTATCATATGTTGAATCTCAAATTTTGATGATGAAATCAATTGATAAGTTGTTTGATCTAATCCAAATGTTGAAAAAACTGTGCAGGATTAACTATGATAACGATGAAGACATAAAGCAAAATGAAGTGCCGGAGGGAAGTACGATCGAATCGTTAGAAGTTCGAGAGCCCACCGGAAGTCTGAAGGTTTATCGAAAGTGTTGCCGAAATTGGCAGAGAATGAGTCAGGGGCTTGTCGAAGGGTCGTCGAAAGTTCATTAGAAGGTTTATTGGAAGTTCGCAGAGCTCACTGAGAAAGATTGGAGCTTACCAAAGGAGACTCGTCGAAACTCACCAAGATCTTCGTAAAGTACAGGAGCTTACTGGGAGTATGTTGGAAGTTGTTTGAGGGTTCGTTAGAAGACCACCAGAAGTTCGTCGGAAGAAGACTTGATGTGCCAGATTTAGTTTTACTTAGAAAATATCTTTAATTTCATAGTTAGCATGTAATTAGGCTTAGGATTGGGTGTTAATTCCATTAACCCTGGTAGGGGCCAATTGGGCCTATAAATAAACTGGATTTGGTTGGATTCAAGACCCATCCAAAAGTGCTGAACCCTGTATAGCAGTGGCACCGCCAGACTGGGGCGGTGGAACTACCCAGGGTGTGGGTTCCAAGGTACTTGGGCAGTGGTATTGCCTAGGTCAAGCAATGGTATCATCGGTAGTTATTAACTACCAAGCGGTGGTACTGCCCCACCACAAAACCTGAAGCTCTACTTTGGCAATAGTACTGTCAGACTAGGTGGTGGTACCACCTAGTGTCAGGGTCAACTGGCGATGGTACTGCCAGTGATAGGCGATGGTACTGTTAGCTCTTGGAAATATGAGATGGGACCTTTTTGGCTCTAATTTTGAAGCCAATTGAGCTTATAAATACCCCTTACTTCTCAATTGGTTAAGCATATTGAGAAGTAATAAAAACTGAGTCAAAACTATAGTAAAATAGCCTTGAAAAGTTTGAGTGTTCACCTCCCGTATTCTAAGTGTAAAAATTCTATAAAAAAGGTGTGAGCCACTTGTAAAGTTATGTAAAAAGGGTGTTTGATCTTTTCCATTCAAGAAGGATCGATAGTGGAAGCCGATAACCTCATTAGAGAAGGTTTTAGGAGTGGACATAGGTCAATTGATCGAACCACTATAAAATCACTACGTTCTTCTCTTGGTGCGTAAATTTCATTTGCGGCATTTAAATTATTTACTTGGCTATAATTTTTCATTCTCCCCTCCTCTACTCTCTTACATATTCACTCGAATCAATCTCTTTATCGAAATCATTTTCATCGGATGAAATTTTCTCAATGCACAAAGTTTTTCGAAATTGCTTCAAATCGTCGATTTTTATCCACTGTACTAATTCAACCCCCCTCTCTTAGTGCTGCTCTTGATCCTAACATCATCAACCATCTAGCATTCCATGAGTAGATCAATCAGTGAACTCATTCTCTAATGAGCACCTACACTGTGTCCCTAGTGTCCCCACATGAGAAGCTATGAGACTAATCATCTCCATCATTTGGATAGGTATATAGCACACCAATCTGTCCGGTTATCTTGATGTCCCTCTTAAGTAATCTATGACTGGGATTATTGAGGGATAATGTTTAAAGGTGAATCAGTCTTATTATCATGATCTCATCATGATCCGATTCCCATTGTACAGATTCATGGACATCATAATATATGTAACAGATAATATAAAATAAAAAAAATTAAATAAATAATAAGCAAAAAGAGTGCGTATCATATCACACATGCCATCACTCACGTGATTGGCTTACAGGGCACCTATGATTAGTAATCTCCTAGTTGACCTAAAGTCAATCACCTATATGTTTGATCCCCATCAAACCCCTGTGACGCTCAAAGATAATCTGAGATAATAGCTTTATCAGTAGATCTATGATGTTATCTTCGGATAGAACTCTTTCTACTACTATATCTCCTCGGGTGACGATCTCTCTGATCAGGTAAAACCTCCTTAGAA
This sequence comes from Musa beccarii, assembly GCA_024322285.1. Classification (NCBI taxonomy): domain Eukaryota; kingdom Viridiplantae; phylum Streptophyta; class Magnoliopsida; order Zingiberales; family Musaceae; genus Musa; species Musa beccarii. The sequence goes on along the minus strand of CM044395.1, from coordinate 27,043,722 downwards.
TGTGCTTCAATTTCTGATAAGACTTGGGTTCCTTCACTTGAGCAATTGCCCTATTGTTGTCACAATATAAGGGAATCGGCTCCTCATTGCTAAGCACGACTCCTAGATCTATGATAAACTTCTTCATCCAAACTTTCTCATTTGTTGCCTCTGGTGCAGCAATGTACTCTGCCTCTATGGTCAAGTCAACAGGCAGTAATATCTTGCTTGGAACTCTTCCATCAAGTTGCTTCTCCATCTAGGGTGAACACATACCCTAAATTAGACTTGCTATCATCAATATCGGACTAGAAGCTCGAGTCCATATAGCCCACAATCCTGAGGCTACTTCCACTATATACTAGTAAAAGATCCTTATTCCTCAAGTACTTAAAGATATACTTTACTATTTTCCAGTACTCCAAGCCTAGATTGACATGATACATGCTCGTGACACTCAGAGCATGCACTATATCAGGCCTAGTACATAGCATAGCATACATGATAGACCCTATCACTACGACATAGAATATCTTATCTATGTCTATCCTTTCTTTAGGAGTCTTTGAGGACATACTCCTAAAAAGTAATATCTCATATCTTATTAATTTGAGACCTCTTAAAATTTTTCATACTAAACCTTTTGATAATAATGTCTATATACCTGGACTAGGACAAGTCAAGCATCCTCTTGGATCTATCTCTATAGATCTGAATCCTCAATATGTAGGATGCTTCCCCTAAGTTTTCATGGAGAAGTGTTTAGATAGTCAAGACTTTATTGTGGAGAACATTCCTATATCATTCCCAATGATCAGGATATCATCTACATACAACACCAAAAAGGTGATAGCACTCCCACTTACCTTCTTGTATACAAAAGGCTCATCTTCATTCTTAATGAAATCATAAGATCTGATTGCCATATTAAATCTTATGTTCTAACTTCGAGAAGCTTGCTTCAGTCTATAAATGAACCTAAGTAACCTACATATCTTATCTGGACTATCCTTAGACACGAATCCCTCAGACTATATCATAAACATCACCTCCTCAAGGTTGCCGTCGAGGAATGTAATTTTCACATCCATCTACTAGATCTCATAATCATAGTGTATTGCAATATCCAATAGAATTTGGATAGATTTTAGTATGGCTACGGGTGAGAAGGTTTTGTCATAGTCAATACTTTGTCTTTGATAATATCCCTTAGCCACTAGCCTTACTTTATAGGTCTCTACCTTTCCATCAACTCCGATCTTCTTCTTGAAGATCCACTTATAGCCAATAGGTACGATACCCTCGGGTGCATCAACTAGGTTCCAAATCTTGTTGGAGTATATGGAATCTATCTTAGAATTCATAACTTCTTTCTACTTCCCAAAGTTTATACTTGTAATAGCTTCCTCATAGGTCTGAGGATCAATATCCTCCCCTCTGATATGTCCTACATATCTCTAAGGAGGACAGGATACTCTACCAAACCTATATAAAATCAGAACTTATGTGCTAGGTACTATTGGGAAATCTACAGCGACATCATATGTGCAGCAGAAGAATATAAACAAAAATCACATATTTCCCATAGAAAAAGAGGTTCTTATCATCATATAAAATTTGGTGTGCAAAACCCGCGAAATCAAAAAACTACACGTAAGAAAATTACTTAGGGACATCGTATATCCCTGAATTCCTATAGATCTGTGGGATTGGATGAAGGAGTTTAAGTGTCCTCCTCTTTAGTAGTAATCCACATAGCAAGGGTTACGACGATGCTTCTTAAATCACTGCTCAAATCTTCTTATTAAGCGCACTACGTAATCAAAAAGGGGCCAGCCCTTCTTGCTATCCACACGTCCCAAACTGAGGCTGCTGGCTGAGGAGGAAAGGAGGAGGAGAATAGGAGGTGGCTACTAAAAAACCCTAACCTATGGGCCTTTGGTTCCCTCCTATTTATAAAAGTCACCTATCAACTTAACCCTAATAGATCTTGCCCTATTATATATTGGATCTTCATCCAATTACCCAAGCCTCTTAGATTAATGAGTCTCTACCAATAATCTTTTATTAGCTCTTATTAGATCTCATATATATGATCCAATAATTCAGGGGCTTAATGGATATACAATAAGATAGGGGCTCCAACGGATATCTCATATCCAAACCTCTACTCGTCGTAACACCTACCATATGTGTATGACCCTCTAGGCTCATTATTGAGCTGGTCGTGAGTCATACTTTTCAGAACTTCTTATAGCTCAATCAATTATTATCTTCATAATAATTTACTCGACTCATCATTTACAAACGTACTATGCCACTACGTCATAGTCTCCAAATGATACAGAGGAATCCAATCCTTTGGACCTATCTATCCTCGGTTATCATGTACCTATAATCCCTCATCCATCTAATATCTTAGAGATCCTATATCATGCATTATGCTATCAAGCCCATACGATCTCTTCTTGAGTCTTGCTATAATCGAATTCTCCTAGAAAACTCTTTCTCTCTCAATCCGAACGACCTTGGCTAAGGATTTGTCTGAGCAAGAATACATGGGATATTCCTCTCATAATACCGAGAGCGAATGATCCTCTATTGATGCCCAAAAACTCTTGTAAAGTTGGCTACCACTCTTAATAATCGATTGTACTAGATCTGAAACTTTCAAACCTATAAATCTAGTATCAAAGAGTAGAATACTCATACAGGACATCCTTGGTATCTTAAATCTAAGGACCAGATACACTATTGGGACTACAAAATCATTGTCTGACAATAAGGTATCATCATCCATCCAACATTCCATGAGCGGATCAATCAATGAACTCATTTTCCAATGAGCACCTATACCGTATCCTTTGTGTCCCCTCACGAGCAACTATAAGACCAGCTGCCTCCATATATGGATGGGTATATAACACACCAGTTCATTCGATTTTCTCGATGTCTTTCTTGAGTAACCTATGATCGAAATTATTTAGGGCCTGTGTTTAAAGGTGAATCGATCTCTTTATCATGATCTCATCATGATCTGAGTCCTATTATACAGATCCATGGACATCATAATATATACAACATGTAAGATAAAATGATAAAATGTTAAATAATAATAAGCAAAAAGAATGCATGTGAAGTCACATGTGTCATTACTCATGTGATTGGCTTGCAAGGCACTCATGACTAGCAGGTACCTAAATAGACTTGGACTGCGAAATGATACTTGAGCTAGGTTCTCCAACCTCACTCAACTCTATCACACTCATATTGTCTTTACTAAGAATATATTCCTTCTCAAGGAACACTGTTCTCTTAGTTGCAAAGACCTTTTGGTCCTCAAGGTGATAAAAATAATAAGTTTCCTTTGGGTATCTCATGAACTTGTACCATTCCATCCTAGATTCCAAATTATCGGGGTTGTATCTCTTAACATGGGCGGGACAGCCCCAAATCTTAATAACTTTAAGATCGAGCTTCTTCCCTTTCCATATCTCATATAGTGTAGATGTTGAAAAATCTAGAGGTGACATCATATACGCAGCGGAAGAACAGAAAATAAAAATCTTAGATTTTCACGTAAAGGTTTCATCGTCATGCAAATATCGATATACAAAAATTAGAAAACTGCATATATAAGAAAGATAGTACCTAGGGAGATCGTATATCCCTGAATTCCTATATATTTGTGGGAGAAGATGAAGGAGGTCAATCATCCTCCTCTCTAATGGTGATCCACACGGTAGGGAATGCGAAGATGCTCCTTTCCAAGGAGAAGATAATAAGAAGTCGCAACTAAGAAAACCCTAGCCTATGGATTTTTGGTTCCCCCCTATTTGTAGAGGTCCCCTATCAACTTAACCCTAATGGATCATGTCCTATTGGATACTAGATCTTCATTTAATTACCCAAGCCTCTTAGATTAGTGAGTCTCTACCTAATAACCTCTTATTAGCTCTTATTGGATCTCATCCATGGGATCCAAAAATTCAGGAGCTTATTGGATATCCAATAAGATAGGGGCTCCGACGGATATCTCATATCTAAACCTCTACTTGTCGCAACAGCTATCATATGTATGTGACCCTCTAGGCCCAATATCAAGCTGGTCATGAGTCATACTTGTCAGAACTCCTTCTGGCTCAGTAAATTATTATCTTCATAATAATTCACTTGATTCATCGATTGCGTACGTACTAGGCCACTATGTCATAGTCCCTAGACAATATAGGAAAATCTAATCCTTTGGACCTATCTGTCCTCAGTTACCATATACCTATAGTCCCTCATCTATCTAATATCTTAGAGATTATATACCGGACATGATGCTGTCAGGCATATACAGTTTTCACTCGAGTCTTGCTCTAATTAGATTCTCCCGGAGAACTCTTTTTCTCTCAATCTGAGTGACCCTAGTTAGGGATTTATCTAAGTAAGAATACATGAGATATTCCTCTTATGATACTGAGAATGGATGATCCTCTATTGATATACAATTATCTGCATAAGGTTGGCTACCATTCCTGAAAATCGATTATACTAGATCTGAAACTTTCAAACATGTAAGTCCGATGTCAAAGAATAGAGTACTCATACAAGGCATTTTTGATATCTCAAGTTTAAGGACCAAACACATAACTAGAACTATAGAATCACTATCTAATATCATGTATCATTAATCATCTAGCATTTCGTAAGCGGATTAATCAGTGAACTCATTCTCTAATGAGCACACGCGCTGTATCGTTAGTGTCCCTACATAAGTAGCTATAATACCAACTACCTCCATCATATGGATGGGTATATAGCATACTAGTCTATCCGGTTATATTGATGTCTCTCTCGAGTAACCTATGATTGAGATTATTTAGGGTCTGTATTTAAAGGTGAATCAGTCTCAATATTGTGATCTCATCATGATCTGATTCCTATTGCACAGATCCAAGGACATCACAATATGCTTCCAGATAATGTGAGAAAATGTTAGTAATCATAAGCAAAGAGATTGATGCAGCATATTATAGATGCCATCACTCACATGATTGGCTTGTAGGGCACCTATAACTAATAGTAGACACTACCGACTTAGTTAGAACTCTATTCAGAAGGTAAACTTTGAACTCCAAGGCGTATCCCCCAAATGAGACAAGTAGATCGACAAAACTCATTATGGACCGCACCATGTCTAATAGTGTGCGATTCCTTCTTTCAAATACACCATTGAGCTGGGGTGTATAAGGAGGTGTCCATTGGGACAGAATCCCATAGTCCTTGAGGAACTGGGTGAACTCTGTACTCAAGCACTCACCTCCTTGATCTAATCAAAGAGTCTTGATACTCTTTCCAATCTGGTTCTCTACATCATTCTTATATTCCCTAAATTTCTCAAAGGCTTCGGACTTATACTTCATCAAGTACATATATTTGTACCTGGAGAAATTATCAATAAAAGTAATGAAGTAGGAGTAACCACCTATAGCCTAAGTTGATATGGGATCACATACATCACTATGTATGAGTTGATCAGTTTTCCACAAAGGAAAGGCTTGCAAGTTGCATATGACTCCTAGTCGAATGAATTTAGATATCCATCTTTCAATAACTTTTGAATCATTCCCTCATGGATATGACCTATCCAATAATACCATAGGTATGCACTATTCACCTTATCTCATTTTCTCTTGGACTCACTTACATTTATGATATATGAAGCAGTGTCTAGCATAAATTATGCAATGTTCCTCTCATAATGATCTTATTATATGATAATATTAAATAACTAAGTTATCAAAAACTAATTTATATCCACTAATTGTTAAACATGAAATGAAAATAATGTTCTTGATAATAGAGTGAACAAAATAGCATATATCCAATGCAATAATAGCTCCACCTGACAGATGTAAGGTGACCTTGCCAATAGCCACTATAGTAATTTTTGCTCCATTGCCCATCTTGAGGTTCATCTCGCCTCTCACCAATTTCCTAGCCTTGTTAGAATCTACAACAAATTACAGATGTGATAAGCACTATTGATATACAATACCCATGTGTTATCATAAGTATCTAACAAATGGAGATTGATTATTAATATATTTGAAGCTTCTATAAGCTCCTATTTCATATTCTCTGCAAAATACTCTGTATCGTTTCTCTTCTAGTGCTCGCTTTTGTCGTAGTAGAAGCATTGGCCATTATCCTTTGTCGAGCCCTTCTTGGCAACCTTTGCTTTACCCAGTTTGCCCTTGCCCTTACCCTTGCTCATCTTAAGGGACTTCTCTACCTTTCTTTTCTTTTTGGTCTCACTAGCATAGAGAAATGACTTCTCTTTTTTTATGGTACTCTCTGCATCCCTCAACATATTGAGGAGCCTTGGGAGGGTCATCTCATGCTTGTTCATATTAAAATGTACAATGAACTATGAAAAAAAATCTGGTAGGGACTGAAGCACAAGATCCATATACAGGTTATCCTCTAGGACCATTCCTAGACCTATAAGTTTCTCTATCCATTCCTAGACATGGTTTCGAACCGGTGTCCCCTTAGTCATCTTGGCACGGAAGAGACTCTTCGATATCTCATATCACTGAGTTCTTCTTTATTCCTCAAATAATTTGTGGAGATATAGGAATATGGATTTGGCATCTATCTTTTCATATTGTCTCTATAATTCGAGAGTCATGGAGCCCAACATGTAACACTGAGCAAGAGTGGATTCATCTATGTACTTCACGTAGGGAGCGATCTTATCCTCGCTTACCCCTTCGTCGGGCGTAGGCATTATTGTATTAAGGACATATACGATTTTCTCTGTCGTGAGAATGATTCCTAGGTTGCAGAGCCAATCTATACAATTTGGACCAGTGAGGCAATTAACATCAAGTATGTCATGTAAGAGATTTGAATGCGACATTTTCTGAAAATAAAGATACAACACAACTCCCTCTGGTATGTGAATCGGAGACCTCAGTAGATCTCTAGTGGAGATCGAGATCCAACGGCATCTTAACGTAACCTCAAGGGACTCGACCAATCATGTTAAGCCCGAAAAGATGGGCAACTCTTGTCAATCATAACTCTTTGTGATTCCCATCTTGTTTGACCTTTGAACCACTATGGCCTCGAGGGACTCAACTAACTATGATATTCGGTTAAGTCATCACCATCGTTACAAGATAAGTCTGATTCGATGATATGCCCTCGAGGGACTCGACTAAGCATACCACATCCTCAGGTCACCGGTGACATCTCTATGTCATAGGCAAGATATCGAATCACGATATAGGTGAGCCTCGAGGGACTCGACCAACTCAACCTATGTCGGGAATCGATTCCTACCTATAACAATAGAAGGTCACGTAGGTCAATCTAATTGCCTCATGTTTACCGACTTAATATTATTGAGAGAGAGAATTTTTTTTCTTTATTCGGTCTCCTATAACATGTTACACACATATATATTTAATATATATCTTCATCATATGCAAATATATATATACATATCTCATAGGTGTATAGGAAATCATACATCACATGAGCAATCATACCAGTTGAACATGAACCACATCCTATTCTCCTTTTCCTAGTGAGGAGTATTTTCATAGTCCTTACCATGTGGATCACCATACAATACACACATACATCACATCTTCATAGTGAGGAGTAGCTTGTAGGCCCCAACAATAATAACAATCACAATACACACACATATCACATCACACGGTCCACAATTATCCATTTACATGACACATCACATGTATACATCATTATGTAGGACTATTAGATAATGATGATGATGATAATAATAATAATAATAATAATAATAATAATAATAATAATAATAATATCTTTTAATTAATCATTCTGTAGCCCTTCGGGGTACCCTACCCTAGGGTGGCTAAGGATCCCTGGCCCCCAAGGTTGCATCTATAGCTAGGAAACCCTAGCTACAGGGTGAGCATGGGTGGTTAGGAAACCCTAGCCACCACCATGCCTCATGTGGCTAGGAGTCCTGGCCACTAGGGGCTATTTCTTAGCCACCTAAGGTGCCCCTTGCAACTAGGAATCCCTAGTTCAAGGGCTCTACCTTGCTCTAGCCAAGAGCAGCATGGCTGCTCTTGGTCTGCTACAAGTGGCCAGGTTGAGAGCCTTTTCTAGGGCTCTCGACCAAGGTTGCAAACAGCCATTGGCCATCCTATAGGGCAGCAATAGTTGCTGCCCTTTCTACCACTTTTGCATTAACAATTTTGACATCAAAAGCCCTCTCTAAAACACTTTTTAATATAGAAAAAGGATACAATCCAGATCTATAAATAATGATAAAAATCATAGCAATCGTGCAAAAATAATTCTACATGATTTAACACAACACACAATTTAAAAACTAATCGTTTGCATGAGCAACTTGGCTCTGATATCACTGTTGGAGAAATCTTAGACAACATCACATGTACAATGGAAGAATAGAAATAAAAATTTTAGATTCTCATAGAAAAAGGTTTCTTATTATCGTGCGAAGATTGGTGCGCAAAAACCCACTAAATCGAAAAACTACGTGTAGAAGAAAATTCTATTACCTATGCAGATCATATATCCCTATATTTTTGTAGATCTATGAGAGAGAATGAAGGAGGTTAAGAATCCTCCTCTCTAGCGGTGATCCACACGGTAGGAGCTACGAAGACATTCCTCAAATCACTGTTAAAATCTCCTCGCTAGGTGTACCACGCAATCAAGAAGGGGCTAACCCTCCTTACTGTCCAACCACCCAAGCCTCTTAGATTAGTATGTCTCTACCTAATAATCTTTTATTAGCTCTTATTAGATATCATCCATAGGATCTAATAATTCAGGAGCTTATTGGATATCCAATAAGATAGGGGCTCCGGCGGATATCTCATATCCGAACCTTTATTCGTCGCAGTACCTACCAAATGTGTGTGACCCTCTAAGCCCAATATTAAGCTGGTCGTAAGTCATACCTATCAGAACTCCTTCTAGCTCAGTGAATTATTATCTTAATAATAATTCACTTGACTCATCGACTATAAATGTACTAGGCCACTATGTTGTAGTACCGAGATGATATATGAGAATCCAATCTTTTGGACCTATATGCCCTAGTTATCGTATACCTATAATCCCTCATTCATCTAATATCCCAAAGACCATATATCGAGCATGGTACTATCAAGCCCATACGGTTTCTACTCGAGTCTCGCTTTAATTGGATTCTCCCAGAGAATTATTTCTCTATCAATCCAAATGACCCTGACCAAGGATTTATCTAAGCAAGAACACATGGGATATTCCTCTTATGACACTAAGAGCAGATGATCCTCTATCGACATTCAATAGCCCTTGTAAGATTGGCTGCCACTCCCGATGACCAACTATACTAGATCTGAAACTTTTAGACCTATAAGTCTAGTATAAAAGAGTAGAGTACTCATATAAGACATCTATGGTGTCTCAAGTCTAAGGACCAGGTACACCATTGGGACGATAGAATCTTTGTCTGATAATGAGGTATAATTAATCATCTAGCATTCTTTGAGCAGATCAATCAGTGAACTCATTCTCTAATGAGCACTTACATTATGTCCCTAGTGTCCCCACACGAGCAGTTATGAGATCGGCCGCCTCCATCATATGGATGGGTATACAGTATGTTAGGGATCGAGTGGCACTAAGAGAGGGAGTGAATTAGTGCAACGGTTAAGAATGATAAATTCGGCGATTTAAAACAACTTTCAGAAACTTCGTATGTTGAAAATGATGCTTCGATTAAATCCACAATGAAAGATGCTTTAGAAGTAAATTGATTCATAAGAAGGAGATGAGAAGGTAGAGCATCAAGGTGAAGATGGTTTGTAGTAAAATAAATTGCAAGAATATAAACGCAAACCGATTTATAGTGGTTCGTGATAGTCATATGTGCCCTGCAAGCTAATCACATGAGTGATGGCACTTATGACTTAATATGCACTTTATCTCTTTGCTTATTATTAGGTGTTTTATTACTTTATCTTACGTGTTGCATATACTATGATGTCCTTGGATCTATGCAATGAGAATTGGATCGTGATGAGATCACGATAATGAGAACGATTCACTTTTAAACACAGACCCCAAATTATCCTGGTCATAGGTAACTCGAGAAGGACATCGAGATAACCGGATAGACTGGTGTGCTATATACTCGTTCATATGATGGAGGTAGCTGGTCTCATAGCTACTCGTGTGGGGACACTAAGGTTACAGTGCAGGTGCTCATTGGAGAATGAGTTCACTGATTGATCCGCCTACGGAATGCTGGATGGTTATTGATACCTCACGTCAGACAACGATTCTGTAGTCCCAGTAGTGTATCTGATCCTTAGACTTGAGACACCAAGGATGTCCTGTATGAGTACTCAACTCTTTGATACCGGACTTATAGGTTTAGAAAGTTTTAGATCTAGTACAGTCGGTCATTAGGAGTTATAACCAACTTTACGAGGGCTATTGAGTATAAATAGAGGATCATCCACTCTTGGTATCATGAGAGGAATATCTCATGTGTTCTTGCTCAAACAAATCCTTGGCCAAGGTTATTCGGATTGAGAGAAAAATGGTTCTCCGAGAGAATCCAACAAGAGTAAGACTCGAGGAGAGACCGTATGGGCCTGACAGCACTATGCCCGGTATAGGGTCTCTGGGATATTAGATGGATGAGAGATTATAGATACATGGTAACTAAGGACAGATAGGTCCAAAGGATTGGATTCCCCTGTATCGTTTGGGGGCTGTGGCGTAGTGGCCTAGTACGTCCGCAGTCGATAAGTTGGGTAAATTATTATAGAGATAATAATTCACTATGTCAAAAGGAGTTCTGATAAATATAACTCATGGCCAGCTTGATATTGGGCCTAGAGGGTCACACACATATGGTAGGTGTTACGACGAGTAGAGGTTCGGATATGAGATATCCGCTGAACTCCCTATCTTATTGGATATCCATTAAGCCCCTAAATAATTGGATCCTGAGATGAGATCCAATAATTGCTAATAAGAGATTATTAGGTAGAGACCCACTAATCCAAGAGGCTTGGGTAATTGGATGGAGATCCAATACCCAATAGGGCAAAGATCCATTAGGGTTAACAAGGGGCCTCTATAAATAGGAGGGAACCAAAGCTCTATATGTTGAGAGTTCTCTTGGTAGTCACCTCCTGTTCTCCTCTCCCCAGAGAGGTGCATCGACACAGTCCCTGCCGTGTGGATACCGCTAGAGAGGAGGACGCTTGACCTCCTTCATCCTCTCCCACAGATCTATAGGGATTTAGGGATATACGATCTCCCTAGGTACTTTCTTTTACACGTGCAGTATTTCACGGATTTGTTTGACGCACCGATCTTCGCATGATGACGGAAACTTTCTATTGGAAATCTGGGGTGTTTTGTTTTTGTTCTTCCGCTACGCATGAGATGTCGCTCCACTGGGGGATTTCCCAATAGTGGTATCAGAGCTAGGTTGTTTGTGCAAATATCAAATCTTAAACTGCGTGTGTTATGTTTTAGATCTACTTTTGACGCCAAAATCGTTGGTGCGAAAAGCGAGAAAGGGCAGCAACTGTTGCTACCCGCTCATGCAGCAATCGCAAGGCTGCTTGCAGCCTTGTTGCCTGCACAGGCAGCAACCGACGGCTTGCCTGTAGGGCAGCGCTTGCGGGCGCTGCGCCCGCGAGGCAATGGCGCCAGGGTAGCGCCCCAGGAGCGCAAGCGGGCGCTACGCCCGCGGGGCAGCGGCAGCACTGCCACCCTGCCTACGCGCAGGGGCCGCCGTCGGCAAGGTGGCCATGGCCGCAGGCGTAACGCAGCACAACAAAGGGGGTTAGGTTTTCTAGGGCAAAAGATGATTTTGCCTCTCGAAATTTCAAAAATTCCAAATTCTCTCCGTTTGAAAGAATTATCAAAATGCCCTTCAGAATTTCAAAAATTTCAGATTCTCTCCATGTCAAATTTCAAAATTTTGATAAAATTACCAAAATACCCCTTGGAATTTTAGAAATTTCAAATTTTGTTTGGTCGAATGACCAAAATACCCTTGGGAATTCATAAAATTCCCTCTATGTCCCTAAATTCAGAAAATTAAATATGTTAATTAAATAGTTTAATTAACTATTATTTTTTTATCTAGTACTCCTATAAAGTAACATATACATATGATGTATGAGGACCTGTGATGTGATGTGTGTACATGTGATTATTATTATTGGGGCCTGTGAGCCTCTATTTTTCTCGTTTATTGTCAGGCTTACGTGCGTATAATTTTGTTGTCATTACATGAGGAAGCACAGCGGTAGTGAGACCCACGAGGCCGAGACAGATGATCCGACACATGGAGATGCATTGAGATGCCGACGGATCCAACAAAGCGAGATAGACAATCACAGGGCATGGAGATGCGCCGAAGCACACATAGATCTTGATGTGAGTGATTGGGGCCTACTAGCTCGAGCCTGATCACATTAGGATGTGGTCCATGATTATCTGGTGTGATTGCTCATGTGATGTGTGATTAGTTATATACCTACTAGATATATATATATATATATATATATATTACATGCGATGTAGATATATATATATTAAGTACGTATGTGTGTGACACATTATATTAGGAGGCCAAATCAAAAATCCTCTCTATAAATAATATTAAGTCAGTAAACGTGAGACAATTAGATTGACCCACGTGGCCTTCCATCATTATAGGTAGGAATCGATTCCTGGTATAGGTTGAGTTAGTCGAGTCCCTCGAGACTCACCTATATCGCATTTCGCTATCTTATCTACGACATAGAGATGTCACCGGTGACCTGAGGACATGATATGCATGGTCGAGTCCCTCGAGAGTATATTACCGAATCAGACTCATCTTGTAACGATGGTGATGACTTAACCGAACATCATGATTGGTCGAGTCCCTCGAGGCTATGATGGTTCGGAGGCCGAATAGGATGGGAATCACAAGGAGTTGTGATTGGCAAGAGTTGCCTATCTTTATGGGCTTAACGTGATTGGTCGAGTCCCTCGAGGTTATATTAAGACGCCGATTGGATCCCGATCCCCACTAGAGATCCGCCGGGGGTCTTCGATTCACATACCAGAGGGTGTTGTGTGTCTCGTGAAAAATTAGTGGGAATGCATTAAGATAGAAGTCCTTATCTTAACTGTTTAATTTTTACAAAGTCTGCATGTTATTTATTTATGCTACATCTTTAATTTCAAAAAAATATCACTTTCAAATCTTTTATGTGGTATACTTGATGCCAACCGCCTCACTAGTCCAAATTATACGAATTGGCTTCGCAACCTGAGAATCATTCTCACGGTGAAGAAAATCGCGTATGTCCTTGATACAGTGATCCCTACGCTCGACGAAGGGGCAAGCGATGATAAGATCACTTGCTATGTGAAGTACTTAGATGATTCCACTCTTGCTCAGTGTTATATGTTGGCCTCTATGACTACTGAGTTACAGAGACAGCATGAAAATATAGATGCTAATTCCATACTCCTGCATCTCCGTAAACTGTTTGAAGAATAGGGAAGAACTCAGTGATATGAGATATCAAATAGTCTTTTCTGTGCCAGGATGACTGAGGGGATACCGGTTCAGAATCATGTCCTTAAGATGATTGAGTGGATCGAGAAACTCACAGGTCTAGAAATGATCCTAGAGGATAACCTGTGTGTAGATCTTGTGCTTCAGTCCCTACCAGATTCCTTTTCTCAGTTCATAATGAATTTTAATATGAACAAACTTGAGGTGACCCTCCCAGAGCTCCTCAATATGTTGAGAGAAGCAGAGAGCACCATCAAAAAAGAGAAGCCGGTTCTCTATACTAGTGAGACCAAAAAGAAAAGGAAGGCTGAGAAGACCATTAAGAAGGGCAAGGGCAAGGGCAAGGGCAAAATGGGTAGGGCAAAGGTTGCCAAGAAAGACCCAACAAAGGACAAAGGTCAGTGCTTCCACTATGGTAAAGATGGGCACTGAAAGAGGAACTGCAAAGAGTACCTTGCAGAGAGGGCGAAATAGAAGCTTGCAGAAGCTTCAGGTACATTCATGATCAGTCTCCATTTGTCAAAATCTTATGATGACACATGGGTATTAGATATCGGGAGTGCTTATCATATTTGTAATTCGTTGCAGGTTCTGGCAGAACCTAGGAGATTGAACAGAGGCGAGATGGACCTTAAGATGGGCAATGGAGCAAAGGTTGTTGCATTGGCTGTTGGCAATGTTACCTTACATCTGCCCGGTGTAGCTATTATTGCATTAGATGCATGCTATTATGTTTATTCTATTATCAAAAATATTATTTCCATTTTATGTTTGATAGTTATTGGATATAAATTAGTTTTTGAGAACAATGGTTGTTCAATAATATTAGATGATCAGATCATCACGAGAGGAACATTGCAAAATGGTTTATTTATGCTAAATATAGCTCCACATATCATGAGTGTAAGTGAGTCTAAGAGGAAACGAGAAGAGGTGAACAATGCATATCTTTGGCATTGTAGGCTAGGTCACATCCACGAATGAATGATCTAAAAGTTGCTAAAGAATAGATATCTAGATCTATTTGACTATAAGTCATATACGACATGTGAACCTTGCCTTCGAGGAAAGATGAATAACTCTCCATTTAGTAGAACTAGAGAGCGAGCCACTAAGTTACTAGAACTCATATATAGTGATGTATGCGGTCCCATGTCGACTCATGCCATAGGTGGTTATTTCTACTTCATTACTTTCACTGATGATTTCTCAAGGTACAGACATGTGTACTTGATAAAGTATAAGTCTAAGGCTTTTGAGAAATTTGGGGAATATAAAAATGAAGTGGAGAACCAAACAGGAAAGAGTATTAAAACCCTTCGATCAAATCGAGGAGGTGAGTACTTGAGTACAGAGTTCACCCAGTTCCTCAAAGACTATGGGATTTTATCCCAATGGACACCTCCTTATACACCACAGCTTAATGGTGTATCAGAAAGGAGGAATCGCACACTGTTAGACATGGTGCGTTCCATGATGTGTTTCGTCGACCAACCCATCTCATTCTGGGGATATGCCCTAGAAACCACAACTTACCTTCTAAACAGAATTCCAACTAAGTCAGTGATGTCTACTCCATATGAGATATGGAATGGGAAGAAGCCCGATCTTAAGATTGTTAAGATTTGGGGCTGCCCTACCTACGTTAAGAGACACAACCCTAACAAGTTAGAATCTAGGACGGAACGGTACAAGTTCGTAGGATATCCTAAGGAAACTTATGGGTATTATTTCTATCACCCTGAGGACTAAAAGGTCTTTGTAGCCAAGAGAGCAGTGTTCCTTGAGAAGGAACACATTCTTGGTGAAGACAGTGGGAGCATGATAGAGTTAAGCGAGGTTGGAGAACCTAGCTCAAGCACCATTCCAGAATCTGTTCAGATACCTAACACACAAGTTCCAACTTTACGTAGGTCCGATAGAGTATCTCATCCTCCTGAGAGATATGTGGGACATATCAGAGGAGAGGATGTTAAGGATATTGATCCTCAGACCTACGAGGAGGCTATTATGAGCATAGACTCTGGGAAATGGCAAAAAGCCATGAATTCAGAAATGGATTCCATGTACTCCAACAAAGTTTGGAACCTAGTTGATGCACCCGAGGGTATTGCACCCATTGTTTGCAAGTGGATCTTCAAAAAGAAGATTGGAGTAGATGGAAAGGTAGAGACCTATAAAGCAAGGCTAGTGGTTAAAGAGTATCATCAAAGGCAAGGTGTTGACTATGAAGAAACTTTCTCACCTGTAGCCATGCTAAAATCCATTCGAATTCTATTGGCTATTGCAGCACATAATGATTATGAGATCTAGCAGATGGACATCAAAATCGTATTCCTCAATGGCAACCTCGAGGAGGAGGTGTATATGATACAGCCTGAGGGATTCGTGTCCAAGGATAACCCAGATAAGGTGTGCAGGTTTCTTAGGTCCATTTATGGATTGAAGCAAGCTTCCCGAAGTTAAAACATAAGATTTGATAAGGCGATCAGATTTTATGACTTCGTTAAGAATGAAGATGAACCTTGTGTGTACAGAAAATTAAATGGGAACACTATCACCTTTTTGGTATTATATGTGGATGACATCCTGATCATTGGGAATGATGTAAGAATACTCTCCACAGTAAACACTTGGTTATCTAGGCACTTCTCCATGAAGGACTTAGGGGAAGCATCCTGCATATTGGGGATACGGATCTATAGAGATAGATCCAAGAGGATGCTTGGCTTGTCCCAGTCTAGGTACATAGACACCATTGTCAAAAGGTTTGGCATGGAAAATTTCAAGAGACGTCTCATACCAATGAGACATAGAATAGCACTTTCTAGGAGTATGTCCCCAAAGACTCTTGAAGAAAGGGCACACATGGATATGATGTCATATGCATCAGCGATAAGATCTATCATGTATGCTATGCTATGTACAAGGCCTGATATAGCGTATGCTCTGAGTGTCACGAGCAGATATCAGGCAGATCTAGGCTTGGATCACTAGAAAACAGTAAAATGTATCCTTAAGTACTTGAGAAGGACTAAAAATTTTTTATTGGTATATGGAGGTAGTAGCCTCAAGGTTGAGGGCTACACGGACTCGAGCTTCTAGTTCGATGTCGATGATAGCAAGTCTAATTCAGGGTATATGTTCACCCTGAATGGAGGAGCAGTATGTTGGAAGAGTTCCAAGTAAGACACTACTCCTGACTCAACCATAGAGGCGGAATACATTGCTACGGCAGAGGTAGTAAAGGAGGGAGTCTGGATGAAGAAGTTCATCACAGATCTAGGAGTCATCCCGAGCAACGAGGAGCTGATTCTCTTATATTGCGACAACAACGGGGCAATTGCTCAAGCGAAGGAACCTAGGTCTCATCAGAAGTCAAAACACATTCTAAGGAGGTTCCACTTGATTAGAGAGATTGTCACAAGAAAAGATGTAGTAATAGAAAGAGTTCCATCCGAAGATAACATTACAGATCCACTGACAGAGCCATTGACTCAGATTGTCTTTGAGCGTCATAGAGGTCTGATAGGGATCAGACATGTTGGTGATTGGCTTTAGGTCAAGTGGGAGATTGCTAGTCATATGTGCCCTGCAAGCCAATCACATGAGTGATGGCACTTGTGACTTAATATGCACTTTATCTCTTTGCTTATTATTAGGCATTTTATCACTTTATCTTGCATGTTGCATATACTGTGATGTCCTTGGATCTATGCAATGGGAATCGGATCGTGATGAGATCACGATAATGAGATCGATTCACTTTTAAACACATACCCTAAATTATCCTGGTCATAGGTTACTCGAGAAGGACATCAAGATAACCGGATAAACTAGTGTGTTGTATACCCGTTCATATAATGGAGGTAGCTGGTCTCATAGCTACTCATGTGGGGACACTAAGTTTACAGTGTAGGTGCTCATTGGAGAATGAGTTAACTAATTGATCCACCTATAGAATGTTGGATGGTTATTAATACCTCACGTCAGACAGCGATTCCGTAGTCCCAATAGTGTATGTGGTCCTTAGACTGGAGACACTAAGGATATCCTGTATGAGTACTCCACTCTTTGATACCCGACTTATAGGTTTGGAAAGTTTTAGATCTAGTACAACCGGTCATTGGGAGTGGTAGCCAACCTTATGAGGGCTATTGAGTGTCAATAGAGGATCATCCGCTCTCGGTATCATGAGAGGAATATCTCATGTGTTCTTGCTCGAACAAATCCTTGGCCAAGGTTATTCGGATTGAGAGAGAAAGGGTTCTCGGGGAGAATCCGACAAGAGCAAGACTCGAGGAGAGACTGTATGGGTCTGACGGTACTATGCCTGGTATAAGGTCTCTGGGATATTAGATGAATAAGAGATTATAGATACATGGTAACTAAGGACAGATAGGTCCAAAGGATTGGATTCCCTTGTATCGTCTAGGGGCTGCGGCGTAATGGCCTGGTACGTCTATAGTCGATGAGTTGGGTGAATTATTATAGAGATAATAATTTACTATGTTAGAAGGAGTTCTGACAAGTATAACTCATGGCCAGCTCGATATTGGGCCTAGAGGGTCACACATATGGTAGGTGTTGCAACGAGTAGAGGTTCGGATATGAGATATATGCTGAACTCCCTATCTTATTAGATATCCATTAAGCCCCTGAATTATTAGATCCTGAGATGAGATCTAATAATTGTTAATAAGAGATTATTAGGTAGAGACCCACTAATCCAAGAGGCTTGGGTAATTGGACGGAGATCCAATACCCAATAGGGCAAAGATCCATTAGGGTTAACAGGGGGCCTCTATAAATAAGAGGGAACCAAAGCTCTATAGGCTGAGAGTTCTCTTAGTAGTCACCTCCTGTTCTCCTCTCCCTAGAGAGGTGCATCGACGCAGTCCCTGCCGTGTGGATACCACTAGAGAGGAGGACGCTTGACCTCCTTCATCCTCTCCCACAAATCTATAGGGATTCAGGGATGTACGATCTCCCACAGATCTTTGCACGACGACGGAAACTTTCTACGGAAAATCTGGGGTGTTTTGTTTTTATTCTTCCGCTGCGTATGAGATGTCACTCCCCTGATGGATTTCCTAACAGTTCGGTCATACGACCTACATCCACTCCCGATTTCTCTTTACTTGAGGCCACCAGCTTTTAACAAGCTATCCTCTTTCTAACAGGCGAGGATG
This sequence comes from Musa beccarii, assembly GCA_024322285.1. Classification (NCBI taxonomy): domain Eukaryota; kingdom Viridiplantae; phylum Streptophyta; class Magnoliopsida; order Zingiberales; family Musaceae; genus Musa; species Musa beccarii. The sequence continues at coordinate 27,024,942 of CM044395.1, read as the reverse complement.
AACTCCCTCACAACACCTCTCCTTTTGACGGGCTTAGGAGGTAACCCTTACAAGGCCTCTCAACCCTCTCTAAGGCTATATCACACTTTAGAATAAGAGGGAAGGTTTTGACACAATTTCAACGAGGTTTTCCCTTCTTCTTTCTCAGTTTTTGTGTGTGTTTGAACCATAAATGAGAGGGGTATTTATAGGTCTCAAGAGGATTTAAATTTGGAGCCCAAATTTGAATCACCTTAGTTTTCTCAATGCTGGCGGTACTAGGCGGTGCCACCGCCCTAGCCAGGCGGTGCCACCGCCTGGGCGCTCAGCCACTGGGTGGTGCTGCCGCCTAGTCTGGCGGTGCCATCGTCAAACACTTTCAGCTTCACTGGTTGGGCCTTAAACTCGGCCCAAACCAGTCCAAAACAAGGCCCAATTGGCCACTACTTGGGTTATAGGATTAACACCTAATCCTAACCCAAATTAACGTACTAACTATGAAATTGAAGACATTTCCTAAGCTATTACAAAGTCTGACAAGTCAAGACTTCTTCCGATGAGCTTCTGGTGAACCCTCGAAAACCATTCTGTGGACTCCCGACAAGCTCCTAGACTTCACGATGATCTTGGCGAGTTCCAACGAGCTTCATTGGCAAGCTCCGATCTTTCTTGGCAAGCTCCACGAACTTCCGACAAACCTTCCGGCGAACTTCCGAAAAACCTTCTGCAAGCTCCCTACTCGTTCTCAGCCAGTAATGACAGCACTCCCAACGAATCTTTGGACTTCCATCGAACTCTCAAACTCCCAACGATCTATCACACTTGTCTTCCGGTACTTTATTTCGCTTTACGTCTTCATCGTTATCGTAGTTAATCCTGCACACACACAAACAAAACTCTACTTCGATCTAGACAATTATTACAACGCGAATTGACATTCAGTTGCCCAACACGTCATTGGTCGGCGCTTCGTCCGATTCTTCGGCACATTGTCCTCTCTTGCGTTTTGTTGCCCAATCGGCGGTTGACCTTCGCAACCCCGTATCCTTGGCGCAACACACTCTTCTTGGCCCGACGTCTGATGTCCGACGTCCGAAGCCTCCTACCAATTGTCCAATATCCTGACATGATTTCTTCCGACGCAACGTCAATTCCTCCAGCGTCAACTATCTAATCCTGATCGATAGTAAACCTACGTCACTCAAAATGTAGTTAGACAATAAAACACAATCAATTAGTTTCATCATCAAAATCTGAGATTCAACACAGTATACCAATCTATCTAGTTATCTTAATGTCTCTCTCGAATAACCTATGATCGGAATTATTTAGGGTTTATGTTTAAAGGCAAATTGGTCTTATTATCGTGATCTCATCACAATCCAAATTCTATTGCATAGATCCATACACATCACAATATATATCACAGATAATATAAAGTAAAAAAATATTAAATAAATAATAAGCAAAAAGAGTGCGTATCATATCATACGTATCATCACTCACGTGATTGGCTTGCAAGGCACCTATGACTAGCAGAAAAAGTTTTAATATATTAGTGATCATCTTACCCAGAACCCTTTAATTGAAGTTGCAAAGGGATATAGGACAAAAATCATTGACATTAGATGATTATGACACTTAGGGATACTGGAAAGATGAGTGGACGATTAAGGGGCAAAAAATAGAAAGAATGGATGCAGTTAAAGGTCCAATATAAGAAGATCAGTAATGGCAACCCAATAACCTCTATAGAATCTGCCATAAATTGGGCCTTGCACTTTTTCTACCGATAGAAAATCTTGGGTGACCATCACATGCGTAGTGGAAGAACAAAAACAAAAAATCACAGATTTTCCATAGAAAAAGATTTCTTATCATCGTGCAAAAGTTAGTACACAAAAACCCATGAAATTGTAAAACTGCACATAAGGTAATTACCTAGGGAGATCGTATACCCCTGATTTCTTATAGATCTATGGGAGAGGATGAAGGAGGTCAAGTTACCCTCCTCTCTAGTAGTGATCCGCATGACAAGGGCTACGACGATGCTCCTTAAATCGTTGCCCAAATCTGCTCGTCGCGCGCACTACGCAATCAAGAAGGGACCAACCCTTCTTGCTGTCCACATGCCCCAAACAGGGGCTGCTGGTTGAGGAGGAGAGGATGAGAGGAGAAAAGGTGATTGTAGCCAAAAAGCCTTAGCATATGGGCCTTTGGTTCCCTCCTATTTATAGAGGCTCCCTATCAACTTAACTCTAATGGATCTTGTCCTATTTGGTACTAGATCTCCATCTAATTATCCAAGCATCTTAAATTAGTGGGTCTTTGTCCAATAATCTCATATTAGTTCTTATTGGATCTCATCTATAAGATATAATAATTCAGGGGCTTACTGGATATCCAATAAGATAGGGGCTCTGACAGATATCTCATATCAGAACTATTGAATCTTGGATTTTGATGATGAAGCCAATTGATAGTGATTAAGATCTAACTACATTTTTGAGTGACACAGGACTACCTTCAATCAGGAGTAGACAATTAAAGCAGGAAGAATCGATGTTGGGCCGAAGGAGAACATGTTAGAAGATTAGATGTCGAGCCGAAGGATCGGTCGACGTATTGGTAGAAGGCTTCGGACAAGGGATTCGGACATCGAGCTAAGAAGGGCATAATTACACCAAGGAGATCAGAGTTTTAGAGGACAACTACCGATTGGGCAATAGGCTGCAAGAAAGAACGATGCGCCAAAGAATCGGATGAAGTATCGGATGAACCAATGACATACCGGATAATTTTCAATTAAGCTTTGTAATAATTGTCTAGATTGAAATAGGTTTTAGGTTTAATTAGGTTGGAATTGGGCCCGAATATGGACTGGTTTGGGCCGGACTATTGGCCCAAATAGTGTTGTTGAACCCTGTCTAGCGATGGCACCACCAGAACTAGGTGGTGGAACCGCCCGGGACTTAGTCTCCCAGGTGTCTAGGTGGTGGTACCACCCAGACTAGGCAGTGGTACCTTTGGTAGTTATAATTGCCAAGCGATGGTACCGCCTAGGTCTAGTAGTCGAGACTTTGTCTGGCAATAATACCACTAGACTAAGCAGTGGTACTGCCCAAGTCCAGTAGCCGAGACTCTGTCTAGCAATAGTACTATCAAACTGAGAGATGCTACCACCCAGTGACAGAAATCCTGGGCGATGTTACCACCCAACACTGGCGGTGGTACCACTAGTACCCCAAAATTTCAGGGTGTTTAAATTTTAGCTCCAAGATTTGAAGCCACTTAGGGTATATAAATACCCCAACTGTTCTTGCTTGGGATAGCAAGAATTAAGAAAGAAAATAAAGAAAAAACTCTATGATTCTAAGTGTAAAAATCCCTTTTTCGAAATCTTAAAAGTAGTTCCTAAGAGAGGTGGTTGAGGGAAGACTTGTAAAAGAAAGAGTTTGTAAGAGTAGTTAGTCTTCACCCATTTGAAAGAAGACTACTAGTGAAAGTCGGTAGCTTCGACGAAGAAGGAATCGAGAGTGGACGTAGGTTAGATGATCAAACCACTATAAAACTCTAGTGTGATCTCTTCTTTACTGCTTTACTCTTACTACAAAATCATAATACTTGCTCATTGTACTCTCAAGTTTAAAGCATTACCAAAATGTGCTTTGATTGAACGATTCTTTTCATCATACGAAGTTTTACAAAATCGTAAAACTGTTGGATTTGCTGTTGTACTAATTACCGCTATATAAAATGTGTTTTGTTGGACTCAATCCTAACAATTGGCATTAGAGCCATAGTATTTATCATTTGGATTAACACCCAAGAGAAATGGCTCTTTTCGGCTTTTAAGTGGGTTATCTATCATTCGTCTTTCCATATTCAATGGGACGAACTACGCATATTGGAAAACTCAGATGAGAGTTTTCTTACTTTCTTTGAATCTTGATTTATGGAATATTATCGAATACAATTTTTAACAACCCTTTAAACCTATGAATGAATGGACAGATTTTGAGAAAAAATTATTTTTATTAAATGCAAAGGCTATGAATGTCTTGTTTTGGGCCTTAGAAAAAATAAATTTAATTGGATTTTGATTTACAAAACTACACATGACATTTGGCATGTATTTGAAATCATATACGAATGCACTAATAGAGTCAAAGACTCGAAAATGAATCTTTTGATGCACTATTTTAAACTTTTTCGAATGGCACTAAGCAAAACTATTGGTGACATATACACTTGTTTACGGATGTCATCAATAGTTTAAAAAGTCTTAGTAAATATTTTTTTAATTTTGAACTTATAAATAAGATTTTAATATCCCTTTCAAAAAGTTAGGATCCGAAAATAATGATTACACAAGAGACAAAAGATTTGAATAAGTTTCCTATTGAAGAACTTATCATGTCATTAATGACCTATGAGATGATATGCTTAGAACATGAGAACTATCTTCTAAAGAACATAAAGGATTATGACTTTAAACTTTTGACTATAAAGTTTAAAAAATTTATAAAATAAGAATTAAGAAATAAAAATGAACTCAATCCGGATACAATCATTTGCTATGAATGCAAGAAGCCGAGGTACCTCAAAAGCAAATGTCTGCAACAAAAAAAGAAGAAGGCACTCAAGGACGAATCAAGTGACGAAGTTGCGAACTACACTTTGACGGCTTTCGGTAACAAGATAAGTGACTTAATCTAATCTTTTTTATCTTATTATGAAATTACTTAATATTTTTATAAGTTGCTTGATTTAGTTTGTAAAAAATTAAAAAAAAACTGTAAAAATATATCATGCTTTTCTTTCTAGTGATTTACAAAATTTGAGCATGACTATTGCATATTGATTTCTTGCACTAAGCATAAAAAGTTAAATTCATTTAAGAAAGAAAATATCTTGTTACAATCAACAACAATAAAAAGAAAGATCTTTGGAATTAAAATAATTGTGAAGATGCTTTATGGTATCATACTTGATGATTTTGTATTATGCATGAGGATTTGAAGTAATGATCTTATGTTTTGAAATAAGGTGTTATATTTTTTATGACAAAACTTATGTTTCGATTTTAATCATGATACACGTCTTTTAAAACTTGAGCATACTTATATGAAACAAACAACTTAAAATGAAACACATTATCATGATAAATCGAATCTCTTGAAATGCCCTATGTATCATGTGTTATATTTTTGGACTTGATGGTTTTTATGATAAAATTTGTTTATTGGTCCTAAACATTGATGCATGGCTTTATTAGGCATAAAAGGATAAAGGCATGATTGTATGAAACAAATCACTAAAAGATGAATGCATTCTTTTTCCATAAAAAGTTCTCTATCCTTAAAGCTTTTCGATTTTTGAATAAAAGATCCATGTAGATTATCTTTTGTGAATCTCTTAAATTATGAAAGAGATTTTGATGATGTGTTATTTATGCTATTTTATGAATCTCGAAAGTAATTTTGATAATGAGTTTGGAGTTGATGAATTAAATTTAAATAAGATTTTTTTAAATGACTCGTGACTCTCTCTTGATTTTTCAGAATCATAACTTGATTTTTATGAATCATGATGAATTGAGGCTTCTTATGCATGAATCAAGTTCTCATATGATCTTTTACTAATGAGATGATATATTCAAATGAATCATTTTTCAGTATTTGTGATTACGATTCGATATTTTTGGTATTTATGATTAATTATGAGATGATATATTCATATGATTCGATTACTAATGAGATGATATATTCAAATGAATCATTTTTCGGTAATGACATGAAATATTCTTCTTGATTGTTGAATGATTTACTCTTTTAAGATAATATTTAATCATGATCTTGATATCTCGATATTTAATACTTGAAATTATTTTTATGAAATATGATCTTGATGACTTGAGATGTCTTATGCTTGAATCGAGAGCTTTTCTCCTATGTTTCTTCTTGTCATTTACTAAAAAGAAGAACTTTCTAAATGTATCATGAATTTTTCGGAATCACAACTTAAATTTCTTATGATTTATGATGAATTGAGAGATATTATGCATAAATCGAGATCTCTTCTTTGTTTTCCTAAGATTTCATTTTGCTATTTACAAAAGAAGAGATATATCAAAATGAATCATGATTTGATTTCTCATAATCGTTGATATTGTTATCTTTTATATCATGATTCTTTTATATTGGTTGTATACCTTTTGTCATGATTTGTAAATTGATGTAAAAATCTTGCAATATTATATTTTTTACTTCCTTTGGATAATGACAAAGAGGGAGTTAGTTTACTAGTTTGTGCATCACAAGAAAAAGAAAGATTGCTAGCTAGAATATTGCAAAGGAACCAAAATTGCTAACTTGCAAAGAAAAACAAAGCTTGCACTTCTCAAAAGAGAAGAAACAAAACTTACTAGAATAAAATATCGCAAAGAAAAGCAAAGAGTTACTATCTCAAAAAAAGCAAAAGTGTAAACTTGAAAAACTTGCAATCTTGCACATCTCTATAAACTTGATGATTTGGTGATTGAAAATGTTGTAAAGTAATTACTAGCTTGTATGTTGTAAAATTTGCATATCTTCAAAACACTTGTTAAATGCAACTTCTCCTTTTTGTTGATGATAAAGAGGGAGAAGTATGATAATAATTTCATGCATTGATTGATGAATTGAATATTTTTTATTATTGTATGATTTATTCAAATTTTTTGAAGTTTGAATTATCTATTAATATTGCATATTGATAGAGGGAGTTAAGGTTATTGCGTCAATCTTTTCACTTATGATTATTGATATTTTCTCATATTATTTGGATATATATTGTGATATCTTTGGATCTGTGCAATGGGAATTGGATCATGATGAGATTACGATAATGAGACCGATTCACCTTTAAACATAGACCTTAAATCATCCCGGTTATAGGTTACTCAAGAAGGATATCGAGATAACTAGACAGACTAGTGTGGTGTATACCTATCCATATGATGGAGGTGGCTGGTCTCATAGCTACTCGTGTGGGGACATTAAGGGTACAGTACAGGTGCTCATTGGAGAATGAGTTTACTGATTGATCCGCTTATGAAATACTGGATGGTTATTGATACCTCATGTCAAACAATGATTCCGTAGTCCCAGTAGTATATCTAGTCCTTAGACTTGAGACACTAAAGATGTCTTGTATGAGTACTCCATTCTTTGACGCCAGACTTATAGGTTTGGAAAGTTCCAGAATAGGTATAGTCGGTTCTCAGGAATGGTAGTCAATCTTACGAAGGCAATTGAGTGTCAATAGAGAATCATCCACTTTCGATATCATGAGAAGAATATCTCATGTGTTCTTACTCAGGCAAATCCCTAGCCAGGGTCATTCGAATTGAGAGAGAAAGAGTTCTCTGAGAGAATCCGATTAGAGTGAGACTCGAGTAGAAACCATATGAGCCTGATAGCACTATGCCCGATATACAGTCTCTAAGATATTAGATGGATAAGAGACTATAGGTACATGATAACTGAGGAAAGATATGCCCAAAGAATTGGATTCCCCTATATCGTTTGGGGACTGCGGCGTAGTGGCCTAGTACTTCTGCAGTCAATGAGTCGAGTGAATTATTATGGAGATAATAATTTATTGAGTCGGAAGGAGTTCTAACAAGTAAGACTCACGACCAACTCGATATTAGGCCTAGAGAGTCACACACATATGGTATGTGTTACGACGAGTAGAGTTCGGATATGAGATATCCGCCAGAGCCCCTATCTTATTGGATATCTAATAAGCCACTGTATTATTGGATCCCATGGATGAGATCCAATAATAGCTAGATTATTGGGTATAAACCCATTAATCTAAGAGGCTTGGGTAATTAGATGAAGATCCAATACCCAAAAGGGCATGATCCATTATGGTTTACAGGGGCCTCTATAAATAGGAGGGAACCAAAGGTCCACAAGCTAGGGTTTTCTTGGTAGCCACCTCCTATTCTTCTCTCCCCAGAGAGGAGTATATTCGCAGTCCCTACCGTGTGGATCATCGCTAGATAGGAGGATGTTTAACCTCCTTTATCCTCCCTGTTAAACTAAATTATAAAGATAAAAAGTATATTGAATATGGCTCAATAGAGTCTTATTTATACACATAAGAAGAGAGAAGAAGAGAAGATTTTCCTCAACAACCAGGAGGATTTTCCTCAACAGACTAGCGGGATTTCCTCATATAGTTAAGAAAATCTTATCCGTTATCATGCCCCCGCAAGATGGTACTCCTATCAAGGATATCAATCTTGGATCAATGTAATGAAAATAGTTTACGGGCAAGAGGCTTCGTGAGTGAGTCCCCTAATTGATCAGCTATATGTACGTGAGAGACACGTAGTTGATGTCGGACAACTTGATCTCACACGAAGTCGAAGTCGATGGCGATGTGTTTCATGCGTGAGTGGAATACTGGATTGGCACACAAGTAGGTAGCTCTAATATTATCATAATATATTGTAGGAGGAATGGTAGAGTTACCGTTGAGTTCCTTAAGGAGATTTGTAACCCAATTGAGTTCAGTAGTAGCTGTAGCAATAGCACGGTATTCAGCTTCAGTCGTAGACCGTGCGATTGTCTTTTACTTCTTAGAACTCCAACTGATAGGATTAACTCCAAGAAAAACAATATACCCTACGTGTGTTGTGTTCTGGATCTCCTTTTAACGCTAAAATTGTTGGCGCAAAAGGGCCAGGAAGGGCAGCAACTATTACTGCCCTTGCTACGCTCGTGCAGCGATCGCAAGGCTGCTTGCAGCCTTGCTACCTGCACAAGCAACAGCCGCCGCTCGGTGGGCTGCAGTCGTAGCAGCAGTCGCCACGCCAAATCGCCTTCCTGCCCATAAAGGGCGCCGGCGTTACGCTGAGCAGCCACGAAGCGCTCGCCGCGAAGGCAGCGGGGCCGCCAGGGGCGGCAAGTGTCGCCACCTCGGCGCTGGGCGCTCACGCCCGCGGGCCAGAGCCGCAGAGGCGCCGCCGCTGGGCGCCCATGCCCGCAGGCCAGCGCCGCAGAGGTGCCGGTGCTAGGTACCCGCGGGGCAACGGCGGCACCGCCGCCCTCCCCGCACGAAAGGGGCGCCGCCATCGGGGTGGCGGTCGCCGCAAGCACAATAAGGGTGAGGGGCTAGGGATTTTAGGGCAAAAGATGGTTTTACCCCTTGTAATTTTAGATTCTGTCCCTTTTGATAGAATTACTAAAATACCCTTTGGATTTTAGAAATTCTAGATTCTATCCTTTTTGACAGAATTATCAAAATACCCTTCTAGCTGAATTATCGAAATACCCTTGGGAATTCAAAATTTTCTTTTATGTCTCTAATTTCAGAAAAATAAAAATATTAATTAAATAGTTTAATTAACTATTATTTTCTTTATCTAGTAGTCTTATAAATTAATATATATATGTGATGTATGATGTGGACAAATAATCATAAACCTGTGATATGATATGTGTACATGTGATTATTATTATTGGGGCTTGCGAGCCACTATTCTTTTCTCATTTATTATCAGGCCTGCGTGCTTGTAATTATGTTGTAATTACATGAGGCGTAGCGGTAACGTGACTCACGAGGCCGAGACGGACGATCCGACGCATAAAGATGTGTTGAGATACCGATGAATCCAACGAAGCGAGATGAACGATCATAGGGCATAAAGATGCGCCAAAGTACACATAGATCTTGATGTGAGTGATTGGGCCCACTAGCTCGGGCCTGATCACATTAGGATGTGGTCCATGATCATCTGGTGTGATTGCTCATGTGCTGTGTGATTAGATATACACATACTAGATATGTATATATATATATATATATATTTACATGTGATGTAGATACATATATTAAATAAGTATGTATGTGACACATTATATTAGGAGACCAAACCAAAATCCCCTCTATTAATAATATTAAGTCAATAAACGTGAGGCAATTAGATTGACCCATGTGGCCTTCCATCGTTATAGCAAGGAGCCGATTCCCGGTGTAGGTTGAGTTGGTCAAGTCCTTTGAGACTCACCTATATCACGTCTCGTCATCTTATCTACGACATAGAGATGTCATAAGTGACCTGAGGACATGGTATGCTTGGTCGAGTCCCTCGAGAGTATATCACCTAATCAGACTCATCTGGTAACGATGTTAATAACTTAACCGAACATCATGGTTGGTCGAGTCCCTTGAGGCCATGGTGGTTCGAAGGCCGAACAGGACGGGAATCACAAGGAGTTGTGATTAGCAAGAGTTGTCTACCTTTACGGGCTTAACGTGATTGGTCGAGTCCCTCGAGGTTACGTTAAGACACCGATTGGATCCTGATCCCCACTAGAGATTCGTCGGAGGTTTTCGATTCAGATACCGGAGGGTGTTGTGTGTCTCCCGAAAAATTAGTGGGAGTACATTAAGATAGAAGTCCTTATCTTAATTGTTTAATTTTTTGTAAAGTCTGCATGTTATTTATTTTTGCTACATCTTTTATTTCAAAAAAATGTCGCTTTCAAATCCTTTACGTGGCATACTTGATGTCAACCGCTTCATTGGTCTAAATTATACGGATTGGCTTCGCAATCTGAGAAGTGTTCTCACGATGGAGAAAATCGCATATGTCCTTGATACAGTGATCCCTACGCCCGATGAAGGGGCAAGCGAGGATGAGATCGCTCGTTATGTGAAGCACTTAGATGATTCCACTCTTACTCAGTGTTATATGTTGGCCTCTATGACTACTAAGTTACAGAGACAACATGAAAATATGGATGCTAATTCCATACTCCTGCATCTTCGTAAACTGTTTAAGGAACAGGGAAGAACTCAGCGATATAAGATATCAAAGAGTCTTTTCCGTGCCAGGATGACTGAGGGGACACCGGTTCAGAACCATGTCCTTAAGATGATTGAGTGGATAGAGAAACTCACAGGTCTAGGAATGGTCCTAGAGGATAATCTATGTATGGATCTTGTGCTTCAGTCCCTACCAGATTCCTTTTCTCAGTTCATAATGAATTTTAATATGAACAAACTTGAGGTGACCCTCCCAGAGCTCCTCAATATGTTGAGAGAAGCAAAGCGCACCATCAAGAAAGAGAAGCTGGTTCTCTATACTGGTGAGACCAGAAAGAGAAGGAAGGCCGAGAAGACCCTTAAGAAGGGCAAGGGCAAGGGAAAAATGGGTAAGGTAAAGGTTGCCAAGAAAGACCCAACAAAGGATAAAGGTCAATGCTTCCACTATGGCATAGATGGGCATTGGAAGAGGAACTGCAAAGAGTACCTTGCAGAGAGGGCGAAACAGAAGCTTACAGAAGCTTCAGGTATATTCATGATCAGTCTCCATTTGTTAGAATCTTATGATAACACATGGGTATTAGATACCGAGAGTGCTTATCATATTTGCAATTCATTGCAGGTTCTGACAAGACCTAGGAGATTGAACGGAGGGGAGATGGACCTTAAGATGGGCAATGGAGCAAAGGTTGCTATAGTGGCTGTTGGCAAGGTCACCTTACATCTGCCTGGTGGAGCTATTATTACATTAGATGCATGCTATTTTGTTCCTTCTATTATCAAAAATATTATTTCCATTTCATGTTTGACAGTTATTGGATATAAATTAGTTTTTGAGAATAATGGTTGTTCAATAATATTAGATGATGTGATCATCACGAGAGAAACATTACATAATGGTTTATATATGCTAGATACAACTCCACATATTATGAGTGTAAACAAATCTAAGAGGAAACGTGAAGTGGAGAACCAAACTAGAAAGAGTATTAAAACCCTTCGATCAGATCGAGGAGGTGAGTACTTGAGTATAGAGTTCACCCAGTTCCTCAAAGACTATGAGATATTATCTTAATAGACACCTCCTTATATATCACGGCTTAATGGTGTATCAGAAAGGAGGAATCGCACACTATTAGACAAGGTGTGTTCCATGATGTGTTTCGCCGACCTATCCATCTCATTCTAGGGATATGCCCTAGAAACCGCAGCTTACCTTCTGAATAGAATTCCAACTAAGTCAGTGATGTCTACTCCATATGTGATATGGAATGGGAAGAAGCCCGATCTTAAGATTATTAAGATTTGAGGCTGCCCAACCCACGTTAAGAGATACAACCCTTACAAGTTGGAATCTAGGACGGAACAGTGCAAGTTCATGAGATACCCAAAGAAACTTGTGGGTATTATTTCTATCACCCTGAGGGCCAAAAGGTCTTTGTAGCCAAGAGAGCAGTGTTCCTTGAGAAGGAATACATTCTTGGTGAAGACAGTGGAAGCATGATAGAGTTGAGCGAGGTTGGAGAGCCTAGCTCAAGCATCATTCCAGAATCTGTTCAGATACCTAACACACAAGTTCCAACTTTACGTAGGTCCGATAGAGTATCTCATCCTCTTGAGAGATATGTGGGACTTATCAGAGGAGAGAATATTAAGGATATTGATCCCAAACCTACGAAGAGGCTATTATAAGCATAGACTCCGGGAAATGGCAAGAAGTTATGAATTCAGAAATGGATTCCATGTACTCCAACAAGGTTTGGAACCTAGTTGATACATCCGAGGGTATTGTACCCATTGGTTGCAAGTGGATCTTCAAAAAGAAGATTGGAGTAGATGGAAAGGTAGAGACCTATAAAGCAAGGCTAGTGGCTAAGGGGTATCATCAGAGGTAATGTATTGACTATGACGAAACTTTCTCACCTGTAGCCATGCTAAAATCCATTCGAATTCTATTGGCTATTGCAGCACACTATGATTATGAGATCTGGAAGATGGACGTCAAAACTGCATTCCTCAATGGTAACCTCGATGAGGAGGTGTATATGATACAACCTGAGGGATTCGTGTCTAGGGATAACCTAGATAAGGTGTGCAAGTTGCTTAGGTCTATTTATGGATTGAAGTAAACTTCCCGAAGTTAGAACATAAGATTTGATGAGGCGATCAGATCTTATAACTTCGTTAAGACCGAAGATGAGCCTTGTGTGTAAAGGAAATTAAGTGGGAGTACTATCACCTTTTTGGTATTATATGTGGATGACATCCTGATCATTGGGAATGATGTAGGAATGCACTCCATAGTAAAGACTTGGTTATCTAAGCACTTCTCCATGAAGGACTTAGGGGAAGCATCCTGCATATTGAGGATATGGATCTATAGAGATAGATCCAAGAGGATGCTTGGCTTGTCCCAGTTCTGGTACATAGACACCAGTGTCAAAAGATTTGGCATGAAAAATTTCAAGAGAGGTCTAATACCAATGAGACATGGAATATCACTTTCTAGGAGTATGTCCCCAAAGACTCCTGAAGAAAGGACACACATTGATATGATGTCATATGCATCAGCGATAGGATCTATCATGTATGCTATGCTATGTACCGGACCTGATATAATGCAGGCTCTGAGTGTCACGAGCAGATATCAAGCAGATCCAGGCTTGGAGCACTGAAAAGTAGTAAAAAGTAATCTTAAGTACTTGAGAAGGACTAAGGATCTTTTACTGGTATATTGAGGTAGTAGCCTCAAGATTGAGGGCTATACAGACTCGAGCTTCCAGTCCAATGTCGATGATAGCAAGTCTAATTCAGGGTTTGTGTTCACCCTGAATGAAGGAGCAGTATGCTGGAAGAGTTCCAAGCAAGACACTACTGCTGACTCGACCACAGAGGCGGAATACATTGTTGTGACAGAGGCAGTAAAGGAGGGAGTCTGGATGAAGAGGTTCATCACAAACCTAGGAGTCATGTCGAGCAGCAAGGATATGATTCCCTTATATTACGACAACTACGGGGTGATTACTCAAATAAGGGAACCCGGGTCTCATCAGAAGTGTTTTGAAGAGGTTCTAGCTTATTAGAGAAATCGTGGCCCAAAAAGATGTAGTAACGGAAAGAGTTCCATCCGAAGATAACTTTGTAGATCCACTGACAAAGCCATTGACTCAAATTGTCTTTGAGCATCACAGAGGTCTGATAGGGATCAGACATGTTGGTGATTGGCTTTAGGTCAAGTGGGAGATTCCTAGTTATAGGTGCCCTACAAGCCAATCACATCAGTGATTGCACTTGTAATACGCTGCGTCAATCTCTTTGCTTATGATTATTAGCATTATCTCATATTATCTGGATGTATATTGTGATGTTCTTGGATCTATGCAATGGGAATTGGATCATGATGAGATTACGATAATGAGACCAATTCACCTTTAAACACAGACCCTAAATTATCCTGGTTATAGGTTACTCGAGAAGGATATCGAGATAACCGAATAGACTGGTGTGCTGTATACCCGTTCATATGATGGGGATAGCGGGTCTCATAGCTACTCGTGTAGGGACACTAAGGGTATAGTACAGATGCTCATTGGAGAATGAGTTCACTGATTGATCCGCCTACGGAATGCTGGATGGTTATTGATACCTGAAGTCAAACAGCAATTCCGTAGTCCCAATAGTGTATCTAGTCCTTAGACTTGAGACACCAAGGATGTCCTGTATGAGTACTCCACTCTTTGATACCGGACTTATAGGTTTGGAAAGCTCCAGATCTAGTACAATCGGTCATTGGGAGTGGTAGCCAACCTTACGAGGGCTATTGAGTGTCAATAGAGGATCATCCGCTCTTGGTATCAAGAGAGGAATATCTCATGTGTTCTTGCTCGAACAAATCCTTGGCCAAGGTTATTCGGATTAAGAAAGAAAGAGTTCTCCGGGAGAATCCGACAAGAGCAAGACTCGAGGAGAGACCGTATGGGCCTGACAGCACCATGTCCGGTATAGGATCTCTGGGATATTAGATGGATGAGAGATTATAGATACATGGTAATTGAGGACAGATAGGTCCAAAGGATTGATTCCCTCAGATGCCTGGGGCGCGGCGTAGTGGCTGGCAAACGTCCGCTGATCGATGAGTTTGGTGAATTATTATAAAGATAATAATTCACTATGTCAAAAGGAGTTCTGACAAGTATGACTCACGGCCAGCTTGATATTGGGCTAGAGGGTCACACACATATGGTAGGTGTTGTGACGAGTAAATGTTCGGATATGAGATATCCGCTGAACCCCCTATCTTATTGGATATCCATTAAGCCCCTGAATTATTGGATCCTGAGATGAGATCCAATAATTGCTAATAAGAGATTATTGGGTAGAAACCTACTAATCCAAGAGGCTTGGGTAATTGGATGGAGATCCAATACCCAATAGGGCAAAAGATCCATTAGGGTTTTTCAAGGGGGCTCTATAAATAGGAGGGAACCAGAGCTCTATAGGTTGAGGGTTTTTTGGTAGCCACCTCCTGTTCTCCTCTCCCCAGAGAGAGAGGTGTATCATCGTAATCCCTGCCGTGTGGATACCGCTAGAGAGGAGGACGCTTGACCTCCTTCATCCTCTCCCACAGATCTACAGGAATTCGGGGATATATGATCTCCTTATGTATCTTCTTTTACACGTGTAGTTTTGCGGATTTGTTTTTGACGCACCAATCTTCGCACGATGACAGAAACTTTCTATGGGAAATCTGAGGTTTTGTTTTCTGTTCTTCCGCTGCGCATGTGATGTTGCTCCCCCTGACGGATTTCCCAGCAGTATTCACTTAGGTTCCAAATCTTATGAAACCCTAAGGGAGTCTTTTAACATATATCATGTAATACCCTCAATTAGTTCTATATCAGAAGTGGGTAAGACTAAGATTGCCTTATAAAGGTCTGATGAGTATACTGCTATTAATTTTAACTTAAACATTTTGATCAATGGTTTAAGTTAAACGAAGTTGATATGTCAGTTAGATCATCAGTCTCGGATCATGATATTTGATATTAGAGCCAACCTATTATTGGGCATAGTGAGAAGGCTCGAGTAAGAAAGAGCTACCTATGGATGGAATCAAATGACTTATCACAACGTGGAGCCACCATTGGGCTATGCCTCATATACACTATACTAGGGTTTGATTTAGGTAGCTTAAGCATTTTAGTTAGTAGTTTAGATCAAACAAAGTTGATAGGCCTATTAGCCCATCAGGCTCTAAGGCTGTTCAATTAGCACACGCATGGGTTGCTCAGCCACTAAGGGACCAATAAAGGGACTGCTCATGATTAATTTTTCCACCATCTTTAGAAATAAAAAAGTTTGTGTCCCGTACAGCCATATTTAAAACAAGTAGACAGAATATTCTCATATAAAATAACTTAAAAATTTTCACAATAAGATCTCTTAATCCATAAGCTCTGCTTGAATGAGAGCAAGAGACCAATTTTGATGCACACACGAATATGTCACCCCCCTCATAAGAGTCAAATTTCATTCATCAATCCTCAAAAAATGATTAAGAATTGACATAATTCGAATAATCGAATCCCATCCTAATACTCAAATAGGAAAACTCAGAAGTTATATCCATATAGGGTGGATTAAAGCTACTCCAAAATAGCCTGAAAATTAATGTACCAAGGTATTAGGTAAAAAATCTCTCTTGAATTTGGGTGGCCCCTCTGTTAGAATTTGGGTAGCCTCTATGTTAATGAAGAATTTAATCAAATAAAAATCACATATTAAATCGAGAACTACACAAATGATTTAACCATAAAATGAACCACTTCAAGAGGAGGTGATTGTTAGGATCGAGTCCGGAACTAAGAGGGGAGGTGAATTAGTGTAGGGGTTAAAAACGACGATTTCATAAATTTTAAAAAATTCATATGATGAAAAATCATTTCGATGAAAGTGTATCAAAAATACTTCAAACTTGAAAATGTTTACAAGTGAATAATGTAAAGAAGAAGGCAGTGAGCAAGTAAAATGGCTTGTAGTAAAGATAAACAACAAAGTAAAATACAAACCGATTTATAATGGTTCGGTCATCCAACCTACGTCCACTCCCGGTTCCTCCTTCGTTGAGGCCACTAGCTTTCATTATTAGTTTTCTTTCAACTAGGTGAAGACTTATTACCCTTACAATTCTCTTCTCATTTTACAGGTTTAGAAGAACAACCTTTACAATACCTCTCACCCCTCTCGTAACCTTAGCCAACACTAAACTAGAGGGAAGGAATTTTGACAAGATTTCAAGAGCATTTTTTCCTCTTTTTTATTTTCAATTTGTGTGTCTTTAACCAACGATAAGAGGGGTATTTATAGGCCTCAAGGGGATTCAAATTTTGAGCCCAAGAATCACCCCGGTTTTCAAGGTGCTGGCGGTACGTACCACCTCCTATGCTGGGCACCACCGCCTAGCACACTAACATTGGGCGATACCACTACCTAAGTCTAGTGGTACCACCATCCAAACTACCTGACATTGGGTGATATTACTACCTAGTTTGGCGGTACCATCGCTTAGACAGAGTCTCAGCTACTAGACCTAGGTGGTACCATAACCCAGACTCAGCCTAGAAGACTTAGCCTTCAGGCGATTCCACCATCAACCCTAGTAGTGCCATTACTTGATATGGTACCAGGGCATTGTTTGGGCCTTTCATCTGGCCCAATACAATCCTGATTCGGGCCCAATTGGCCCCTAATTGAGTTAGCCCAATTCTAACCTAATTAGACCTAATCATATTTCGATCTAGATAATTTATTACAAAGCTTAATCGAATTTATTGCCTGATATGTTATTGGTCAATCGGTGCTTCGTCCGATTCTTCGTTGCTTCATCCTCTCTTCTGACCTATTGCCCAATTGATAGTTGTCCTTCGCAACTCCGATATTCTTAGCGCAAATCCACTCTTCTTGGCCCAATGCCTGAATCCTTTATCTAAAGCCTTCTATTGATATGTCGATCGATCCTTCGCTCGACGTCCAATCTTCTGATATGTATTCCTCCGACGCAACATCGATTCTTCATGCTTCAATTGATTAATCCTAATCAAAAATAATCTTGCATCACTCAAAACATAATTAGATTATTAATCACAATCAATTGGTTTCATCATCAAAATTCAAGATTCAATAATCTTCCATTTTTTGATGATAACAACCAATTGATGATGGAGTTTAGACAAACTCCCAGAGTTTAAACAAACTCTCCATATTAATATACCATATTGATAGAACCTTTCGATTTCAAAAAATCTAAGTAACATATCATCAAAAAATCATGTAATATTTTAAAATATTTAATACATCATATAATACATGAAATCATCAATATACTTCTTCCCCTTTGTCATCAACAAAAAGAAGAAGTTGCATCTAACAAATGTTTAAAGATATACAAATTTTACAATTACAAGCTAGCAGTTTATCATTTTACATCATGCAAGTTTTAAGGATGTGCAAGCATAGCAATTTATCACTTGCTTCTTGTGCAAGTTTACACTTTTGCTTTTTACGATACGCAAGAGAGCACTTTGCTTCTCCTTATGATATTTCAAGCTAGCACCTTTTATTTCTTCTCTTTTGAGAAGTGCAACTATGTTTTGCCTTTGCAATGAAGCAAATTTGGTTCCTTGAAATGTGCAAGCTAGCAACTGTTGTGATATATAAGCTAGCAAACTTTTCTCCCCCTTTGTCTTTGTAAAAAAGAATAGAGGAAGGAATATAATGATATAAAATTTTCTTTACATCAATTTTTTTTAAGTCATGACAAAAATTAATAACAAAAATAAATCAATGATTCAATCATGTGAGGCATATAAACCATTCATCATGTCATGAAAGATAATAATATGAAAAGTCAACAAGGATAATCGTGAATACCAAAAGACATCAATTAAAGATTTGCATCATCAATATTTCAATCATCACATTGAGGCATACAACCCATAAAGAAATCATATCATGAAAACCAAAAGTCCATAAATTATTTTGGCAAATCTCCTTTTTAGCAAATAACGAAAAGAAATCTTTGGAGATAAAGGATCTTGATTCATAAAGAAAATGCAAGTTGTAAATCCAAGATAACAAGAGAACAATCATGATTTATTTTGATACTTCTTCTCTTTAGTAAATGACAAGAAACATAGGAGAATTCTCTTTATTTGGATATTTCTTGATTCATACATAAGAATTCTCAAGTCATCGAGATCATGATTTCATAAAAAAAAATTTCAAGTATATAGTTCCAAGAAATCAAGAGACAAGTCATATTTCATTTGCTTAATTCTCTTTTGATAAAATAAAAAAATCATGGTATACGAAAAAGTTTCAAGTTATAAGTCTTAAGATATCAAGATCATTATTATGATAAAACTCGTGCAAATTCAAATCATCAATATCACTTTCAAAATGATATAAATAGATTTACGAGATTCACAAAATAACATAAATAGATTTTGGATAAAAAAAATTCATTATCAAATTATCAAGATCAATTTCATGATTCAAGAGATTCACAAAATATAATATCCATGGATTCATTAACAAGGATATCTTACGATGAAAACTCGATAAGATAGATATTGAGAAAATGTATTTCATTTTTATGTGTTTCTATTTATGTGATTTGCTTCTTATAAGTATGCCTTTGCCTTTAATGCTAAATATAAACAAGTATCAATATTCAATAGCGAAAGACATAGTTCATCATAAAGATCATCAAGGCCAAGAATATAACACGTCATCTTAACAAAAAATTTCATCATAAAAACTATTAAGACCAAACACATAAATCCAAAACATAAGATTATTACTTCAAATCCTCATGCATAATACAAAATCATCAAGCATGGTACCATAACGTTTAACATTACATCATTATCAAGCATGATTTTATAAGATACGTTCAAATTTTTCATTCAAAAACCAAACATCATGTTTGAAATGAAAGCAATACAAAATCATCAAGATTTATATGATTGCTTCTTAAAACATATATAGATTTAATTTTATTTGGTGTGTAAGCATTATCACAAAATATGCAATCATCATTCATATTTTTAATTTTCAAAAATCACTAGAAAGAAAAGCATGATATATTTTTGCAAACAAAAAAATTTCCTACAAACTAAATTAAGCAACTCATGAAAACATCAAGTAATTTCATAATAAGGTAAAAATATTTTGGGTGAGTTACTTACCTCATTGTTGAAGGCCGTCAAAGCGCAGTTCACAACTTCATCACTTAATTCATCTTTGAGTACCTTCTTCTTCTTTTGTTGCGGACATTTGCTTTTGAAGTATCTCGATTTCTTACGTTCATAGTAAGAGGTTGTGTCTGGATTGAGTTCATATTTATTCTTTAATTCTTGTTTTATAAACTTTTTAAATTTTTTGGTCAAAAGCTCAAGGTTCTCATCATCGTCACTTGAGTTATCACTCAAGTGGTCTTCTTCCATTCTAAGTGCAATAACCTTCCTGTTCTTTAGAAGGTGGATCTCAAGTTCGTCATGTTCTAACCATGTCATCTCATAGGTCATTAATGACCCGATAAGTTCTTCCAATGAAAAATTATTTAAATCTTTTGCCTCTTGAATAACAATTATTTTAGGATCTCAACTCTTTAAAAGGGATCTTAAAATCTTATTTACAAGTTTAAAACTTAAAAAGATTTACCAAGAGCTTTTAAACTACTGATAACATCCGTAAAACGGACATACATGCCACCAATAGTTTCGCTTGATGTTATTCAGAAAAATTCAAAATCGTACATCAAAATATTTATTTTCGAGTCTTTGACTCTACTTATGCTTTCGTGCATGATTTCAAGTGTACGCCAAATGTCGTGTACAGTTTTGCAAATCAAAATCAGTAGCTTTTAAACTACTGATAACATCCGTAAACTCATTTTTATCCAATGCACAAAATAAAGCATTCATAGTCTTTGTATTTAACGAAAATGATTTTTTCTCAAATTCATTCCATTCATTCCTAGGTATAGAGGGTGTTTAAAATCCATTTTCAATGATGTTCCATAAATCCAAATCCAAAGAAAATAAGAAAACTCTTATTCGAGTTTTCCACAGGGTATGCATTGAATGCATCACTTAAGAGTGGGCAGACGCACTCGGTCCGATAGGATACCAGACGCGGACCGCCCTCTCACCGGCGGTACATATATTTTGGTCGATACTGAGGCGCATCGAAGCGATGGCGCATCTGAAGCGGTGCGAGGCATACCGAAGCGATATCTGGTCGATATCGAGGTGTACCGACCGATACCGAGGTGTACCGATCGGTACGGCCTAGTATGATACCATTGGTATGTCATAGTGTACCAACGGTACGCATCGATACGTACCGTACCGATCAACTCTCGGTACACCGGTATGGTACGGTATTGCGGACCTTGGTTTTCCAATAGGTATAGTCCGTCCCATTGAACATGGGAGGCCGAACGATAGAATAACCCTCTTGAAAGCTGAAAAGAGTCATTTCTTTTGGGTGTAAATCTAAATGAAAAAAATCGAGGCTTTGAGACCAATTGTTAGGATCGAGTCCGGCACTATGAGGGGGGGTGAATTAGTGCAACGGTTAAAAATGATGATTTCATATATTTCAAAAAACTCGTACGATAAAAAATCATTTTGATGAAAGTGTATCGGAAATGCTTCAAACTTGAAAGCATTTATAAGTGAATGATGTAGAGAAGAAGTAGGGCAGTGAGCAAGTAAAATGATTTACAGTAAAGATAAATAACAAAGTAAAATGCAAATTGATTTATAGTTGTTCGGTCGTTTGACCTACGTCCACTCATGATTCCTCTTTCATCGAGACCACCAGCTTTCGCTATCAGTTTTCTTTCAACAGGGCGAAGACTAACTATCCTTACAACTCTCTTCTCTTTTTACAGGTTTAGGAGAACAATCTTTACAAGATCTCTCACCCCTCTCTTATCCTTAGCCAACACTAAACTAGATGGGAGAAATTTTGACAAGATTTCAAGAGCGTTTTTTTCTCTTTTTTGTTCTCAGTTGGTATCTTCAATCAAGGATGAGAGGGGTATTTATATACCTCAAGGGGGCTCCAAAGCCCAAATTTGAATCACCCCGGTTTTCAGGGTGCTGGCGATATCACCGCATGTGCTGGGCGGTACCATTACCTGGCACGCTGACATTGATTGCACCACCATCCCGGCCCTGGCAAGATCACCGCCAGACTACTCGACACAGGCGGTACCACCACCCAAGCAGAGTCTCGACTATTTGACCTGGGCGGTACCATCGCCCAGACTCAACCTAGAAGACTGAGCCTTCAGGCAGTTCCACCACCAACCCTTGCGGTGCCACCGCTTGACATGGCACCATGGCACTGTTTGGGCCTTTCATCCAGCCCAACACACTTTTGATTCAGGCTCAGTTGGCCCCTAATTGAGTTGACCCAATTCCAATCTAATTAAACTTAATCATACTTCGATCTATACAATTTATTATAAAGCTTAATCGAATTTGTTGCCTGGCATGTCATTGGTCTATTGGCATTTCATCCGATTCTTCGGTGCATCGTCCTCTCTTGCGACCTATTATCCAATCGACGATTGTTCTTCGCAACTTCGATATTCGTGGCATAAATCTGCTCTTCTTGGGTCGATACTCGAATCCTTTATTCGAAGCCTTTTATCGATACGTCAATCGATCCTTCGCTCGACGTTCAATCTTCTGATATGTATTCCTTCGGCGTAACATCGATTCTTCATGTTTCAATTATCTAATCCTGATCGAAAATAATCTTATGTCACTTAAAATATAATTATATTATTAATCATAATCAATTGATTTTATCATCAAAATTTAAAATTCAAGAATAATTTTAATAAGAAACGAACTTTCATAGGGCACACGCAAAGATTTAAGTGATTCAGCATCAAATTTGACAAAATCGATAGAGAAATCCTGAATGTTATCGTAAACAAATAACGCTCGAAGAGAACGAGACGAGTTATACGAAACATTAAGTGAATTCGAAATCATTTGAGCCAACGGGCCCCGCAAGGACTGTTTGGTTCTAGGAGCCGAGGCTACGGGGGAGAAACCTCCCTGCGGGCATCGATGAAATCATATGCACTGGAGCATTACCCCCCAAAGCATCGATCGAGGGCACACCAGATCCCGAAGGGGGCGCATCATATCTGGAGGAGAGAGGTGGCACAGCGAGACCGGAGGATGAAGGTGGAGAGCCCAAAGGAAGGGTGGCGGCAAGGGAAGAACGGGCCAAGCGAGGGGAAGGAATCGTGGGGGAGTGGGGCCGATGGGGTTTCCCCCATCGCCGACAAAGAAACTCTCCCGGAGCTTCTCTCACTAGAGAAGAAGAGGGAGGCCGTTCGCCGCTATTTGAATTGCCCCAGTACACTGCACGGAAATCCATGGGGCGAAACTGACAACGAGAGACGCTTTCCACGACTACCGGCACGAAAACTCGTTCTCGTCCGTTTCGCTGTCGGTCAAATTTCCTCGTGCGGGTTCCGAAACCAACGGCGGTGATGCTCCGTCCCTGTGGGCCGCGCCCTCTCGCAACCCCCCACCCCTCGTGGAGCGCCAACGTCGGCGCACGCGCTTGATCCTCGGCAGCCCCCGGTTCGCGAACCCCTCACGTGGTCCCGGCCTTCGGTCGCCGGCGCCTTTCGCCGCCTCTTTCCTTGCCCCACCTGCCTCCGTCAAACCCTATCGCTATCGACGTCGAGTACATAATAGCCCAGCGCGCGAGAGAGAAAAGGGAATTGGGGTTTGGGATCGGGAAGATGGAAGGGAGGGAAGCGACGCCGACGAGGCCACCGAACCCGGCGGTGCCGTACCGGGAGGATTGCTGGAGCGAGGGGGAGACGTCGGCGCTGGTGGACGCCTGGGGCGACCGCTACATCGACCTCAACCGCGGGAACCTCCGGCAGAAGCACTGGCAGGAGGTCGCCGACGCCGTCAACTCACGCCGCGGCGCCGGACGCCGCCCTCCCCGCACCGGCATCCAGTGCAAAAACCGCATCGACACCCTCAAGAAGAAGTACAAGGTCGAGAAGGCCCGGATCGCCGCCCGCGCCCAGAGCCAGTGGCCCTTCTTCTCCCGCCTCGACGCCCTCGTCGGATCCTCCCCGCCCCCGGCCGCCCCGAAGAAACCCTCCGCCTCGCTGCCTCTCGCCCTGCCGCTCCCTTTGCACCGCAAGAGCTCCTCCTTGTCCGCCGCCGCCGCCGTGGGCCCGGCGGAGCCGAGGAAGAAGCAGTCAACCGCGGCCGCCACGTCCCCGTTCTTCAGGCGTGCGTCCGCGGCGGCCGCAAGGTACAACGAGGAGGGGTCGGGATGGCTGTCGAGATCAGGAACGGGGTGGAAGAGGGGGAGGGAAGGGGAGGGCAACGGGATCCGGGAACTGGCTAGGGCGATCATGAGGTTTGCGGAGATGTATGATAGGGTGGAGGAAGCAAAGCAGAGACAGATGATGGAGCTGGAGGAGCGGCGGATGGAGTTCGTTAAGGCGCTGGAGTTACAGAAGATGGAGATCATAGTGGATTCGCAAGTGCAGCTTGCAAAGATCAAGCGTTCCAGGCAATCACATACTGGTGAGAGATCTGATCGCTTCTTTATTCTGCTGCAGTAAAAGCTCAATTTGTTTCCGCTGATTCGGTTTGCTATCTCAATCTGAGATACAAAATCATACTTGATGCCTTCCGTGAACTTGTTTGGTATATTGATAGATTGGTAGCTCTTTTCTTCAACTTTGTATTAATCTCATTTTCGTACAATGTCAAGTCACTAGGAAATTGACAGAGCCCAAAACCTGCTGTTCTATGGGAGGAATGAGAAAGGTAAATTAAATCGTTAGAGCTTGGATGATAAATCTTTATAAAATGAATATCATCACTGGCTATGAATTCAGAACTCCATCAAATATAGTCGACTGTTTTTTTCCTAAGCGACGAACATTCTGTTTCAACTGCTATATTTACTTTGGAACTCATGTCGAATTTAGCACTTGGATACTTTCATGCATAATATTTCCTTTTTAGTTGTGCCTCCTTGTGCAACTTGGGGCTCTTGATTGGATAATGCGTGTGAAAACCAGCTGCCTTCTTTCTAGGATGACAATAGGGGAGCAGCTTGACCTTGAATCTAATGAGGGATCCTTTTTAAGTTGTAGAACTAAAAGGAAAAAAGATAGAAGAATCTTTTCTGGACTCGGTACCAGTAAATTTGGTTGATCTGAATAGAAACCGGACCCAATTTGAATTCTAATGAGTCTTTTGTCCCTCATGATCTGCCCAATCTGAATTTACGGCTTAATTCTTGAAGTCTCTTATTACACCAAATCTCTTCGGTAATGTGTCAACTCATTCTCAAAATTGATGGCTTTGCCTTCTTGCTATAGGTTATTTCGATTGTTTGCTTGCCATATCTTGAAGGCATCTGTGGCCTTCCAATGATCCAATCCCTCTTGCTAGTAGATCTTATTTTCCTAAAATTTAAGTAGAATGGAGGTTACATTTATAACTGAATCTGAACTTTTGAAGGAACTCAAGTCTAAGCTGGTATCCACGTGATTTCTCATGTGTTCTTCTTCTATATGAGGAACACAAGTACATGAAAGAGTGAGCTTAAAATTTAAAAAACAGATGTCTGATATCTTGTCACATTCTATCTTAATCAAGCTGAACGAAAACAATGATACGTGAAATATTGATAATTTACTTCTCTTGTCACCCAGCTTTGTTGCTGACTGGCAGTATTCTGTTCCTTTGGCATATTTGTGTGGCTTGGTTGCGGCATTCCATCATCATCGCATATTACGTGCAAGCTTTCACAATAGCAATTCATGTCGTTATTTTGCTCCTTAATGTACTGCAGAGCCCCAGTCTAATATTTCCTTTTGCTGTCGGATTTCCTTTCATGGATATAAATTGTGCCAAGTTCATGACGCATTTGTTGTCTAAATAAATCATGTACCAGAACTGTCATGATTCTTTCTAAGTTTTTACCATGAATGTTTCTTTTGGCTTTTGATAACGATTAATCATTGGTATTGCATGATATAAAGACTTTGATGATGCTCTTCAGAGACAACAGTCATGTGGACTTGCGAGTATTGTTCTTTATAGTTGCTTTAAGATTCACAATAAAAAAAAAAAGGCTGAAAATTCTGCTACTTTAGGAGCTGCATTTTTTAAAAAAAATGTTTTTTTTTATTGATGATAAATCTTTACTGAGATCAGAGCTGTTTAATGTATTTCTAGGGGAGTTTGATAGTTAAGAGCACAGCTAACAAAATTAATCTGAATATGGTTTTTGCTTTTGCTTTTCTGCAGATAGCTATGTATAGTTAGATCAAGGGAGAGACCTTTTGGTCATGGTGACCATACTTTGTGAATGCTTTGGTTCGTCCAAACTTCCTCTCCATCATGCACTTTTAGAGAACCTGTCGACATAACTTTTTATGCTTGGAGAGTACTTTTAACCCTTTTCTTTTATTACTTGGTGTTGCCTTTTAATCAGTGTGCATTAGCTCATGTTTGCCATGATGCCTTTGAAACTGGAATGCATTCATCTATTTCCCTTGACATAAGAACAAAATGCACCATTGAGAAGAATCCAATTATACACCACTCTATATGAGAAACCCTTTTAGAAGTAACAGATTCTTAGTTAAACAGGTCGTAGTAGCTCAAAGATATCAGGAAGTCCTGGTTATACAAATTATGACAATTTTAGTTACTCGACTACTAAATCTCAATATAGATTTGTGTTAGCAGATCACCTCTCTACTTATATCTGCTCCCAGATTGAGAAGCTTCCCTTCAAAGTTCTCGTAGCCTCTCTCGATATGATGGACACCCACAACTTCTGTGACTCCTCTCATGGCCATTCCTGCTAGAACCAGGGCAGCTCCACCCCTCAAATCAGCTGCTTCAACATTTGAACCAGAAAGAGCAACACTGGAAGGGAAGAGGTGAACTGTGAGCAACATACGTTCCAGGTGCATTCTCAGCAGAAGTTTATGAACATGGACATTAAAATGCTGGAATCAAGCATACTTCCTTTGTGTTGTTCTCCCTTTAACAAAGGCTGACCTCCCATTAACTTCTATTCTGGCACCCAGCTTTTGCAACTCCTCCACTGCAAAATGAGAACGAAAGAAAAGAACAACCAAATTTGTGGGTAACAACAAGCCATTTAAATTGCATTATAGAGTTTTTTTTTCTTCGATATGAAGTTGTTAAAACAGGGAAAATGAGTCAAATTTGGAATTCAAGAACAAACCAATTGGATTTGACAAGAGAAGAAATCCAAGTGCTAAGATGAAAACGGAGATGCTCGAGATACACCATGCGCGACATGAATTTAAAGCTGGTAAAACGAAGAGAACAATGCAAGAATAAGCATACCGTGGTGCATTCGGTTCTCAAAAACAGATTCTTCAACGATGCTTGGTCCACCACAAGTCGTCAACAAGGCCATGAACTGAGGTTGAAGATCCGTGGGAAAGCCTGGATAAGGTAATGTCTTGAGATACAACCCTCGAAGATCACCCCCGGCGGTTGCCGTCGCGGCTGAAACCTGCAAGTTATTCCTCAAAACATCAGGCATAAGCATGGAGAGACAGGAGCAGCAGCAGACCCAGATTTCCCCAACCTCAAGAATGCCGGCCCCCTTCTGCGAGATCCTACAGCCAACCGCAGAGAGCTTGTCGATGATGCTGGTTAGATGACAAGGGATGACAGGGGACAACGAAACACAAGATCGGGTAATTGCTGCTGCAACCATGAAAGTGCCAGTTTCTATTCTGTCCGGTATCACGGTGAACTCAGCTCCATGCAACGACCTTCTACCGTCGATGACAAGCGTACGAGTCCCAACCCCTTTGATCTGCGCCCCGCAGGCGACGAGGAACCGAGCGAGGTCCGCCACTTCGGGTTCCTGGAGAAGGAACGAGTAGTAGCCTAGTTTAATCGGGAGATACAACGAAAACCTGATGTTGATGTGTCGAGGGTTGGAACCTGAGCTACGTTGGTGAGCACGGAGACTCCCTCTGCCATTGAAGCCGCCATCATGAGGGTTTCACTTGCTCCAACACTCGGGTAATCGAGGTAGAACCGTCCTCCGGTGAGTCCTCTGCCATTCGCCGCCTTCACATGCACCTTCCCATGCCTGTGCAAGTGCAAAAACGCATGTCAGATGCTTAATGGCTTAGAATTAGTTAGGGATTTCGTTCTTGATTTCATTTATTTTCTTGTTGATGTGACTTGTGGTAATCCTCCCTCGAATCGATACGAAACACAGCAGCTATAGGTAATCACGAAGGCAATGCCAAGAATTGACTTAACTCAGTTCCACGACAGCGCCGAGAGCGGAGAGGCCACGGAGGTAGAGATCGACAGGGCGCGCTCCGATGCTGCACCCACCCGGGAGAGCGACCGCCGCCTCCCCGAGCCGCGCGACCAGGGGGCCCAGCACAAAGAACCCCGCCCGGATCTTCCTGACCTCGTCCGCTGCCGGCTCCGCCGAGCTCAGCGCGGTGGAGTCCACCGCCAACTCCCCGCCGCCCCTTTCCTGCACCTTCGCCCCCAGGGAGCGGAGGATCGCCGCCATCGCGCGGGCGTCGGAGATGTCCGGCACGCCCCGGACCACCACGGCGCCGCCGGAGCAGCAGAGGGCGCCGGCCAGCACGGCGAGAGCGGAGTTCTTGGAGCCGCTGATGGGGACGTGGCCGGAGAGGTGGCCACCCCCCGAGATGACGAGCTTGTTGTGGTGGTGGTCGGTCGAGCGGGGGAGGACGGGATCGGCGGGCGCGTCCGCGGCCAAATGCGAGGGCGTTGGGTGGAGGGAGACCGGGGAGGGGATGGAATGGGAGAAGGGGAGCGCCATTGGACAGGATCGACGTGGCTTAGGGTTTGAGTTCCCCGATGACGATGGCGATGGTAAGGTGATTTGGAGGCAAAATAAGTTCGAATTAGGCGACAAGCATAGAAATCGGTTAATGGGATTATTGTTCGGCGACTTCAAGTAAAAAACTCTTATTTAGTTTGGTCCGTTTTTTATACTGAAAATTGCTGCTATTCGCACCTCTCTTTTTTTTTTTTATTTACGATCCCTTGCTTCATATGATTATTTTAAGAAATAATAAAATATAATTTTATTAAGTAAATTTTTATTGCTAATCATATTTTTATTTTTCACAATATGACGTCTTTTAAGTTTATACAGATTGATCCAAAAAATTACATCTTTCGAGCTACTGTAAAAACATAAGGAATATTTTTTTTTAAATCTAGATTCGACATCTTAAATCTAAAAAAATATTAAATCAGGAGAAAAATGAAAAAGAAAAATAAATGAAAGATACTTTGACTAATGAAAGATTATTGAAATTAAGTGATAAGTTGAGGATATTTAGAGAAATATTTTATAAATATTATAAGTCTATTTAAAAATATTATAACTAAAACAATAAACTCAAAACCCAATGAAATTTGACTCATATAAAAAAAATAGATTTCAAATACACATCCTTATTAGTTTAGAAATAAAAAATAAACAAATATAAAAACTTCCACATCGATTACAGGATTTTTGAACAGATTTATAGTATTTTGAAAAGTATTGTATGTGTATTTAAGAGTGCTATAATAAAGGAATTGGATAGATTCATCATATGATCACTCGACGAGGAGTTATAATTATGTAATGTCAAGAGTATTGCTAGGGATTACACGAATGTGGAGGCACCACCAGCTAAGTATGAAAACTGAAACCACTGTTGTTTACATCCTTAGAAAAATTTAAAAGAGAGTTTTCTCATGATTGCTACATTGTTGTTTATGTATTCTCGTGGAGTTTACATAATTTCTTACATATTCTTTTTAGGTATAAAAACTCTGGAGTTGGAATCCCATTAATTAACATGTATAGAACAGTTAAAGTTCAATTTTTAATTATGAGTAGCGTAAACTACTTTTTAGTTTGTTTTAATAAATTAACGGATTATATATAAAACGTTTTAGTTTCTAATCACATAAAAAGATGTTGAATCGCTCTGTCATCACAATCATAAATATTCTTCCAAATAAGTTTGAGCCAACAATCACTATTAATGGAGATTAACTTTATGCTTTTAATATTTTTATTATCATAAAAATAGTTTACGTCACAAATAATCAACTAATAATCTGATAAATTTTAATTATAAGCACATGTATACAAATAATAATCAAATAATATATGTACTCGAGATTAGCGGCTTTCTCCGCGTGTCTGGGTATGCAAAACGGGTACGTGAGGAAAATAAAAAGACGAGGAACCAATATGCCACTCGTACGGGTTGCGTCCCCCGAAAGCGGTCGCTCTTTGGGAAGAACAAATACTTGGTTTTAGGTGGCTTCGTCTCATCTCCATCTCGTCCTCGATTCGTCGCCCTCGGTAGATCTTCCTCTCCTCTTCCCTCTCCGCCTTCGTTCGATCGAGAATCGGTTGGGATGGCCAACAGCAATCTCCCTCGAAGGATCATCAAGGTAACCAATTCTTCCCTCTCGATCTTCTCCGATCTCTACCTGCTCTCCCATCGCTTATTTAGATCTCGAGGAGAGCGGGGGACTATTTTGGTGGATCTATTACCAGATCTTTAGGGTTTCGATGCTTATTATCCCTCGAAATGTTCTTTTGCTGATCCTGGCTTGCTGATTCTGTCGTTCCAACAGGAGACGCAGCGGCTTCTTAGCGAACCAGGTCCGATCTGACCTTATGCTGGTCTTTGCTGATGATAGACTAGGGTGATGCCTTGTAGCGTGTAGGGTTTTGGTTTACGTATGTCATCGTGTGTTGCAGCTCCGGGGATAAGCGCGTCTCCCTCCGAAGACAACATGCGCTACTTCAACGTGATGATTCTTGGGCCGTCCCAATCTCCATATGAAGGTGAGGCTTGTGACTTTGTGATGCTTAATAGTTCTTGCTACCAAATTCGTCTATAGCATATTCTTGGAGCTGCAAATAGGCTTCTTCTATTATGAATAGTTGGAACTTGGTTCGTAACAATATGACCGACCATTTATGCATCATTTGGTGCTATGGATTTCACAAACGTTTTTCAAGACGATTAAGATTTACATTTGTCTTGGCTCCTTGTGGTTTGATTTTTTAATGCTTTTATCAGCCTAGTTCAGGTACTGTTCCCTGGTTACAAGAATCATCACCTCTGAGGCTAGTTTTTTCTGTAGTCTCCTTCCCTTAGTTGCATGGAAGCCATGACCTGTGCGTAAGGTTTCTTCCAGTGTGGGGTTTGGGGAGGGCCAACATATGGAGGCTTAGTTTTTGACTGATTGTGTAACCATATTTCTACTTTTCAGTTGACTTTCTTATTTTTGCCATTTGAACTTGCTGCTGAGTGACTAGCCACAACAACAACAAACCATAAGATCTGAATCATTGGGATCAGCCACATAAATATCTTCTGGCCAATGAGCATTGTGGAGTGCAATTATAGAACTCAAAGAAAGAATGGTTAAATATTATTGTTTCTAATGAAGTTCTTCTACGTATCCCTGTACATTTTTTAGCAGTGGCGGTCATCATTGACTCACCTTGTATTACAAGTCAAATTGGTTCATTTATAGATCTCCCTTCATTATGTCCATACCACTTTTAAGTGTTTTTCTCATTTAACTACCCTAACTGTACAAATGTGACTATTTCTTTTTCTTCCCTAATGATTTTACATATTCATATCAACATTCTCATTTTAATAAAATTAACTATTGTATATGTTTCATAATTTCCTACATTTTGATCTATAAATCATAATTGAAAATACAATTGTTCAATCAAATTTTGGACCAAGGGGCACGTATTGATGACGTAACAGTATTGAGCCCCTTCTCTATTACTGTCTAATTTCAATCTTATAAATTCGTCTTCATCAATCTCACTTATTGCTGAAGACTAGATTGAATATATTTGAGTTTTTTAGTTTTGGAATTTTCTTGTCCATTGTATAGTTAAAGTTGCACTTCGTCTATTCAGTCTTATCCCACTTAGTTAAGAAATGTCATCTCCATAGATAAATTTTACAATTAGTCCCTGTCAGGATCCCATCATTGAAACTAATATCACAATATCATTAACAAACAATATGCACCATGAAAGTTTATTATATAACTGTCTGGTGAGCTTGTTTTTTATGAATGTGGAAGGGCAAGAACTTGAATCTGATCCTTTATGTACACTAGTAAGAAACTCCTTAATGGGTGCATGGGGAACTAGCAAGAGGCTCCTGATGGTCTTGATGCTAGTGAGCACTCCGCCATAGGTATCTTTTAATAGGATGACATAATACCTAAAAATAATGTCTGGCTTTGTTGAAACATTGGTGATTATAAAGATATGGATTATCTCTTTTATGTTCCATTGTGTTTTGAGGCAAAGCATACTGAATCTTTTTCATTTACGTAGTAATTTAGCTGGATAGGTTCGTACTGGTCATATAATTGTGATTTTAATGAGTGGACTAACATAGTTAACCAATTTTAGCACATCAAAATGCCAATGAATTATCATTTACCATACCTGCTGAATCTAAATATGCTAGAATGAAATAGAAATCATTATTGGAACCAAAACTACTTGACTAATTGAGAAAAAAACATGTATATTCCTGACTTATGTGGGTTCCCCAAATCTTATGGAAACCTTGTTCCCTTGTGTTGAAGCAGGACCAGTATCAGAAAAACACAATTATATAAGGATTAGAATTATCTAGTTGTTATCTTGATTTTTGAAAGAAGATCTCAAGCACTACTTATGATGGAGATGTCGATCTTTAAAGTTTCATGAAAATCTGAAGTCAATTTGAGCCATAGGAAACTAAAACTAGTGTAAGAAATGTGTTGGGATAAAACATGTAGCTATAAATTTACCTTCAGGCATGATCAAATTATCTAATTGCAGTTTATATCTTGCATGTTTCCAGTCCAAATTTGTATATGGCTATGTAGTTCTTGAGTGGATGATAGAATTCACTAGCAAATTTACTGTCACTTAAGCAAGATTTCTGACGAGGAATCTTGCAGAACTGGCTAAACACAGAAAAGGAATCCAGTGAAGTTCATGATCGTTTGACCATCCAATAAGAAATAAATGCAAATTTTTTATTCCTGCTTTTGCCTGCAAGTGATGGAGCCCAAACAGAAGAATCATGATCATCTTAATATTACTGAGCCTTATCTAGAATGTTTCTGCATTCGGCAAGCTGTATCTGTTTATTGGCATATTGAAGTATTTGATGCATGTAATTCAGCATCTTCTCTAAGATCTGCATCTCTTGAATTTTAGTTTCAGGATCTATAAATGATTTTTTATCATATGTTTTATTTATTGTCTTTAGTAGCATCTTTAAAGTAGTCTTTATAGTAGTGTCTTTATATGAAACTTGGATTGAATTAAAACAAAAGGTTGGTCTCTGAAGGATAATAGAATATTAGTTTATGTCTCAAGATCTGTTGCAGGAGATTATTGTATGTATGATAATTCATTTTATTTTAAGAATGGTCTATGGTTTAGAAAGATATTTGTCGAAACAGTGTAAACAGTCAGAAGCTTCTGGAATGTTGTGGTCTTTCAAAATTTACTTGAAGTATCCTTATCTGTTTCCCTCTTGTTGGACCTCTTATATTAGGAGGAGTTTTCAAGCTTGAGCTGTTTCTACCTGAAGAATATCCAATGGCTGCTCCAAAGGTATGATGACTCCTAGTCATATGTTTTGTTTGCATCTACAATAAGATGTTTTTAAGCATACTGAAACAGCTGGCATTAGGTCATCTCTGTGCAACAACAAGATTTCCTTTTTTCCTTTAAACTTTTTATACATTGATAATTATCTTCTCGCATCATATCTGATCAGTTGAGAATTAATAATCATCTTTAAGATGAAACCCAGGTCAATTGTCTTCTCCTTCGGTTAATCCTCAAAAATTGAAAACAATACTAGGGATCTTCCAAGTTCTGCGCATGTCATGTCTGTGATATCTTGTTGTCATAACACCTTGCAGGAGGAGACTTACGTTCCAAGTCTCAACTCTGTATTTTGATGTACTGATCTTAACTTCAGTATATGTAATTCACTAGTCATGCTTTTTCTAGTTTGACATACATAGCTTTTGGTAATTTTCTTCCCTCAGCACACTTGTCATGCTTCTTCTTATTCATTGAGCTTTTATAACCTAATGATATTCAATTTATTATATCATCTGGGCCATAATTTATACTTGATGTCTCTGTACTGTTTTAGTTGTGATATTTTAAATCAAAGCCTACACATCATTCTCACAAGATGTTCGATTTTCTGTTTTACTCTTGCCTGTACTGTGGAGATATAGAGCAATTTCTTTGTGGCTCTTCATCTTAAATTGCAAGCATATGTTACCTTTTGATATCTAAGCCTTCAGTTTCTCCCTCCCAGTGCAATTTAGAACATGAATATCACTGATTGTATTTGTTTTTAATCTTCTGCTGCCCTTGGAGTTTCTGTCTTCTTTTAATCATGCCCAGTCTTACTGCATCTTGAGTCAGCTACCGATTCTGTTTTAATTGTCCCTGAAACAGGTCCGCTTTCTGACCAAAATCTATCATCCAAACATTGACAAGGTAAGCAAATTCTCTCTCCTTGTCTTTATGCAGGCAGTGTAATTTCATCAATAGTTTGCTTTTTGCAGCTTGGAAGAATATGCCTAGACATTCTGAAAGACAAATGGAGTCCAGCTCTCCAAATTAGAACTGTGCTCCTCAGGTGACATGATCATTTTCTTGGCTATTCTGTTTGCATTGTGGAACAATGCGCTCCTGTGCGTGCTACTCAGTTCAGGGTCTTGCATATGCATTCCTGTGAATAATGTGTTTGCTCTGATACTCCTAACTTGCTTTCTATCTGATGGTGTGCTCCTTTTTTTCCTCTTTTTGCATGCTTGCTGCTCAGATAATTTATTTTAAATAAAATATATCTTATTAAAGGCAAATAATTTAAATGGTTACTTTAGCCATTGTTTCTTATTAAAGGACTAACTTTGGTTCACATATTGTCAATGGCGAGAATTGCCTTTGCTGTTAATGACCCTAAGAAATAACAAAGCATGTCATTGTCCTTATTGTTCAAACTATTTATTAGACATGTACCACTCATTTAAGCATGATAAATACAGTTGCATGACAA
The DNA here is from genome assembly GCA_024322285.1 of Musa beccarii. Taxonomy (NCBI): domain Eukaryota; kingdom Viridiplantae; phylum Streptophyta; class Magnoliopsida; order Zingiberales; family Musaceae; genus Musa; species Musa beccarii. The sequence continues at coordinate 26,989,859 of CM044395.1, read as the reverse complement.
TTACTTGTATATTTATGTATTCATAATATGCCTCTTTTTTTAATCTTGGACATAAAATCAATATAAGGATCATTATGATAATTATTTGTACCTTCATCCATAGTCACAAATGCAGTTACTTGAAATTTGGGAAGTAGTAATAAAATTTGAAATTATTACAGGATAATGAATACTAGAAAAGAAAAGATATTTCGTAAATTAACATACCTAAATAATATTTTTTCTCATGACAAACATCAGATATCAATATAGTCTAGTTAATTCAAGAATGAATGCTATGTGAACATGTAAGTAAATCTCAGATCTATTTAGCTGGGGGGGAAAAAAAAAAACATGTTTGGTTATATAAGTCTATAGAAGATTCAATGAATGTTACGACCATGCTTTCATTGACTGAACTTTTATGAGCTCATTCTAAATCAGCTGTTGGATAATAGCTTCTTGAGTTTGTAAGAGTTTCATTTCTTGAGCCTGACATTTGATCTTTGATCCTTCACATACTCTTCTATAGTATTCAAGCTCTTCTCAGTGCCCCGAACCCAGACGATCCACTATCAGACAACATTGCAAGGCATTGGAAGACAAATGAAGCAGAAGCTGTGGAAACAGGTAATAGGCCCACAATCATGCTTGTTTCAGCTCTGCCTTTGCTTTCTGCTCGAATCAACAGCTTTCGAAGATGGTGCCAATTTTTTCTTTAGTTCATGATTGTTTTGTTGAAATTTCTGACTGTATTTCTTTTAATTTCAATTTCCTGCAGCCAAAGAATGGACCCGTCAATATGCTACTGGGGCATAAAAGGGGCGTTCTGCATGTAATAACATCTGCTACTTTAATTGTTCCAAGCTTTAATTACTTCAAGCTCCTGCTGTTATACTATATGTATGGTGTACATTGGTTGAAACCACCTCTTTTATATACCATCTCATCCCTCTGAGCAAGTTTCATCGTTTGCAAGAGAATAAAGAAAAAACATTATGTAGCAAACATACTTCGAGTGAATTTTCTTCTATGTCACAACACTTCTCCAAGGAAAAAGCTTAGGAACATATTTGGAGGACAAAATAATCCTTTTATTAGTTTTTAGGGGCCTATTGGTATTTAGATTAATTGTTCTGTATGTTATTTAAATTGATTAATTATCTTTATTATGCAGGTTTTGGATGCATGAATAAAAAAATTTCATCAGTTTAACCGTAGGTTGACTTGCACCTTTTGGGATTTTGACTTTGATTTCTGATCCCTCCAAACAATGGATATATTCATCCATAGGGAGTATGATATTATCGCTGTACCTTAAACACGCTACAATCTTTTTTATGTTATTTTGTTCTTTATGTGCATGTATGTGCACTTGTGTGATGCATTATTAAAATAAACAATGGTTAAGTGACTCTGGAGCTCCCAACTGCCTGAGATAACGTAGGGTGCTTACATATTATACAATCATATTCAAGGGGTGAAAGTTAAATTTCTTCTATATTCAACTGTCCCTAGGCTTCTAATTTTTTGAGCTCTTTTGTTGTTTTTCTGTACCATCCATCTATTGCATGGTCTTCATCTGCGCTTGGGTGTATTATGAAAGATCCGTTACAATTTTTTGTTAATGTATACCTATCTAAAAGCCTCATGTTAATCACTTGTACAATAGCTACTTTAAGTTACTACCCACCGTTGTTAGATTTGCTCAGAGATGGACGTCCGCGGTGATCTCTCATTTGTGTTGGCAATCCAATGAATAATAGGGCTGCAACAACCACGCCGCTGCAATTGTAGTTCCTTTTTACCTGAGACCACTGAGTTATCGCAGGCAAAGCAGGGAACCATGGCAGTCCCTTGGTGATGTACTCCTGGACCATCAACTCTTGTCCATATCTGAACTAGAGGTAGGTGAGAGAAGAAAAGATGAAGCCAGTGTTGGATGGATGGATTTATTCGAGTCATATGACACCGACAATGAATGGGGACCTCGATTTGTTTTTCTGAACGCATTAGCAAGTGTTAAGAAGAAGAAATCTAACGACACTAGTTCATAAAATGCACAACCAGACACTGCATTCTGAGCAGATTCACCGCCCAACGCCCCCTGCTGAGGAGATCTTTTTTGCAACATGACAGTGATGGTGGTCTCCCACCAGTTGGTGATAGTTGTCGTTGAGTTATTGGTTTGGGTGGGAGGATGTGGGATATAGAGACAGTGAGGTCACATGTAATGTTTGTCCACAACAAAAAAGATCTCTCGGCTTCACATGCCACGGCTACGCCTCATCCCCTTTTCCTTTAATTAAGAGCATCATTGCATGGCTGCTTGAACACCATTTGATTTTGTCAGTCAGTGAGAGGCAAGGAATCCTCTGTTGCAGAATGGTCTTGATTACATTCAGCTACCAGGTAAATTAACCCTGTACATCTGCATTGATCTTGGCTTCTGTTGCTGTAGGAAACCCCTTCAATTTCCCAACTCGAGCAGAGTTGAATTGCTCAGACATTGTTGCATCTTCAAAGATGGTTATCTTGTCTTGCTATGGAACAGCATGTGCAAATTCTGTGTTGCACAAGGGGCCACCCTGAAGTTCCATAGTTTTTATTTTGTCCCAAGGCAAAACTTCATTGTATTCCTCTAAAAAACGTCATTTTACCATCTCCTCTAAAATATTCCAATATGAATATTTTATATCTCCATACTCCAAGCTTCCAATAAGCCATTCCGTATAGACACAGCTTCATTACGTATGCTAGATCTGTCCAAGGTATCTACACAACCTGAAGAACAACAGCACCATGATTCTCATATCCATCTGGCATACGTATCAGATTAACTTGAATGATTAACATTTATAATAAGACTAACAGATTTAACAAATATTTTAAATTCATAGCTGGTATAGAGTTGAATTCATCTTGCTCTATACCTACATCTTTACCCTGAGCACAGTGATGATGAGAAATTAACTACAGATTGCTGTTAGATATTTTGACTTGCAATCTCTGTGTTTTTCTATTATTATATAAATAAATATTTTCAATTGTTAAATAATTGTTGTTGTTTTGAATAATAAATGTGCATGAGGCTTTAAATTTGATTGTTTGATAAAAATAGCTTCTAAAATTAATCTTTTTTTCGAATATATATATATATATATAGTCTTATTTTTACTTGTCTTATATATCTTGTTCTTATATGTTGAATGACTTGTAGCAAATTTTCTTCTTCTAGTTCTTGCAACAATCTTGGATTAATGAGAATTCTTACTATATTCAAAACTAAACCTTGGCTTATTTTTACTCTCCAACATTAAATTACATAATATGTAAGTGGCAAGTAGTTGTGTCTCAAGATAGAGCTTGTAATTATGCCTTATCAAGCACCCAATCTTTTATTGCCGCAAAATGACATAAAACTTTGGCTTCCTAGTAATATTATTCAAGTTAGAAAATATTTTCTTTGTCTATAAAATAAGACTGTATAAATAATAATAATAATATTATTAATAATATTATTATTATTTATACAAGGGACAAACTTATAACATAGGTGATGGGTATTGGACCAGTGCATGCACCTCATAACAAACAGCTCACTTCAGTTGTGCCAAGTACTTCTCTTCCATGGTTTGTTATCCTCAGGACCACCATCTCCGTAGCCGACAGAGGAAGAAAGGCTGAGAGGAGCCATTTCGACTCCCTCGTGAACGAGGCCGGCCGCCTCCATTTATTGGTCACACGGATTCTCCACCTCTTTCACCTCTTGACTTCATGCGCAGACACCACCAGGCTCTGTCCTCCCTGTCTTTCTCTCCCATGGCCGGCATTCAGCGTCGTCGCTCTGATAGCAACCACTGCGTCACGGGGACTCGAAATGTGTGCTCACAGGTGATGCTTGTTTCAATCCCGTCCATCGGCTTGGATTTTGCTGGCAGCATAGCGTATCAATCATTTTCCATTCGTCGTCCTCTATTTAGGGCAGAGTAATGGAATGGCTCTGCCGCAATGTCTTCAAGAATCCCTGACACCGGCAATCGCGTAAGGTATGCTATGCTATTACTTCTCTAATCTTTTCTTAGCTTTTGCCCCCGTCGCTTCACCTCCCTACGTCAGTCTTCGGTTTTAGAGGTTCATAACACACTGTGTGATGATAAACATAGCCGATGCACGAACTAAGTACCGCATAGTTTGATTCGATCATCTAAAGTTGATACAACTAATTGTGTTTATCTGGTAATTTCAATGGAATGCTTTGGGAGCAAATCAAACAAACTAATATATCTAGCAGCATATGGATTCGCAACAATACTATCAACTCCAAGTATTTAATCATCTCTTAATCATGCAAAACTAATCGGCATTAGATTCTAATAGATTATTTGATGTTGTTAGTATGAACGTATGTAGCTTTGTTCCAACATTGTTATAGTTCTTTTAACAAACCAACTATTTTTGTTTCATATTGTTCATAATCATGGTGAAAATATTTATAATAATGTTACGGGCTTTTAAGGGTTTGTAAAGGATAGTCGTGGACTGGACTTAATTAGTCCGTATCAATATTTCGCTCTTGATGAGTTAGTTATTCCATTGGACTTAGTATATCAAAAAAAATTATGAGTGAATGATTGAGTAGGGAAGAACCATTCGTTGACATTCTAAAAAGCATGTACACTAATGACATCTCAAGGCTAATCTTCCATCAGACTAAGGTATAACTTAAATCAAAGAAAATGGCATCAGCAGCAATAATAATAATTAAAAAATAACATAAGTAAACCTCCAGGGGATTTAAGAGGAGATTTTTATAGTATTTTTCAATTAAACACATATGTTAGGTCATGACAGGATATTGGGTTCAGTCATCCAAAGCTGATGCAACCACAAAAATCTATAAAGCCATGCATGTAACAGGGAGTGATACAACTGTAGAATATTAATCACCACCAACAATGTCACACACCTTCTTGCACATGAGGCCTGTGAGAGCCAAGGGGAAGGGATCCAGCCACTGAGTCAGCCTTCCCAAGACAAAAAGGAGACCTGTTGCAGTGGCAATGATAATAAGATGACACCACCCCCAAAGGCCAAAGAAACATGGGAGAAGGTGCCAGTCTTTGCAGATGGATCCTTTTGTCCTCTTGCAATCCTTCCTAAGCTGTAGCTTCTTTTTACAAAGCTCTAAACCAAACCACTTTATCTCACTGTATTACAAATGCTGCTACCATCCGTATCCTAATGTTTGTCTTGGCAGCAAGGAAACATTACCCTTAGCTTCTTTTGGAGCTTCCAACCCCATTCTAGAGTAATGATATGCATACATCCCCTGTCCCTTCTTTCCCAATTTTCTGCTCCATATCATCCTCTCTCCCCCTCTGCAAAGGGGTCTGAGGAGTTCCCAGAGCATGGTGTGGCTGTGGAGGAACTCTCGGATAAACAAATAAGCTGAGGCGTATGAGCATAGACACTGTTACAGAGGTGAGATTCCACTCTTTTTATCTCCTTAGTTGGATCTCTGTGTTTCTTTGACAAATCCAGTCTCCGCTATCTTCTTCTTTGCATGTTAGGCAACAGTAAAATCACACTGATGTAGGGGGAGACTCCTGCTGGCCTATTACTTAAATATTATTTTTCATGTTGTTCACCCATTTAATAATCCCTGGCCATGTGAAATTGATTGCCGGGCAACATGGTGAAAGTAGCTTTTATGTTGATTCACAAAAAGGTGGTCTCGTTTCAACTTTAAAGAATGCATTTTTTGCAACTGTTTATCTTTCATGAGTGAAAGACATGTAAACTTTGTCGATTTTGCAGGTCCACATATTCTAGTATTAAATGCTCCTACGGAGCACGTCCTCCTTTTTCTCATGCCTAGAAAGCTTGGATAAAGTAGTATAATCCTATAGTTCCCTTCACAAAATCCAAAAATTTTTTGGCTGGTCACCATCTATTTCTTCATGGGTAGAGATTGTTGCTGTGAATCGAACACTTGTTTCCGTTTGGGAGGATTACAAGGAGATGTTCTGCTTACTGCTTTGGTAAAGATTGCTGCTGAAACGCTGAGAATGCCAGTTGAAACTTGAGCACCATTAATTCTGTCCTTGTTTCTTATCATCCACTCATCTGCAAAGATGGAAGTACTGCTGTTCCCAAAGCTGTCTCCTCCTCCAGCTTCTACATCATTTATCGACGACCTGAACCATTCCACCATCTCTCTCTCTCTCTCTCTCTCTTATCTTTTTCCTTTGCATACAATATTTTTCACATTGTTATGGACCTACAACTCATGTACATGCATTGCCATGGCAAAAAAATTGCAAAGATGAAATAAAGATGGAAGTTTTGCTGTTCCCAAAGCTGTCTCCTCCTCCGGCTTCTACATCATTTATTGACCTGAACCATTCCACCATCTCTCTCTATCTTTTTCCTTTGCACGCAACGTTTTTCACATTGCTATGGATCTACAACTCATGTACATGCATTGCCATGGCAAAAAAATTGTAGAGAGAGGAGCCAGTGGGCGTACAGAACAGTTCTGTATGCACAAGCTCTACTATTCCTATTCCTTCCGCTCACTCTCTCTCTCTCTCTCTCTCTCTCTCTCTCTACTCACGGTTTGCTCACCTCTTTAGCTAATTCAACATCTGCTGTTGTGCTTCTCACCACCACCTCCCCTTCCTTCCTCCATGGAGAGAGTTTGAAATTTGAAGCGGGGCTTGGAAATGTGTGCCTCCATCTGTGCAGTGTTGCTTCTATTTAATTGTACCGTTGTCCATCTCTTTGGTTCTGAAGCCTTGTTTAGGCATATGAGCAGGTGAAGGCAAGTGTTGGGAAGTGATTTGTGCTTTAAGATTCCATCCAATGCCGAGGGCAAGGTAAGGACTTTCGTCGAACACTTTTGTTTCGTGAGCTCTCTCTGAGGCTATCAAGTTGGTGAGAGGTGTTCTGATGGGGAGCAGAGGGTCATCAGATGCGCCGCAGAGGCAGTCGCCGCGGGCGCCGCTCCACCTGAGGTCCACCGCCTGCTCCGAGGCCAACAGCGTGCACCACCGCCCCGTGGCCGCCGAGCGCAGCCCCAGGGTTTCCCCTCGTGGTGCTTTACAAGAGGTAAGCGAGGAGCTTCCTGCTCTTGTTGGCCACCAGTTCATGCACTGATTCAACTCCGTGGCTGATGGCTTCGATGCAGCAGAGGAAGCGGGGCACGAGGGTAACCGACCTGGAGACCAAGCTGAAGAAGGCGCAGGAGGAGCTCAAGCGGCTGAGAGACCAGGTGGCCTCGGCGGAAGCCGCGAAGATGGAGGCGGAGCAAGCTCTCGTGAAGGCCAAGAAGCGGATCACGGCCGCCACTGCCCCCACCGCGAAAGGAGAAGACGTGAAGCGTCATCTTCCTCAGGAGTCTCGGAAGGAGGGCGGTCCACCGCAGGAGAACAAGTCCGAGGAGGAGAGCGTCACTTCTCCCGCGACGATGGATGTCTTCGAAGTAGTAGTGCCGACTGAGCCCGGCCACAGAGAGAACGAAGCCGTCAGCATGCAGAAGAAAGAAGAGAGTGCGATGGCGAGGGAAAAGGAGGAGACAAAGACAATGATTAGCGATGCAGTAGTTGCTGAGACAGAAGAGAAAGAGAAGGAAGAGGAGGAAGACAAGAGCAAGCCGGTGGTGATTCCTGAGAGCCTACAGGTAGACGCGCTCAAGGCCAAGCTCTCGGAGAAGGAGAAGGAAGTGGAGATACTCCTCGAGGAGAACGTCATCTTCAAGACCAGAGCCGATGAGGAAGCGAGGCAGATCGCAGACGCTGCTCGGGCCAAGGAAGAAGAGCTGACGGCGAGGCTGAACTCCACGGAGGAAGAGCTCAAAGAAAGCAGAGCTAAAGCGGGTCGCCTGGCGGAGCAGCTGGAGGCAGCAGAAGGCGCGAAGGCGGCGTTAGAGGCGGAGATGAAGCGGCTGAGGGTGCAGACAGAGCAATGGCGGAAGGCGGCAGAGGCCGCTGCCGCGGTACTGGCAACCGGGGACGCAACGGGCGCGGACACAAGGGGGAGAAGGGTGGCGGAGCGGTGTGGGTCGATGGACAAGCACCTCGGCTGGGGGTCGCCGCTGGTGGCGGGGGACTTGGACGAAGACGGCAGCGGGAGGAGAAAGAGCGCCGGGATTCGAGTGCTCGGGGAGCTGTGGAAGAAGAAGGGTCAGCGGAAATGAGCTGATCGAAACAGAGAAAAGAGGAAGGAGGTGAGTAGCTCATCCTCATCAGTCCATTGTCGTGCCTACTCTGTTCGATTGTTACTCCTGTTGTCGTTGTCGGTAATAGGCAATCTTTTGGTCTCTGCTTTGGATTTGAATCATAAATGGAGGGAAGTTGTATGAGTTCTACGTAGACATGGGATTTTTTTTGGCACACAATCATTGGCTATGTAACTTTTAATCATGTTGGATTAGGTTTAAATATCAACATTCTTGGTTTAAGAACGAGTAATTATCCTTCTCCATTTTAATTACGTGGCTACACTCGCACTCATCTGTCATGAATTTTCTTGTAAGTTGAATCGAGTTTTTGTTCCCTGCCACGTAAGTTTTTTTTTTTTCGAAAAATGATTAATAATTTACTTTTATGACATGGTATTAGAGCATATTATGAGTTTGAATTTGATTGTTTATTCTTGATCTTTCTTGATAGAAGTCAACCCTAATAGCATGTTATATAAGGTGAAAAAGGAGCAAAAAATGGTCTTTGAAAACATATTTACGAATAAGAATTGATGTTACCCAAAAAAATAAATGGGATTAGGATGGAAATTTGTTTATTAGAGTTAGAGTTCCTTCAAACCATTTGTGTGTATTTGCATGGTGATGAATGTATTAATTTATCATCCGTGATAGCTGCAATTTATATGAAATTGAGACCTAAAGGGACCCTTTGGCTGCAAGCCTGTGCTGTATGCATGTGCAGAACTGACAACACATAACTACATCCAAATATATGATTTTAATGAGTACACAATCATATGAGTGTAATTGACTGTGATGTTGATCATCATCCACTAAGCTTGAGACAAATGTGAGGATTTGAGATGGATCATCATGGAATTGATCTGCTGAGTTTTTTGCATACTAACCAGAGTTTAACATGAACTAAATCAGAACTTTTTTTCTTCTCTTACATGCGAGGCGAAGCTCTTCATAATGGTAAATCCATTACTTCAAGGACATGCAGGAAATGGAACAATGGTTTCATTTACTGTCGATCAAACTGAATGCTACATTTTACTTCAAACGTTGTAAGTAGGGCCAAAACCTGAATGCTTGCAATGTCTGGAAACCATGTATGGACTTGGATAATTTATGGTTCCTAAATATAGTAAATTATTTATGAAATAGACCATCTATATTGTCATTGGATGAATGGGCATTTTTAGAGCTATTTGAACCTTCAGTATATATAATTTATATTTGAAGAATACATACAATTGTTAGTATGTAAATCTGCAAGCTGATTCATGGCTTAAATTTTGATTTTGTCTTTCCAAAGCTGCAAGTAGTGAAGATATTTAATGCAGTTTTCTCTGCTTAACTACGAAGCCAAAAGGTCAACTAAATCCTTGGAATCACACACTGTGAATTGTTGATCACCTTCTTAAATTATTGCTGCTAGAACTTGAACTCAATCTTAGAGACACGGTCAGGCAATTCAACCGTCTATGTCTGCTGTGCTTTGGAGTCGGCAGCTTCGGGGCTTTGGAGTGTTAGAAAAACCCTAATCATAGTGGCTAAGCTTAGCAAAACCAAAGGATGGAGCTAATCTGCTGTTTTTTTTTTCAGAAATGCTTCGCCATGAAAAATTGACATGTTAACATATGGCCAAATAACATCGAGACTAGGCCTCTCCCTTTCGTCTCTCGATAGGCTTTAATCGATAGGCCACCGGAAACATTCAGCAGCTAACCAGGAAAACCTCTTCACCTTTCTTTTATGATCTGTGGACTAACCTCACAAGATGGCATCTTATTGAAGAAAGAAGGACGCCATGAACTTTTGCACGCTTTGCAATCGGTGCCGAGGTTTATCTTCGAGGAATCTGTAAAATCATGTGACGGCTGCTTTCTGCGTCGAACATATGTTTGCATTCGGTCATTGTCAATGGCAGAAATCTACAGCGTCACGGTAAAACAAAAGGAGGGAAGAAAACACCGTTCTCCGATTGCAGAATCCACCAGCGTCCACATTTCATGACTGCTTGCCGTGGGGACCAGTTCGAATAATTTATATGGGACGCGAGTCCCAGTGTGGGCGCCGTTTCGAACCGAGATGACCTCCCTATTGCTCTCCGTATGTTCGATCGAATGCTCAGCCGGATCTCCGCCTCCTACAATTCCCTCGTCGCCGTCTATGCTCACCGGAACCACGCGCGCGAGGCGCTCGCGGTGCTCCCCCGGATGTTGGCCGCCGGCCTCAGACCCACTCGCTTCGCCTTCGCGCCCCTTCTCTCCCTCCCTTCGCTCGATCTCGACCGTGGCATTCAACTGCACTCTCTGATGCTCAAGTCCGGGTTCCTCCACGCCGACCCTTTCTCCGGCACCGCTTTGCTTGGCCTGTACGCCAGGAACGGGAGACTGGATGATGCGTTCGGTCTGTTCGAGGAAATGCCCACCAAGACGGTCGTCACTTGGAACTCCACCATCGCCGCGTTCTCCCGGCGCGGCTTCGTCGAGGAGTCCATGTTCCTGTTCGGACGGCTGTTGGGAACTGGAATGGGTCTGACGGAATGCTCTTTTCTGGGCGTCCTGTGCGCTCTCCGCTCATCGGATAGCTTGCGGTGTGTGGAGCAAATTCATGGGCTCGCCGTGAAGACCGCGATGGATTCTTTCCTTGTCGTCGCCAACGCTTTGCTTAATGCACTCTCCACTTGCTCGGGAGTGCACGCAGCCGAGCGCTTCTTCAACAGTTTGCAGAATCGGGACGTGGTTTCTTGGAACACGATGATGACGGGGTTCGCGAAGAGTAGCATCCCGGAGAGAGCCTTGGAGCTCCTCTCCGCGATGCATGTCGATGAAGTGTCACCCAGCGGGGCTACGATCGCCACCGTAATCAATGCTTGCACCTGCTTCGACTCCGCAAAGTACGGCGAGCTCATCCATGCCAAAGCAATCAAGCGCAATCTTGACAACGACATGTTCGTCGCCAGTTCGCTGATCGACTACTATGCGAATTGGAAGAGGCTGCAGGATGCGCACAAAGTGTTCGACGAGCTTCCCGTGAAGAATGTAGTTTGTTGGAATGCTCTCATCTCAGGCTATTCAAAGGATGATCCGCCTGCTTGTCTAGTTCTTCTGAAGTCGATGTTGCGATCGGAGAACAGGCCAAACGAGCTGTCCTTCTCTTCTATGCTCACGCGAATGTCTCCGGCCGAACTCCAGCAGCTGCATTCATTGATCATAAGAATGGGACACGACAACAACGAGTATGTTTCCAGTGCCCTCATTGCCTCGTATGATTCTCCTGGCAGTTCATCTGATGCCTCCTCCTGTGTCAAGGATGCTGATCCGGTGGCCACCTCTACTGCTCGATCAAATGCTACAGCCAGTGTTCACAACAGAGCCGGTCGATACCGAGAGGCTCAGGAGCTGCTTCTCCGGCTGCAAACTCCTGACACCACGTCATGGAACATCTTGCTGAATGCCTGTGCTCGAAATCGCGGCTACTCCGAAGCCTTGTTGTCGTTCAAGCGCATGCAATCCTCTGGCCATTCGATCGATAACTACACCGCGGTGAGCTTGGTGAGCATCTGTTCAAGGATCAACAGCCTGGAGCTCGGAAGGTCAGTCCATGGGCTCATCGTCAAGACCATCTCTGGTTGCATGGACACCTTCGTCTGCAACGTGTTGCTGGATATGTACGCTAAATGCGGCAGCCTGGAGGGTTGTCTGAAGGTGTTCGATGAAATGGGTGACGAGAAGAACCTCGTTTCATGGACGGCGCTGGTCTCAGGATTAGGACTCCACGGCTGCGCTCATGAAGCGCTTGCGAGGTTTAAGCAGATGGAGTCGGCAGGGTTCGAGCCCGACCGAGTCGCTTTCCTTGCGGTGCTTTCAGCATGCAGGCATGGAGGACTGGTGGAGGAGGGGATGCTGATGTTGGAAAGCATGAAGAGTGACTATGGCATTGAACCAGAGATGGATCACTATGTGTGTGTGGTGGATCTGCTTTGCAAATGTGGGCATCTAAAGAAAGCAGAGCTTGTGATCAGTGGCATGCCCTTTCAGCCAAATGCTGTCTTATGGCGCACCTTCCTTGGAGGATGCAAGACATTTGGTGGTCTGTTGACATGATCATCATACTCAAGGATGGAAGTATGTCAAGTGCAACTGAAGTAGGACAATAGACAACCATGATTCATTCTTTGAAACCATGGTTTCATCGGATTCAACCGGTACGAAGGGATATATATATATATATATATATATATATATATATATATATATATATATATATATATATATATATATAAAAGGCCCTTCCATAAACCCAACGTTGTTGATGCATCTATAAACCCCATATTTGTATAATACTATTAATGGTGTTTTTCGTTAAATTTTTTTTTCTTTTTTATATTTTTCTAGAAAGGTATCTTAGTTTTTAATTTTCATATTTGATGTCTTTTTCTTTTCTATTGTCTAAATGCCTCTTATCGTTATCACCTCCATATCCATATGGATATTATCGATTACCATCTTCACTCTTGTGATTATTTTTGTATTATCATGATTGTCTTTATTTCATCGTTACGATCGGCAATGCCCATGGAGATGGCAACGATAAGAGGATATTAAAAAGAAAGAATCAAATAGAAAAATTAAAAGTGAAAGAAATTTTTTTTAAAAAAAATCGTCCGAATATTAGACTATATTTAATAAAAATTGTTACGTGCAAAGGACAATTCCAATCATAAGAACAAGCCAAGAGGCTTTTGGCACTACAAAATCCAACGGAGCAGATCTCGGCACATGCCTCACGCCTGCAGTTCTTTAAACCTGGAATCTGAAAATTATTGTTCTTTTTTACTCTTTTGAATATTAATGTGCTAATTACTAACAATTAACTACAACGCGAGTGTCAGGTGAAGGATGGCAATAACTATTTCATCAATTTGTCCATAAATGTAACTTAATCATCCAACATCATGGGCCCCATATATAATATTCTCACCAACGCATGCGAATATTTTACATGTCATGGATCCGTCGGCCCCGCTGGCCCATGTGGCTCTCACAGAGAAGAGGTTTGTTCGTGGGGCTGATGCTACGGTACCCGAAAGACTGCGGTGTTTTGGCCCCACCTGCGGGTTCATTGATTGCCACAGTCACGTGCATGGCACGTGTGAGATAATTCTTCCGGGGCCACCTCGAGAGCAGTGCTGCAGCCACCACGTGGGTCGAGGACGCTCGTCCGCTTGTCCATCAACGGCAGCCTCTCGCGGGTCGGATTCAGAGAAGCACAAGCAGCCGGCAGATACTGAAACGACGCCATTACCGAGTCCCAAAAAAGCGACTCATCGTTTGCTACCCATTCACCTACCTGGTAGCCACAAGGAAGCCGTGGAATCGACTTACCAAGGTCGACTGGCAGCGCGGGTAGGCGGGAGGGGTACGGTTCGATCGCCTGACGACAACGCTCCTCGATTGCCAAACTCGAAAGCGCCACGAAAACCTTTCGCACCCCCTTCACAGCGCTCGCTACCATGCATCGCGCCGCGCGGGACCCAATGACCTGCTGAGTCAGGATAACGTAGCGAGGTCAGCGGGTGCACAATCATCTGGTAGAAGAGGCCTCTTGTCCTCGCGTCGTCGGAGAAAAGATACACGGAAGAGGGGTTCCGCCCATATCTCGCACCGAGGGTTTCCAAGCTCAGCGAAGCCGGCCACGCAAGCTTCATTGCACCCCCAAAGCCACCGCTGCCCTTCTTTCCTCTCCTCTCGTCTCCACATTCCACTCGCCCGTCGCCCGTCGCCCCATCGCCGTCACTGGATCCGCAGCAGATTGCCTCCTTCCTCTCGTCTCGCTCTGTTCGCAGGTACATGATCGCTTCCTTTCTACTGTTTGTGTTCTTAGCAAAGCTGTAGAGAAGAGAAAGGGAGAAGAGAACCGTCGAGAGGTACTCGCCTGCGCTTCCTCTTATTGTCGCCCTTTCGTCGCCCCTTTTCCTCTTGCTTCCCGGCCAAGCTTCGTAGTAGCAGCAGTCGCCGTTTGTTCCGCTTCGTCCCCTCGTTACCTCGTTCCAGAAACCGCCACAGGGGGAGAAGCCGTTGTAACCGCCGAGTAATTTTCTAGGCGATACGCTCCTCCGTCGAACGACGCCATGGTTGGTGATTTGGTGAAAATAATTGGGGCGTGAGATTAGCAGCGGAGCGAGTGAGACACACAAACAAGAGAAAATGAACCTCGTTACACCCGTCCCGCACCTGCGTCCCCGAGACTGTCTCCTTCTCATCCTGCGCCTGGGTCCCACAGAAGTTGGTGCCCCGGGAGTTTTCGACTCACCGAGTGCTACAAAGGAGAATAAGAAAAAGAAAAGAAGACTTACAGTTGATTTTTTCACTTAAATCTCTCTATTTACATGTTAGTTTACACTTTTATAGGTATTTACAGAAAAGAAGCCACGAGCTTCTCCTCTCCCTACAGCTCAAAAAGATTCGAAAAGGAGAAGAAGACACAGCAGAGCGGGAGAGGGAAAGGGTAAAGCCGTACGCCGAGATCTGATGCGGCCATGAACCTTCGCCAGCGCCCCACCCGGACCGGCCCGGGCGCCGTCTATGGCCCCGGCCCGATTGCGCCGCCTCGCAACATGGTTGGACCGCCCGGTGCCGGCGGCCCGGGGGAGGATGTCTACAATATCATCCCCATCCACAACCTCCTCGCCGACCACCCCTGCCTCCGCTTCCCCGAGGTTCGCGCCGCCATGGATGCCCTCCGCGACATGGCCGGGATCCCGACGCCGCTCTTCGTCCCTGGGCATTCCGGCCTCGACCTCCTCGACTGGCTTGGTATCTCCTTCGGCTTCCAGCGAGACAACGTCCGCAACCAGCGGGAACACCTCGTCCTCCTCCTCGCCAACGCGCAGATGCGCCTCCAGATAGACAACGCTGACGTCCTCGACCCGTCCGTCGTCCGCCACGTCCGCAAGAAGCTCCTCCACAACTACACCGCCTGGTGCGCCTATCTCGGCCGCAAGCCCCACGTCTCTCTCCCCGACTCCGGCCTCCGCCGCGCCAGTCCGGACCCCCGCCGCGAGCTCCTCTACGTTTCCCTCTACCTCCTCGTCTGGGGCGAGGCCGCCAACCTCCGCTTCCTCCCTGAGTGCCTCTCCTACATCTTCCACAACATGGCCATGGACCTCAACCGCGTCCTCGAGGGCTACATCGACGACGCCACGGGCCAGCGCGCGCTACCCGTCACCTACGGCGAGAACGGCTTTCTCACCCGCGTCGTCACTCCGATCTACCTGACCATCAAGGGCGAGGTCGAGGCCAGCCGCAATGGCACCGCCCCCAACTCCGCCTGGCGCAACTATGACGACATCAACGAGTACTTCTGGAGCAACCACTGCTTCGAGCGCCTCCGTTGGCCCCTTGACCGGTCCAAGGACTTCTTCCTGACGCCGCCCAACAAGAACCGCATTGGGAAGACGGGCTTCGTCGAGCAGCGCTCCTTTTGGAACCTCTTCCGCAGCTTCGACCGCTTGTGGGTCATGCTCATTCTCTTCCTACAGGCGGCCATCATCGTGGCATGGCGCGGGGAGACATACCCGTGGCAGAATCTCCAGACCCGCGATGACCAGGTCCGGGTCTTGACCATCTTCATCACCTGGGCTGGCCTCCGGTTGCTCCAGTCCATCCTTGACGCCGGAACCCAGTACAGCCTCGTGTCATCGGAGACCAAGCTGCTCGGGGTTCGCATGGTGCTCAAGAGCCTCGTAGCCATCACATGGACGGTTGCATTCTCGGTTCTCTACTCCCAGATATGGGAGCAGAGGAACCGCGACAGGCGGTGGTCGCAGGCCGCAAACCAGCAGTTGGTGAACTTTCTCGAGGCGGCTGCTGTATTCATCCTCCCAGAGCTGCTCGCCATCATATTCTTCATCCTGCCCTGGCTCCGGAACTTCATCGAGAAGACCAATTGGAGAATCTTCTACGTGCTCACTTGGTGGTTCCAGAGCCGAATCTTCATTGGCAGAGGGCTCAGGGAGGGCTTGTTGGACAACCTCAAGTATGCCATCTTCTGGATTGCACTCCTTTCTGCCAAGTTCTCCTTCAGTTACTTCCTCCAGATCAAGCCGATGGTTGCCCCTACCAAGGCTATGCTCGACCTTCGAAACGTTGAGTACGAGTGGCATGAGTTCTTCTCTCGCACTAACAGGTTCGGCGTGGTTATCTTGTGGCTTCCTGTCATCCTGATCTATCTGATGGATATCCAGATTTGGTACTCAATCTTCTCTTCATTTGTTGGCGCGCTAGTGGGCCTGTTCTCACACCTGGGTGAGATTCGTGATGTCCAGCAGTTGAGACTGAGGTTCCAGTTCTTTGCTAGTGCAATGCTGTTCAATCTGATACCAGAGGAGCAACTGTCCGAGGAACGTGACTCACTGAGGAGTAAATTCAGAGATGCTGTCAACCGGCTAAAGCTGAGGTATGGCTTGGGGCGCCCATACAAGAAGATTGAATCGAATGAGGTTCGTCCCAGCAAGTTTGCATTGATATGGAATGAGATAATTCAAACGTTCAGGGAGGAGGATATTTTAAGTGACCATGAAGTAGAGCTTCTTGAGCTGCCACCCTATACATGGAAGATCCGGGTGATTAGGTGGCCATGCATTTTACTCTGCAATGAGCTGTTGCTTGCTCTTGGCCAGGTAAACGAATACAAGGCTAATGACAGAAAACACTGGAGAATGATTTGCAAGAATGAATACAGGCGATGTGCGGTAATCGAGGTATATGACAGCATCAAGTCCTTGCTTCTGGATATCATCAATAAAGGAACCGAAGAGCATTCCATTGTTGCTCGGATATTTGAGGAGTTTGATAATTGGATTAAGGTGGAGAAGTTTTCAGTGGAATATAATATGTGCATTCTACAGAGTATATATGATAAACTGGTTATCCTCCTGGGTACATTGGTCAAGCCAAACAAGGACAGGAACAAAGTGGTCTACACGTTGCAGACCCTCTATGACATAGTTACCCGTGACTTCCCCAATAACAAGAAGAGCATCAAGCAACTTAAAGAAGCAGGGTTGGCACCGAGGGGATCAAGTGATCTGCTCTTTGAGAATGCCATTGAATTGCCCAATGCAGACAATGAGAACTTCTACAGGCAGGTAAGACGGCTGCACACAATTCTTACATCCAAAGATTCAATGAACAATGTACCAAAAAATCTGGAGGCCCGAAGGCGTATTGCTTTCTTCACCAACTCATTGTTCATGAACATGCCCAGAGCTCCCAAGGTGGAAAAGATGAGGGCCTTTAGTGTCTTGACTCCATATTACAATGAGGAAGTTCTGTACAGCAAGGAGCAGCTTCAGTCTGAGAATGAAGATGGCATCTCTATCATATTCTATCTGCAGAAGATTTACGAAGACGACTGGGCAAACTTTTTGGAACGTATGCATAGAGAAGGCATGGTTGATGAGGAAGAGCTATGGAGCAAAAGGTCGAGAGATCTTCGCCTTTGGGCCTCATATAGGGGTCAGACACTGTCACGCACGGTGAGAGGAATGATGTACTATTACAGGGCTCTCAAAATGCTTACGTTTCTTGATAATGCTTCCGAGATTGACATCAGTGATGGTTCGAGGGAGCTAGCTTCTGTTGGTTTGTCAAGGAGGCGAAGAAATGATATAGATGGCTTGGAAGATGGGGGCAAGTCCCTATCACGAGACCGTAACAGAGCTAGCAGTGGTATCAGCTTGTTGTTTAAAGGCCATGAACATGGGACTGCCATGATGAAGTACACTTATGTGCTGGCCTGCCAGATTTATGGAAACCAGAAAGCCAAGAATGATGCACGTGCCAGTGATATTTTGTATCTAATGAAGAACAATGAAGCCCTTCGTGTGGCTTATGTTGACGAAAAGAAGTCTGGGAGGGATGAAGTGGAATATTACTCTGTTCTTGTGAGATATGATCAGCAACTGGAGAAAGAGGTAGAGATATACCGGGTCCAGTTGCCAGGGCCACTGAAGCTTGGAGAAGGCAAACCGGAGAACCAGAACCATGCCCTCATCTTCACGAGGGGTGATGCAGTGCAGACAATTGACATGAATCAAGACAATTATTTTGAAGAGGCCCTCAAAATTCGCAACCTGTTGGAGGAGCACTCCTATAATTATGGTGCTCGAAAACCTACAATCTTGGGAGTTCGTGAACATGTTTTTACTGGTTCAGTGTCCTCCCTCGCATGGTTCATGTCTGCACAGGAGACAAGCTTTGTCACACTTGGACAAAGGGTTTTGGCAAATCCTTTGAAGGTCCGAATGCACTATGGCCATCCTGATGTCTTTGATCGCCTTTGGTTTCTGAGCCGAGGTGGCATTAGTAAGGCATCCAGGGTCATCAATATCAGTGAGGACATATTTGCAGGCTTTAATTGTACGCTTCGTGGTGGCAATGTCACCCACCATGAATACATCCAGGTGGGGAAAGGACGGGATGTAGGCCTGAATCAGATATCTATGTTTGAAGCCAAGGTTGCTAGTGGCAATGGTGAACAGACCTTAAGCAGAGATGTCTATAGGTTGGGTCATAGGTTGGACTTCTTCCGAATGCTCTCCTTCTTTTACACAACTGTGGGGTTCTACTTTAACACCATGATGGTGGTGCTGACTGTATATGCATATATTTGGGGACATGTTTATCTGGCACTTAGTGGTCTAGAAAGTTCCATAAAAAACATTGCTGACTCTACTGACAATGCAGCTCTGGGTACTGTTATCAACCAACAGTTCATTATCCAGCTTGGCCTTTTCACTGCCTTGCCGATGGTTATAGAAAACTCTATCGAGCATGGCTTTCTTCCTGCGATTTGGGATTTCTTGACAATGCAGCTCCAGCTTGCATCGATGTTCTATACCTTCTCCATGGGAACTAAGGCCCATTATTATGGGCGCACAATCCTCCATGGCGGTGCAAAATACAGGGCAACAGGACGTGGTTTTGTGGTTGAACACAAGAAATTTGCAGAGAATTATAGACTTTTTGCACGTAGCCACTTCATAAAAGCAATAGAGCTTGGCGTGATATTGACTGTGTATGCTTCCTACAGTCCTCTTGCAAAGAATACTTTTGTTTACATAGTAATGTCAATCTCTAGCTGGTTTCTGGTGGTATCATGGATCATGGCTCCCTTTGCATTCAACCCATCTGGTTTTGATTGGTTAAAAACTGTCTATGACTTTGATGATTTCATGACCTGGATTTGGTATCCTAGTCATATTTCTGCTACATCTGACCTGTCCTGGGAGAAATGGTGGAATGAAGAAAATGATCATCTTCGGACAACTGGCCTTTGGGGAAAGCTATTGGAGATCATATTAGATCTCCGGTATTTCTTATTCCAATATGGGATTGTGTACCAGCTAAAAATTGCTGATGGGAGCCACAGTGTTGCTGTGTATCTACTTTCTTGGATATGTATTGTTGCAGCTGTAGGGATTTTTGTCTATATGAATTATGCTCGAGACAAGTATGCTGCAAAGGAACACATAACTTATCGAGCCATCCAGTCCTTCATAATAATCTTCGTGATATTTGTGATCGTTCTATTACTGGAGGTTACTTCCTTTGAGATTGTTGATATATTTACAAGCCTGTTGGCATTTATTCCAACTGGTTGGGGTTTAATTTCGATTGCTCAAGTGATCAAACCATTCATTGAATCCACTGTGCTATGGGAAACTGTGGTTGCCGTGGCTCGGCTCTACGACATAATGTTTGGATTGGTTGTAATGGCGCCAGTGGCATTTTTGTCCTGGATGCCTGGGTTCCAGGAAATGCAGACAAGGATTCTCTTCAATGAAGCATTCAGTCGAGGTCTCCAGATATCACGTATTCTTACTGGGAAAAAATCTGAAACCATTTAGAGGTATGTCTTTCATAATTCATCATGTTATGCATTACTTTGAGCTGTTGCATCTTACTTTTCTATGATGCATATGTCTGAATGTGTATAGAAATGATTCTTTGATGGAATTCTATAATTGACATATTGAGTCTTTCCGGAGTGCTTTCAGCAAATTGGTTTGTTGCCTTAATTTATGTATTTCTCTGATATAAGAACTTGGGCACATTTTATAGCTAGAACAAGGCAGAAAACTTTCTCTTTTTTAGTCCAAGTTTTTGTTTGACTTGATCATTTGTCTATGTCACTACTCAGTCCACTGAGACTGGGTCTTGACTCTTTCGAGACAAGATTTATATCACTCTGCTGAGTTCTTCAAAGTTTATTTTCAGCAATTCACGGCTGATTCACCAAGTTGAACCAGCTGGCAAAAATATCTTCTGTCGACTCTCTTTTCTTTACTTCAACTATTTCACCTTGATTACTTTTGTTGCTTCATGATTATGTGTACTGTACAGGGATGTTTCTTGTTGGTAACCATCCAGCACAACCTGGAAATTTTAAAAATAAATGATTTAACCAGCACGACACCAACTGACAGACTACAGGTCCAATTTCAGATTGGTAAATGCTGTCTGGTGCCAACCATACTTGAGAAATTTAGAATCTTGTTCCCATACAATGCAGATCAAATCTAGATGACTTCCTCAGGAGAAAAACACAATCTCTTGGGAGATAGAAAACTACAATATTGATCGCAGTTCAAGTTCATGCAATAGTGGAGCAACCGTCAACTTGGAGGATTCTAAAAGAAGGGGAAACTTCAAAATTTGCTGGGGATTGATGTTTATCTCAAAAGATAAATTAAGCCATGCTGATGATGACAATTTGGTACCTTTTGATAATGATAATTAAGTTTTAACATTTTTACACCATATGCACTCTTCAGATTGCTTATCAACCTAGATTGATGGAGCTCCCTTGTGTCACTTTTAGAAAGCAATGTTTGATGTGGTTGCCCACAGTGAAGTATTGTTCTTCTCTGTCATAACTAGCTTAGAGAAATCAACTGGTGTGCTGCCATGAGAACTTGATATGCACTTTATAGTTGATCAATAATTTGAATTGCAAGTCTTCTCTTCCACCTTCATACACAATTGAGAGCTGAAGGATGATCTTTTTATGTTGATTAGTTAGGTTCACTCACAATAATTTATTCTAGACCATTTGATGCTTACATGCAACGAAGGACATGCAGTAAATGAAGTTGGTTGGATCAGATCGTTGGATTAGTCATTCAAGCTAAACTTAGATGCTGCATTTGGCTGATTATTGAGGTGCAATCAGTTAGTTTCTATTAACTTGGTACTGTTGATGCATCTATCAAGTAATTATTTCTGCATTTGTCACCTTATGAGCTTCAAAAGAACACAACACTTGAGTTTGGCACACTTCCATTAGTTGTATTATATCTCTGTTTGCTTGTGTCATGCTCAAATGGAACTCTGCCTCTCCAATATTAATGCCAATGATGTTACGAACCACAGTGTGCTGATGCTTGTAAAACATTCACATGTTTGGAGGATATGCCAAATTCCTCTTCGAAATTCTTCACCTAACCAGTTCTGTAGATTATGGTATACTGTTGTGCTTATTCGAGGTTGAAGGTGTCAAATTGTTATGAAACATGGTGACTCTTACATTAAATTACTTCCATCAACCATTGTAATCACATGAAGCTTCTGGATGATCTTGCAGTCTTGATACATCATTTGTTACTGATATGGAAAGGATTTTTTGCAGGTAAGACTAATAATCGACCTCGGTTATTGGAGACGTTCGCGTTCTGTATGGCTAGCATTTTCTCTGCTACATCCTGGTGGGAATACCTATGTCTTTGCTTTCGTATCTTATTGAGTTGGTATTCCTTTGCAAGTTGAATGGTATGTAAATATCTCATTTTGGAACTTGATTCTCTCTGGTCTATTAGGTTTTTGGCATAGACTCAGGAAAGTTTGAGATTACTTATAATTTTGAAGTTATGAGTTGGGTGTGTTGATATTTTTAGTATCTCTGACATCCTTAGGCATCTTGGTTTACTAATAAAATGCATCTGTGCTCTCCAAAGGAACTCAACATCAGCATTCAAAAGGAAAAAACAACAATAAATGAGAGAGAGAGAGAGAGAGAGAGAGAGAGAGATCTCAAAAAAAAAAGAAAAAAGATATTTATCCGTTAATGCAGGATTTGCAATCAAATTAGAGATCCTCGTATCTATGTATCTTTTTTTTTTTTTTTAATCTTTTGTGGCATTTAGTCTTCCTTTTCTTCTCTCTCCGTTCTCAGAACATTATAATTTGCATCATCGGCAAGGCTAAGCAAACATGTTATATAAAAGGTCTGATGGATATCTCAAGTAGGTCATTCTTCATTTTGCAGGACATGCTGTGGCGGCTCGAATCGAATCCTCCGTCAGTACGAATGCATGTCGATGGTGTCTTATGAAAGAGTTAATCCAGGTTCCTAATGATCTTCATTAAGGTATTTATGGCAATAGATCAAACGAGTAGTCACACTGTTCGCCGCCCTGTCTAAACTAAGATTATTAGTTTTGATAATCTGAATACTAATATGTATATTTATGTACTGAAGAAATTATTAAAAGTTTAAACACCAATTGGTACCAACCGATATTTGAAATCATGACCTCTCAAGGTTGGGAGTATAGTATGATCGTGGTTATTTTGGCATGTTTCTGTGGGTATTTATTGGTCCAACCGTTGATTTAGTATACAAACCGTCCAAATTGGGTAGTTTGATTCGATTCTAAATGTAGACTTCTTTTTTTTTCTCTTAATTAGGGTTCGACTTGGACCTGACTCCTCGTAGGTCTTCATGCTCGTTTGTCCGCTCCAATATTACCTCTTCCTTTATCGTCTTTTGTTTCTTCCTTCCTCCCTCCTCTTCTCTTCTCCCTTCCCAAGGCAGAACGCGTCATGGCGAACTCCCTAGTACCAACACATTGATCCGACCATAGGCTGACGCGGGTCTCATAATAATCGAAATTGCAGTAAGGCTAGTCTAATGTTTGAGGTTTAACATAATCCAAATCCTCTTTAGAGCTTCAGTTATGTTGCAAATACAATCCTCCTTGCACTAACCGTCAACTCACTGCATAAGAATAGCATGCACATCTGATGCATCATTCTGCAAAGTGTCGTTTACATGGGCCAAAACTTAACCTTGCATCTAAAAGGCAGGAAGGATGAAGCCAACATGGCCTCCGTGGAGCAGACCAACACGTCTCCCAGCTTTCTTAATCGCCAAAAAGAGTGGCGACAAGTAGGTCCTGCACAAAATCTGCTCTACCCGTGGCCTGTTTTTGCCTTTGTTCCTTTTGCTCACATGCCAATGAAGAAGAAGAGGAGTTCAAACTGTCAGGAAACAAGGTTTCTCGATGAGAAATAAAACGATGATGAGATCATTTCTCAAAGGAGTTTTTTCATGCTACTTCCTGAGAACCACAAAGACGGATCAGGCATGTCAAGCATGAATAAAATCAGAACATTAAGTCCAGTATCCACCCAAGTATTGCCCCATGCAATATTTTGAAGAACAACTATGTAAAGAACCAAAAAAATTGGCCACCGAACAAAGACTTGATGCTCATGTAATCGTAGCTCATAAACCGGTTAAGAAGAACAAAGATATCAGAAGAAACAGATGACAAGGTGTTTGCAGTAATAGCACGAATGACGACAAAGCATTAAGGCAGTCAAAGCCACCAATAACAATCCTAAACATCCCTACGCCCTGCATTCGATATCTGCTCCACGATCACTAAGAAATTGTTCTTCCAACCGAGTTTGCATGGCAGACAGGAATATTCTCAGATTCAAACACCAATCATCACTTACATTTAGCATAAAGCCACTAAGTTGATTATAATATCCAAAATCAAGTGCAAGTTTTAATTTTTGTGATCCTCTTGTTAAATATCTTAAGTCTCAAACCTTACCCATTTACAATCTTTTATGCTAAGACCATATATCGGCAGAAACCGATGCTCATTTAAGGGGAAGAAAAAAAAAACATTAATTACCTTGATTTTGAATAAGGAAAATTTGATTCTTTTTTCCTATATGAATTCTCATCGGGGGAAGGTTTTGAAGCTTCGTCCGCCCCAGATGTTGGAAAGTTCATCAGAAGTGTCGAAAGAAATGGATCGGCTGCGATATTTGACTCATCCTTGTGGTTTGATCCGTGACCAGCACTTCCCAAAAGCACCTGCAAATGAGACTCATACAAATCCCTCCCCAAAGGAGAGAGTGTGTGGCTGCTAGGGATCCCAAATCTGCCTAATCTTCCATGTCTTTGCAGGTAATCCTTTGTCAAAGAAAACAAGTGACAAGATCACACGACAATATGATTTATAAGTTCTGACATAGCGTGAAGGATATCTTGAACACGCGCCCATGTCGGGAGATGATGTGGTTCAGCATATCTTTTGTAACCTTCATAGTGCAGATAGGGCAAACCTGTCAAAGGAAAACCAACCAAGCATAATTTTCTGGAATAGATGGTGTCATGATTTAGCTCGATGGGATTACCTAACTCATTAACTCGATGACCACTAAAATAGACGAATAATAGAAGACACATGTTGTTCTACAAAAAAAAACTCATTCTCCCTTTTATCTCATTTACACACCATCAAAGAAAGAAGGGAAAAATATAAGAGCTTCATATCTACCACAAAAGAGACAATAATCCTTAGTTTCGAATCTAGCGGATCCGGGACATCCACACGAGAATGGATTTGTGCAAAAAAGGAGAAAGATAAGACGAGCATTCAATTCTACTTATCAAACTTCTTTGGCGATAGTTTCTACTCTACCAATTCCTTTTGAATAAGGTTAGGGAACTTCCTTGGAGGAGGAGGAGGAGGAGTAAGCATTCGATCTTTAGCATTCTAGACAGGAATTTTTTATTTATTAATGTTATTACATTCAAGAGCTTAACCTATTAAATATGATACAATCTCAATTCATAATTTTTCCATGACGCGTGGGGACAAACAGCCTAACTCAACAAGGGAAATTAATCGGAAAAAAATATATATATTTTTTTTATAAGCGTGATCCTGATAAATTTTGAACAAAGCACCTTTCGTGTTGGTACAATGTCAAACTTATAATCAATATCATTGCATCTAAAAGGTTGAGTTGTTAGATGAGATACGATCTTTATTTATATTTTTTTTAAAACAAAAATATGCACAAGAAAAGACAAATAAAAACTAATACGATTAATTTTGTGGGAAAACTCATTTATTTTGACATTTATCATCATGTTCATTCCTTAATATCATTAGATAGGGTTTGTATGCATGCTCACAGCGGCTTTGGACTCGAAAGCATGCTCTTCTTCAAGTTGGGAGCACAGCGACGTGATGTCGTGATCCTCGTAGCAGTAGGGGCAGGGGAAATCCGGCCGGACATCCTCCTCCTCCTCCTCCTCCTCCTCCTCCTCCTCCTCCTCCTCCTCGAACTCATCGATGCTCAACCGATCTATCAAAATCCAATTTATACCTCGGCAAGCGGTACAGAACGATGGAAATCCCACGAGTTCCGCGGGAACAGCAAAGAGAAGGAAGGGCGGAGGGAGGAGTGATCGGGGCATGACCTGATTGGAAGTTGTCCTGATGCTGAATCGAGTAATGCCTCTTTGCGGCGGCGAGGCGAGAGATCCAGAGGTCGGAATCCATCGACCGTGCGCGCCCCCCAGAAATCTCGATGCCGGCGACGTCGGACCTCGAAATCCGACGAAGATGAGTCGATTCCTTCTCGCCTCCTGCTAGCTATGGCGGCTCGTTCTCTTCTTTTGTTTGACCCGACCTCGGAGCTCCACGTGTCCCCAATAGCGGGCAAGGGCGCGCCCATTCTTGGCTGCCATTTGCTATCGGTACACGTGGACGGTAAAGATGGAATCTTCAAGCTTGATTTTACTTCGTACCTTTCACTCGATCCCCATCCGTATATTTTAAGGATCCACTTGAAGGGTATCGCGACACGAATAATTAAGCTACTGAACAAATGGTATATTGACACGTACCATGAGAGGACTAATAAGAGTCATCAAGTGTATTAAGGGTGGATGCTGTGTATGGTTGTTAGGAAGACAACTAGATGGCGACGGCTTGGCTTACATCCACGTGTCCATCCTTCTTCAAGGAGAAGAAAGCAGTTGGAACCTTCCAAGTCAGCCGAGCTTGACTGGACTTTTATCTCCATCACTTCAATCCACTTGCCAATAAATCATGAAAACATTCTGAGATGTGATGCTAATCTAATAGCGTTAATGCATTTTTTTTGTATGAATGATGCTTTATCCGACCTGGCTGCTTTAGAACGAGTATTTTCGAGAAAATAAATATGGATATAAGCACATGAATATGCACACATAGCAAAAGCAAATACTAAACTCAACTTTTGTATTAATAATCTTTTCTAAAATAAAAAGTGTCAGCTATAAAACCCTTGACAATTTATCGAAAATCCAGAAACCAAATTCCGACTTCCTCATTTTCTTAACGTAAAACAAAAAAAAAATTACACCTAACTCACTTATATTGAAGATTCAAAACATCATCATGTAAATTCACACTAAAAAATTAATTAAATTAAAGATTCAAACCCTCATTGTACAAAATTATATTTAAAACATTAACAATAATAGCATACATATAATTTATGAAGATTTAAAATCTCATTGCACATCTTTTTCGAATATACTAACCAGTTAGGCAGTAAAAGCTTTATAATATTCTTGCAACATCCTAAGATCGAAACCCACATTCACCACTTATCATTTGCCCAAAAATAGAAAACCATAATGAAAGCTGAACCAACCGATTCATAATTTTGCACTCAGACCAGATCGAATTCTCTCCATCCGGTTTAGGTAATAACCATGAATGAAAGCTAGTATCACAACAAATACCCAGGCACTCTAAACTGGCAGACCATGTAGAGCATCTAAAGAAAGCCTGTCACACCTACAGACTACCACCACTGCAAATAATGGAAACTTGGACTTCACCATAACATAACATCAGTATATAGAACAGAGACCTACCTGCACAAAGTCCACACTTGTAGACTATCAATTCTCATTTCCAGTGCTGATGATATCAACAGCAAATCCTTTTTTAATCCTTGAATGGAATAAACCAATCTTTAAGTATCATCTTGCCCCCAAACCTAACATGTCTTCTGCTACATGCCTATATGTCTAGCTCCAATAGTAAAAATGATTCAAACAAGGGAAAAGGCAATGCTGGCAACTAGCTTGCAAGTAAATAAATTGAGAAAAATGCCTCTGCAACAGATGTAACAAAGCAATAAGCAAGGAGCGGTTGGCCTCTTACTACTTTTGCGACAACCATGATGCATTTCTCACTTTGTTCGAGACAGTACAGTGGTAGCCCATCATAAGCTTAACGCAGACAGCCAGCTAATCCATGCTGGTGATGTCTCAACTGTTTAAGAAAACAATCTACATTTCTGCTTCGAGAAATAAGAAAGAAATGGGCAGCAGAAGCCAATAGTCTCAACAAGCATGGTTTTATTTGTACCATCCACTGGTCTCCAGCAGCTATACGTACAGTTAAAAGGAGTAAATTGCTTCGAGAAAAATTTTCATTATCAAGAAATCTGTGGCTCCATGATCAGTGCAGTGTCCTCGAAAATCTACCACTCATCCATCTGCAACACAAGGGCCAAGTATCTCAGATACAACTTCAGATGGTGATAAATCATAATAGTCACAGTAAACAACAAAAACGCAAATTTTCCTCTATGACAAAACTTCTAGTCAGAAAACATCAGATATAGCATTAATAAACCAAAATGTTAAAGAGGGATGACAGTTTCAATTCAAAGGCCTTCCATTATAAGAAATCACAGAGTTTAACAAATGAGAAATCAACAAGTTTGCACATATCAGACACATTAACCAGAAAAATCAAAATATGACACCTTTAAAAGCATCAGTCTAAAATACAGCTAGCAAATACAAGATAATAGGTGACTAGCTTCAAATAACACAACTCATAATTCCCATGAACAACATAAGCAAAACCTAAACATATGGGTTTAACTTAACAAATTGATGTTAAACAAAAAAAAGGAGGCATTTCTAATGCTTCCAGAATTGTTCAATAATTCTAACATTTCCAGAAACTAAGCTAGTAATACTAATGAACTCATCACTAACAACATACCAGCATGACAAATTAGAAAGAAAGAATGACATGCGTTTTATTTTGTGGGTGGAAGCATGCCAACATAATTTTTTATCACACTTTTCACTTTTGAGCTCCACAAAGCTCTAAGAATAGATGGAAAATGTGTTGAGACCATACAACATATAAGGGAACAAAGAAAAATGTACCGGTTCATCTAGCTGAAGTTCACAACACCAATGCGAATCAATTTCTACCATGATTTAACAAGCCACCTTTGTCTCAACATATTAGGAGTGTCATGACCAAAATACTGCATGGATACACTCAGTATCATAACACATCAACATTAGCAAGTATTGTAAAAACAATATATCATATATCTGTTCATTTTGGTGCCATTGTATTAAGAGTGACAAAGTGTAGTGCTTTCCTCACCTAAATGCAAAATGTTCTTGGTATTCTAGTTAATAAAATGAGTCATCTTATTATCCAAAAATCAGTAGAAAGTACATGGAGAAATCACATGACAAGCATATATAAACAGGCAGCACCATTGACATAAACTGAAAGCAGTGTTTAAGGGAAACAAGGACGTAACTAGTCTGAAGCCCAAGTCACCTAGTCAAGGGAAACAAGAAATATTCAGTGCAAATGGCATTTCAAATAACTCAACAGCAATTTCATGTTTTCATGAAAGCAGAAATCCAATGATATAAACCAGTCCAGTATATATACATATATATATACATATATACATATATACATATATATAGACACACAGACACTCACACATGCTACTTCGTTTGAAAATTATGGTAAGTCACTAACATGGCTTTTTAAAGCTGTTGTTCTGAACCAGAGCAATAGTTGCTTAATTCTCCCAAAAATTGTCTTGATAAACATATCAAGTCAATCAGAACACAAATGATATAACCAGATATTTAACCAAGAAAAAGATGAATTTTCATTATGCCAACCTGTACTTTTGAGAAGATCAGATAACTTATTTGCTAGATTGCACCTAGTATTTGTCACACGTCATCATTTCCAGCTGGTTGAATGCAAAAAAGAATCAGTATTACTTTCGGTTTTACACCAAAATGCAAAAAAGAAATCCAGTTCATGACACCAACAAAAAATTATAGTCTGAAGGACAAATATACCAGGGATCAACAAAAAGGGATCTGCTGATGTAAAAAATGTTAGAAGCCCCATACTCTTTTCTGCTGTGGCAATCTTCACAGGGCATTCTTATATCTTAATTCTTTGTTAAGGTTATTTCTACACTGTTGTCAGTTCACATGGACCCCCACATACTGAAGCTACATTAAGCCTACGGTCAGGCCATGCACCATGTAGATACCCATGGACATCTTAATTTTCTAGTAGCTATTACCTCTTGGATGACTTCATTGCTATCACTTTATCTTCTACAAAATCTCTTCATTTTTAATCGTTTAAGTCCATACACAACCATAAATTCCATGGTATACACCATTCATGTGACTTTGTAAATCTCATCCTTATGAACATTAAGAAAGAAGCGTCATTAAAAAAGTGAAAAACTAGTCTTAAGGTGTAAGTAAAAGAAACCCCTTCTGGGAATCAAAGTGCAGCTCTTACTTAGCACTGTGTTCAACTTAAAGTACAAGAGGCAAGCCTCAAAAGAAGCATTATCAGGTGAAAATCCCTCGAAAACTGTGATCATTCATTTTATTGGCTTCTCTCGAAGACAAAAGGTTTACGTATCTTTTTCAAGTATCTAAATTAAAAGCATGCTGAAATCCACGATAAACCTTGATAATATCATGGAAAGCAACGCAACGCAAGAGCTAAAACACACAATTTTACATGATTCATTACAAGAAGATCAGAATTAACAGGTCCAAATAAACAAATTGCTGAAAGTAGTTATACGTAACCCATAGAGAAATGCAGTCAAAGAAGGGTTTTGGAGTTCACCTTCAGAAAGCCACCCATAACCCCTGCGCGAAACGGCGAGCATTGATGTCATCAGTGCCGACGCCGTGGCACTGTGCATCGGCAGCAGGGACTCCACACAGAAGATCGTCTCAACTGGAGACCTGATAGGTTCTGAAGATGATAAGCGTTATCGACGAAAAAGACGAGGAGGATCGAGAAGGGAACAGATCAAATCAAAGCCCTAAGAGGCACTTGGGACAATAAATACCTTAAGAAACGGGAGGGAGTGGCGGCAGGCCTCAACTTCGGAGGCGAGCGTAGAGAAGCGCGCGAAGCTCCGATTCTAGCTGCGGCGGCGCTCCGCAGGGAAGACGAGCGCATGAGCGACCTACGGGCGGCGGCGACGATCATGGCGGTCAAAGCGAGTGGACGACAGTTTAGATCTGGAAGCGGGACGGTGAAGGCGGAGGGAGCGGCGAGGGTTTTGGGGAGGGGGGCGGTGGGGTGGAGGAGGTGGGTGGGGTCCGCGTTTGAGGTTTGGAAACGTCGAATTGTCCTTCAAATTTTATTACCCCTCGTTAATTTTGAATGACAAAATTTGCACTGCTTACGTCTATAACGAAAAAACGACATTATATAACTTAGTCTTTCTAACTATGTCTTTATTCTGAATTAATCAAATTAAATTTGAAGAATCAAACTCTATACAAGATTTTTTATTTCTCTAAAAAATATCCCGAAGGCCGATAGTGTTGCTGAAAAAGGACACGATTTGGTTTCTTAAGATATGGGATAGAATATTAATCATGTAAGAGACCTCAAATCGTTTGTCATTAGGACATTTGGAGTAGTTATGAATGATTGTCTTTGAAATGATAATTTTGATCATTTAGTCAATGATGTGACCTAATCATCTCTTGGAGTTGATTGTTTCTACTAATTAGATAAAACATATTAGAGATTTGATTGAATTCTGATTACTCAATATAAATAAAATCTAATTATAGTAGAATTCAGACTCTCCTAATTATCATCTTGGATCATCTACTCTTATCAATAAAAATTATAGGACCCCACAGTAACAAACTAACCAGTGATTGGGATTACAGATCTATTCTCAATCTATCTTAGTCTTTAATTTGTTATTTATAGTGGTCCTATTAATGATATGAATAGAGGAGAATGCGAGTCAAGTTATCCTTACATATCGATATTACTGTAGCTTTTGGATTTGATGATAGTATGTCTGTAGATCAGATAAAGACTTTCTGAGTATTAGTGATTGAAATATTATTATTTGATTTTAATTTCTGACAATCAACTTTTTAATATAGAAGTAACATGAATCATGATTTTTTATACTTATAATTGGTATCAGAGCTATGTTTTAAAATCAAATACTTTAGATTATAAAAATATTTTAAATCTATTTAGCACTCTTTGCTTGTAAAAGGATATTATTTAGTTTTGATTTACAATGGTCAAACGATCCATTTGTGTTGTCTATCAGCTTTTCTATTTAGTCTGTTTTGTTGCCTACTTACGGGCGATTCAAAGCTCATCATGTTTGATCGATAGATCACTATCGATAGCTTACTATTGACGATGGTATTATTGTGGGTGGCAACCTTCAATGGTCGCCAACCTAGTTGCAAGCAACAATTGCATATGCAACAAAAACGCCTTAGGGTGTAATAGCCAACGACAACTATATACATAACTATTTATGTGTAGTAGCTTTACGACACTTGCGACAATTGCAATAGTGCCACTGTATGCTATGACATTTGATTGACAGCTATAACAACATTATTGTGGCATCTGCGAGTCGCAACTGGCATCAACCAGATATTGAAGGCCACGGTACTCAATGGTTGCATAATGAACTCAAGAGCACAACTATGCACCGTAGCGAATGTGGTAGTTGCTAATTGACGCACAATTACATATGGGCACAATGATATAACGTGATGATGATGTGATTGCTAGTCAATGCACAACCGTCCGTGTGTGGGTGGGATGACATGATGCGACAACATGACTCGATGATGGTGAGGTCGTCGATCAATCACATAAGAATAGTTGTACGTAGTTACTACGGGCAGCACACAAGTGACGAGCAATCATTGCATTGATAATAAGACCCATACACATGGGCAAAGTGGAACTTAGTAGCGGTTATGAGGGCAACTAAAATTTTATGATTTCTTTTAACTAAAAAGATATTTTTGGCCTTCAAAAAATAGATAATTTTAATATGTATCCTTTAATTAATTTTTTTAATTATGTCCTCCTCAAATATTTTCATTATATATCTCACAAAAAATTATAGTTTTGTCCTTAAGAAATTAAAGATTTCTAACTTATGTCCTTAATTATAAAATTAATTTATTTGATTTATTTCAATCAAATATTATGATTAGATTTAATCATAATTATATTTTGACTACTTGACTAAATTTTGATTCAATCAATAGTCTTAATCAATTTTTTTAAAAAAATTAAATTTTAATTTTGATCAACTTTAATTTTTGACTACTTAATTGGGCTAATATGTAACCCAATTTTAGACATGACTAATTAAATAGGGTTTGACTGGTCTAAGGGTGTTATACAAAATTAAAAAAATAAATTATATTTTTTATAGTTTTCTCATATGATATATTGATAAAATTTTATATTTAATAAATAAAAATTTAACTACTATTCTTGTATATTTGTTTGATTATTCAAATGCATAAGTTTGAAATTATAAAATAATATTTATTTTTCACATAAATACATGGTTTATATTTCATCACGATTATAGATATCATATAATTTTTTATGCTGATTAACATACAATAATAATTATGATTATTATTAAATTATTTTGATATATATTATTAAAATTTTAGTGAATATTATTTGTAACTTATATACCTAAATTTTATCAGATTGTTAGTTACTAAAGTGACTTAAAATGATAGGCTTATAAGATGTGAATTATAATAAATATTAGTATTTTTAAAATATTTTTAAATTATATTTTATATTATTATATTGGTCTTATAGTCATCAAAGTAGTTTAAACTAATAACTTATAAAATTACATTAAAAAATTAATCATAAATCATATTAAAAAAATAACATTCATAATGACACATATAATTATGGGATTTGGATAATCTCAAAGGAGAATTTATTTCAAATAATTATATAATAAGATAACATGATACTATTTTAGATATCATTATAGTTTAGGATTATATAACCAAAAGTAACTAATATTATTCTACAAAAATAGTATCAATTTTCCATAATTAATTTGTGTGAACACTAGATATATCAATATTTCACCTGAAGGCAAAATAGAGATGATATCAATAGTTCAATATTTATAAAAAATTAAAATATTAATATTATTTTATTTTATTACAATGGTACTTCATTCATTGTATTCTTATGAATGTTCTTATATTTTTTAGTTTAAATTATTATAAATGACTTGAACATATGTAATTTATGCTAGGCATGTTATATCTTGATTAGACAAGTTGAATGGATCATACACATAATTATTGAAATTTTTTGGAACAAATAATTAAGATAAATGATTCGAAAAAGTCTAATAAACTCAATTTTATGATAATTACTAATAATATTTAAACTTTATTAGTCTACAACTAGCACACTATAATATATAAAGATTAATTTATATTTACTAACAAGTCATTAGCTGATATATTAATGAAAGAACTGTTGAAATTTAATATGATAGTATTTAAAGAATTCAATATTATTCCCTTAATATAGTTAACAAAGCTAAAAAATTAAGAATATTCAACATAAATGTAAGTGAGTCTTTTCTCATATAATAATAATAATAATAATAATAATAATAATATTATTATTATTAGTTTGACTTATTTAAAATTTATTATAATAAAATTAAGAATAAATGAAACTTAAATGAGCTAACTAGTATATATGTTTAGGAAGAATTAAGACTTAAGTAGGAAAGATATAATATTTTGAGTGCTACTCAAGGAGTGTATAATAATAAAAGGTTGAAGTATAATTTATCAAATAAATCAACTAAGTTTATAAATATTATATATAAACTCATAAAAAAACTCTTCACAGTAAAATATTACTTGTGTGACAAGAAAGATATGAAGAAGGATTATAAGGTTTTAGCTTAAAAGAAAAATATACAAATATGAGCTTTACATGTTTTAAATTAAATATTACAAAATTTCTTTTCTAACATTTGATGGATTGATTTTGATACTTCCATTTATGTTACCAATAATAATGATTTATTTTAATATTATAATTAAAAAAAAATAAAATATTCATTATTATAGGGAATCATCTTAAAGCAAAAACGATAGTAGTTGATATTTATTGCCTATGTCTAAAAATAATTTATTTGATGGATCTTGAGAATGCATGCAATTCTAGAAATTTAAATTTTTATGTAGAATTATCAAGATATTATTTCTTTTTTGATGGAGAGAGCTTATCATGATTAATAAAAGTTAATTTTTTTTAAATTATATATGATGATCGATGCAAAATTAGTATAAATCTTGAGTTTGTAATAATCTTGTAATCATATATTATAATGAAATATAGTTCATAAATTCCTGAAGATTATATATGCTTACATTTATGGGTAACTCCACGTTTTTAGTTTTAATAGAGAGGGATATTTTATTATATTTATAAATAACCTATGAGATATGACTATATATATTTAATTCATATAAGTTCAAAATTGTTGACACTTTTAAGTGTACATGAATGAAGTCAATAAATAATTAGATAAATTAAATAAAATAAAATCATCAGATCTGATAAAGGTAACAGATTTTATAGTAGTTATGATGAATCTGATTATAATTCTATTTTTTATTAGATTCTTAGAAAAGTAAAATATTTATGCTCAATATATTGTACCAGATGTGCAACAATAAAATGTGATTGCTGAAATATAAAATCATACTTTTATAAAAATAGTTAGGAGCATAACGAGTTATTCTTTTATACTTAATCAATATGATGATAAGTTCTGAGAATAATTATATTTATCTTGAACAGAGTTATGGATTGGTAAGAAATCCAACTTGAGATATTTATATATTTATAATTATCTTCAAGAGATAAGGGTCTTTAATTCATATTAAGAGAATTTAGATTTAAGAATTATCTTTAGATATTTTACTATTTATCTAAAAAAACTAAGGGAATACAGATTTTAGTATCTTAATTATAATATGAGGATAGTTGAATAACAAATTAGATGCAATATTACTAAAAATAGTAAATCAAAGTGAAAATCTTAAAATTTAATCTTAATATTAAGAAAATATAGGTTGATACTATTTTTTAATTTTATATTCAAGAGATTGTTGTTCCTCAAATTATTATAAGAATTGATAACGATGAATAACGAAATAACATTAATCAATTCCTATATGATGTTGATGTCTTTGCTAATGATCTTATTATTCAACCATAATAGATAGTTTTTAGAAGATCTAAAAAAAAAAGATGCATAGCATTTTTTTTATCATTATATAGTATATCTATAAGAATGATGTAGGAATCAAAAAATCTCTTATTATTTTTATAAGTTATGAAAAGTAATAATTCTTAAAAGCGGTATGATATGATTTAAGAAGAGTTGAAATTAATAGACAAAAATAGTATTTAAGAACTTTTTGAATTATCTAATAACTATAAAAGAGTCGATTACAAATGGGCCTTGAAGACAAAGAATGGCTCAAAAGGTAATATCGAATGTGACCAAAGGTTGCATCGATCGTAATGAAATATTTTTTTATTTTTTAAAATAAACTTGTTAAAAATCATAATGATATTAGTAGTTTATTATGATTTTGATTTAAGTCAGATCAATGTAAAAATAACTTTTCTAAATGAAAATCTGGATAAGAAAATTTATATGTATTAAACTAAATTATTTATAAAAATTAAAGAAATATAAAATTTAGTATGTAAATTTAGGAAATCCATTTTTATGACCATAAATAAGCTTATAGACAATGATATAAAAAAAATTATTAATACTATTACTTCTTTTAAAATTAAGAAAGAGGAGAGAATGACGAATCTAGTTTACCTGTCGATATCACTGTAACATTTAAATTCAACAACGATACACTTGTAAATCATATAAAGATTTTCTGAATAATATTAAAAGATATATATATTATACATTTGATCTATTGCTATTTAATCTCAGTTTTTGATATTAAATATTTTATAATAATAACATAATTATGATTTTTTATGCTTACCGTTTCAACCATTGTGGTGACATAATTACCTTTAATATAGTAAGCGATGTGACCTAATCATGTGATGGTTCTGGCCATTGAGAAGATAACTATCATCAGGATAAGTCAGTGATCGATGATACATGTATGGCTTCCTCATACGACATTGATCGTTATGCTACCATTTGTGTTTGTGTGCATGTGTCGAGGTCAATTTTATCGTTATTTAATCCTGA
This sequence comes from Musa beccarii, assembly GCA_024322285.1. Lineage (NCBI taxonomy): Eukaryota > Viridiplantae > Streptophyta > Magnoliopsida > Zingiberales > Musaceae > Musa > Musa beccarii. Next base: position 26,953,079 of record CM044395.1, on the reverse strand, counting down.
CAGTTTATTTTCATAAGATTAACCTGAAACATATTACAATATATAAAACACAGATATAAAATGTATTCAAATGAAAATATCCCTTCCAAACATAATAATACTCGATCAGATCAATTTCACTATATTGACAACATGAAAAATTATATGATGAGATATGTGTAATAGTTGGAGTTTTAGATGGATATATATATATATATATATATATATATATATATATATATATAAAACTGAAATTTAGATGAATAAATATAAAAGCATGTCTTAAGGCATATAATTAGGTAAAAAATAAATAAATATAGTAATAAATCTCATTTCCCACTTCTTACTTGAGTCGATTCGTGGATGAGATCATGGATTTGATCCAGTGAGAATGTCTCTTCAACCCATTGACGATCGTCCATAGAGTGTCTTCATTTCGTTAGTCATTCTTTTTTATCACATCAATTATTTTATTTCATTGGAATCGTTTAACAACGAAGACATGTAACCTCTATCGTACTTTATGAGATCCACGATGAAGACACAACTTCTATAATAAGCGATGGAGGTTACGAGCCCTCATGCAAGGGCTGCAGGTGATGATGATAAACCTTTGCATGTGAGGGTTATAGGCAACGATCATAGGTCCTCGCACAAAGGCGATGGCAACAGTAGATTCAAGAACAAAATAAATTTTATATTGATTAAAGATAAAAATATTTTTTTACATGATTGTAAGTATTTTTCAAACTCGAAGCACTATTTTTTTTTTCCAAAATTCACCATCTTTAATTTATATAATGTTTCGTGCCGCAATGCTGTTGTCACCCAGGAATTTTACGGTCCAACGTGTATCTCCCTATAAAAGAAAGCCACGTGGGATGAGCGAATTCACGGGTAGGATCTTCTTGTTCGTGGACGCTAGTCCGTCTCACAAAACCTTTCTCATACGACGTGTTTACCTCTCACATTGCCATGTCACGTGGGTCCGTCTTTTTGTTTTAAAACCCTTAAGCCTTCTCCTCGAGGGGACGTTTGTTGGGAACATACGAGTGGCAGCACCTTAGCGGGATAAGCACGCAGACAACCTCCCCACTGCCACTGTCATCCAAGCAATGGCAGGCGCCGAGTCTCACCCCAATTTGCCGCCTCTGTGTTGTGGGTTTCCTACCATCCTCCATTGCGAATGCTTACTTGCTGGGGCATCTTCTTCCACTTCTTGTTCTTCCCGCCTCGATTTCATCCCCGATCGCCAAATCTAGGGTTCCGATGCCGCCTCGATCGTTCGATCCTTGCCATGGGGACGGGCTGCAAGTCGGCGTCGCACCATCTGCTTAGGTGCAAGGCCAGGAACCGAGCGGACGACCTCCAGGAGATGTTCGAGGACCTCAAGTCCGCCATCAAGGAGAGCCGCGCCGCCGACGTCGCCGTCCTCGAGGAGCAGGTCCACCAGAGGCTCCGCGAGTGTTGGGCCGAGCTCAACCAGCCTTCGCCCGCGACCTCCCTGCAGTTAATCGAATCGGAGGCCGATCTTTCTTTCTGTCTGTTTGTTTGTTCGGTCGATTTGGAGTTTCGGTTGATTCTTTGTGGACAGGGGAATGCTCCTGACAGTTCGGATCTGTTCTCGTAGACGCTTGGTCTGTTGCAGCTGAGCGAGGAGGAGGATGATGCGACGAGCAAGCTGGCCGAGTTGGCGTTCGGGAACGCACCAAAGCCCGGGCAAGTGGAATTGCAACAAGCTGATGTTGGAGCCGGGCAAGGTGGACGGGCTGCCAACTTTCAAGAGGTGAATACAAACCTAATCTTCTTTTCTTTGTGCGTTACCACAATTTGGTAATTGTATCTTTGGACCCAAAAAAAAAAAAAACACTGAGAGGTGGATACTCAGTCTTTTGCTTTCATTGTTTTAACCAGAGAATTCGTAAGTATATCCAATTTTGATGGTACTCTTAATGTAGAGAAGAAAGCTCTTCATGAATAGAGTGAAAAAGAATATATGGCCCATGCAGGATTTTTGTTTTTGAATAAAAAATCAGGATATAAGATAAGAATATGGCCCATTTTACTTGCATGTTGTGTGGGGATAAATATTTTAATAATTTAATCATTAATTTGTGGTGTGGTCATTTTGAAAGTGAAAGTTGTCAAATTGGCTTCTTGCAGGAATACTATGTGAATCAGAATGTAGTTGGGCAGAAGCTCCTGTATGCTGACCACTATGAGAGCAACCTCCGGACAGGGCCAGATAACGTGACTTGCCTTGAAGGGGTGGTTCAATCATTATAATTATCAGCAATACAATATGCATCAAGAACTGCCCCATGATCTTTATGTTGATGTCAATCCTACTGAGTAGAATGGCCGAAATGTGTTTCCCTATATGTCAGATGTGTTGCCAGCTATATGCCCTCCGCCTTCTGCATTTTTGAGCCCAAAGTGTGCTCTTTGGGATTGTCCAAGGCCTGCTCAGGGCTCAGAATGGTGCCACGAGTATTGTAGCAGCTTCCATGCCACTCTAGCGATTAACGAAGATCTGCCAGGTATGACGCCGGTGCTTCGCCCTGGAGGCATCGATTTAAAGGATGGTCCACCTTTTGCTGCTCTTAGCACGAAAATACATGGAAAAAATGTTGGTATTCCAGTATGTGAAGGCGCTGCAACTGCAAGGTCACCACGGAATGCTCCAGGGATGGGTGTACTCCATCTTCAGTGACATTTAAAGACTGCCCATTTGTCCATAATTTCTTGCCAGCTAGTTCTCCCATTTGAAAACTATACTGTGTGGTATGTATGGTTGTGTCTACTTTTCTCCTTTTCTTCTTTTGATGAACTTAGGATTGCCAGGAATTTTTGTATTGTGCTGCAGAGCTATTTGATCTTTGTGTTCTTGAAGGTGAATCGCTCAGAGAATGACTTTTCTTTGACAAGCCAAGGAGGGGATTTGAGAGGGGGAACCGGAAGCAAAGTTTGTTGCCAGATTATAATGGCCGTGGTTGGCATGAATCTAGGAAGCAAGTATTGAAGGAATATGGGTGACTCAAAAGATCCTACTACATGGATCCTCAACCGCTAACTCACTATGAGTGGCATCTGTATGAATATGAGATCAATGATTCTGAAGCCTTTGCATTATATAGACTAGAATTTAAGCTCATTGATCCTAAGAAAAGTGGCAAGGCTTAGTTGACTAGTAATTCACATGTGGATCTGCAACAGCGGATGGGAAGGCTCAAAGCAGAGAACAGTGTGGATTATAAGAAGAATACCAAGAGCAGGACAAAAGCAAATCAGAAAGACAGTGCTGGAGACTTCTATGCAGCTTCAGACGTGGCTGATCAAAAGGACAATACTCCAAATATTTTCCATGCTCTTAGCTTCTCTAGATGAGAACTCTGTGTACCGTCAATAGCTTGAATGACTGTTATGGAAAATAGGAGAATGTTAGCAACCACTTGAAACTGCTGCATGCATACACATAATCAGCATTTTTTCACTCATTTCTGGTAACGAGTTGTTTTGCTTCAATTTACAGCATACAGCCTAGCTGTTTGATGCAGCTAATTAGTCACAGCCTTCTGACTTTGTGTTTTTGGTACTTTACAAGTCTGCAGTATTGAGGATCAGCAAGTGTTAAAAAGAAAAGAATCATGTTGTAGCACAGCAGCTTGATTATTCTGAAGCTACATTATGTTGCCGACTGTAATTATGTAACTTGGCTTGACAGTAGAGCGTCTCTTTTTTCTGGATGTATCTTTTAACTGGAAGGACAACCAACTGGTTGCTGCACAGCTTGTTGGAATGGGAGATGAGAAATTGCACCAAACATTGTTTGCTTATCTCGGTCTCCATGGGACAATGTTTTCCTGAGATTTTGAAAAAGCTTAATTCGTTAGTGGTTCTAGTCATCTAAATCTCAATCTTTTTGCAGTTGCTGGTGCAGGCTAAAGCATGTTTGAACCTTTTTTCTGCATCTGAAAGCTGCTGTTGTGATTTTGAGGTTACCCCCCAATATATCAGTATTTTGTTTACAAGATGAAGACAGATGATAGTGTGTTTTGTTCATTCTGAACGTATATTGCCTGTGCAGTGTGTGTAAAATTGAGAAGCAGTGAAATCTGATTGACATAGCAGTCCTCAAAATATAGTCCTTATGTTTCAGAAAGGTTGTCCCTCGAGCAACAGCATGAGTTCTTCTATGGTATAGATGAAGATAAATGTAACAGAAACTGCTGCGTGGAATCTCACGCTGTCATGAAATCTGCTAAAACTGACCCAAATCTTATATGATGTGATTGAATGAGCAATCTTCAGATATCAAATGATGATAGCCACGAAAGTCAGCTGCTTGTGAGATGGTAATGGAAGTGGATATGTTTCAGCACAGAGTGCCCGGTCCAGTGCGTACTGGAGAAGCCAGCCATAGATATGTCTGATGTCCATAGATCCTGTTCCTCGAATGTGTTCAGCCACTCATGCTCAAAGAAGCACATCAACAGCAGGGTAGTAATCAAGGCAAAAGACATCTGCAACTTATCCATGTTCCACTCGCAGATTTCTTACTCCATGACCTATATATCATAAGGTTCTTGTTCTTTTGCCGATGACTCGTCTTTCTTAAGTTGTTTTAATGAAAAAAATATATAATTTAAATGGTATGATAAATAGCAGCCCGAATTGAGTACAGTGTGTTGCAGAAAAGCGATCAATAAGTGCAGCAGAGACTTCAGTTGAACAGACGCAGCAGCATATCTTTGTTCGAGAGGGGAGATCAGTTCAACAAGGAAGCAAAGAATAGTGAGGCGCACAGATCAACAAATGAATACCTTTGGAAGAAGAAGAAGTGAAGGCAAATCCAGACACAAAAGACCATGCACATCAAGCTGCCAGGTGCTTGCTACAGACCTTCCTGATCTCCCCCGTCTTCCCCTTCTTCACCCTGATGGATCCCATCTTCTCCATGCCCGCAGCGAAGGCGTCGAAGAACCTGACCTTGTCCCTTCCCAGGCCCTGCACCAGAGGCCTCGTCCGCGGGTCCAGGAACAGCGCCTGGTCCGTGGCCAGCAGCCCCATCTTGGCCTCCAGGTTGCCGTAGTACATGTGGTCGAAGGAGAAGGGGGTCTGCACGTCGAACGGCGCCACCACGTCGTTGTTGCCGCCGGAGCGGGGGCACGACATCCGCAGCGCCTTGAGGAGCCGCAGGTCGATGGAGGGGTCGGGCTCCCCGGTGCCGCGGAAGTCGTACAGCCGGTTCACGAACTGGTCGCAGTGGGAGAAGCCGATGGTGTGCGCCCCGGACAGCGCCACCAGGTCCTCCGTGCGCAACCCCTTGGCCGCGAACAGCCGGATGAGCTCGTCCACCGTTGAGTTGGCTCGAGGGACGTTACCCCGCACCTTCCCCGCCATCGACACTCTGCTGTCCTTCCTCCCCTTCTTCACGCCATAGTTCGGCCCTCCTGCCTGCATGCATGCACTCGACGATCTAATTAAAGGGAAATACTAATAGACGCTCCATTTCTCTTTGTCCTTCTTCCTGTCACAGGCTATCTCAATCATGCGGAGATGGTGGGAGTGTCCACAGTGCATTTGTCACGAGAAATAATGGCCAAAGAACACATGTGAAGTGGATCTCTAACATCGAAGCAGTGTCAGATCCGTCGCTTGACTCTGAGAAACCAGACAAGAAAGGATGGGATAATCTAAGCGGCTACATGTATCAGACAGCTCAAAGAAAGAAGACACTCGACTAAATGGCAGACTTTTGAGTTGATCTTGGGAAGGAAAACAACAAATCTTATGATTATATATTTACAGCTATAAGAAGATGCAGTTGTCTGCTGTGGACTGTGAAACACTATCTTCTACCTAGCATACAACTCCAGTCCACAGCTAAGTTTGGCTTGTGCACGAAGCACATAAAAAAGAACCTCCAACGCAAGTGAAGAGGCTGATGGAGACCAATTAAGGATTACTTTGATGATATCATGAACAGTATGAGGTGCATGCATTCTTTTCGTTACTCCTATTGCGTTATCTTTATGGCTTCATTCGTTCCGATAAGTATGAGAGCTTCGAAGGAAGTACCAGGTGGACGAAGTCTCTGGCAGCCATGGCAAGGATGTCGGCGCAGGTGACCATGCCGGGGCACTTGCTCTCCACCAACGCCTTGGCCAGTTCCACTGTCTCGAACGCCTCCGGCGCCAGGTTCTTGTTGTCCTCCACGTCCCTCTCCACCACCACCTTCCCGCCGGTGGTCGGCGCGATCAGTATGGACGCGTCGCAGCCCTGCATCCAACACACGCGGCGCACTTTAGCCAGTGAAGCTAGGATCCTGCTACAATGCGCCGCGCAGCACAGAGAGATTTTTCGGCTTTACTTCGACGAAGCAGTCATGGAAGAAGAGGCGGATAGTGGCGGCGCCGGACGCCGGCGAGTCGTGGAACCGTCGGGTGGTGACGGAGGCGACGAGCTGGTCGACGTGGGGGCAGGTGTTGGCGTAGAAGTCCAGCGAGAGCTGGTGCCGGACGGGGACCCTCTTCCTCTTCGTGGCATTGCCGTAGCCACCCTCGACGAACCCAACACAACATGAGACGAAATAGAACCCCAACGAAAACGTGAGAAGGGCGACACGGAGGAAGCTGGAGCGGCCTCCCATGGCAGAACACAACAGCAGAAGAAACAAACACGCTTTGCCTCTCTTCTCACGGGGAGTAGGAGGAGGAGGAGGATGACGACTTCCAAGAAGAACCAAGCTGCATGTGGGATGGAAACGATGTGCCCCTTGCAGCCATAAAAGATGTGGGAACAAGACATCTAATGAGAGAATCCATCGCCCGTGACCTCGAGTGTGTCTCATCTGGGTCCATCGCTGAGGATAGACTTCAAACCACACATGCTTGGTTCCTTTTACCGCGGTCTATGTTTTCCGGTGGGCATCATCCAAAGCCTTTACGAGACTCAAACCACATGCAAGCCACAGCCATGGCGGAGATCCCTACGTGTGCCCACGTGACACGGCCATGGACATGGCAATACAATAACTTTAAGGACGTAACAGCCGAGTAGTTGGTGCCTACCATGTCGGATTTAGATTGCTTTTTGGTCGGATTAGGATTCTGGTGGGAGATGGATCTTTCGGTCAGATTCTGCAACTGTGTTCTTCTCACTTAGTTGCATGGAAGCAACGGATGATACCCCCTTCATACATACCTAACTATGCACCGCTTTCTTTTGCTGGGTTGTCTTCCAAAGGAGAGCTTATGGCTTGAATTCCTGCTATGAGCTACAACTTGGGGGCCAGGAGGAGTGGAAGGTGGGTGGTGGATCAGCTGAGTCAAGTTTTGTCTCAAGCTTGCTGCCTTTGTGTTCTTGGCGATTTATGGCTTGTTTGTCTCTCTCTCTCTCTCTCTCTCTCTTTTCTCTTTGGTTGTTTTCACTTTTCTCACTCTGCCTTCTGCTGCCTTAATTCTCCTAATGTAACTCTTTTAAGTTCAATATAAGTTTCCTTTTTACTGCAAGAAATAAAAAAAAGGAAAGTCTTTCTGCTGCACTCATTTTCCTCTATCAACAAAATCTTGGGTGGAGTCTTCCTTACCTACCTTTCCCTCAAAACAGGATCATTCTGATCTCTCTCTCTCTCTCTCTCTGGACTCAGAAAAGATTAATTAAATGTTCAATGCTTGTTATGATGTTCTGAATCTTTTGTAAAAGGGTTTCTTTTTCATCTATCAACAATTTATTTATCATCATCGACTCATTTATCATGAAAGAATGATAACACAAAAAATGAGACATTGTTCAAGGGATTTTTTTTTTAATCTGTCAGTACTTTCTTTATCATCGTCAAATCATTTACCATGAAAGGATGATAATAAAAAAAGAGACATTATTCTACTTTAATGTGTTTTACCAAAAAACATTACACCTCTATTCTTAAAAATTATACTCAATCTGGACTAACGCTGAATCAGTTTGGCTGAAAAATTCGGTCCAACAAAAAATCACTCATATTTTATTATATGAATTCTATGAAGCTTAAGACCATAGAAATATTGCAAATTGAAAGAATGACGAATCCAATGCTGGGACTTCACTTGGGCAATGATGAAATGAAACTATGTGACCTGGAGATTCAAGCACAATCCATCTAAACAGTATTTAATCTGATACAGAAGACAAGATCCATTGATAAATACTATTATCACTCTCATGGGTAAACTATGCTCCAGAGATAAAGTTAATCAGGTCATCATCGTCATCATAATAAATAAACCTTTAACAAGTTCAATTAATCCGGATATGCTAATAGGAAATACACTATGGATTGATCATCATCTAATACGTAATTATAATATAGAATTTAGATCACCTTGAGTTTAGATTACATTCCACCCATTTGTTTGACTGAATAAGAATCCAAAGAATATTTCGTGAAATATTTTACCTCTTTGAAATATTTCATAAAATATTCTACCCCTATGATCAAGTATAAAAATATATTTTTAATAAGAATTTATCTTTTTTATCACTCACTTTGTATTCAGAGACTTGAGGATAGCATCGAAGGATCAAATCAAAAATTTTCTTTTGATCTTAGTCTTCGTACAAATAATATATCAGAAGTTCAACGTTTTTATCTCAAAAATATTTTAAATAATTTTATACATATGATTTTAAATCAGGCTAACGACGTCAACAATATCTATCTTCATCACCTATCAATGCGAACAACTAAGCTTATGGTGACTCCAACGCCACCTCAACACAGGAAGAGGACATGACTTGAAGTTGACTGCCTCCACCAGTGGGTACTCTTATTCATAAAAAAACACATTGTCCATGATTCCTACACCATCATCAAGCATCGAACAGCACAAAGCTTCGTGCTGTGTCTCACATGGCGGCCAAAAGTATGTGAAAGAACAAAATCATTTGATTGATCAGATCATGATTGGAAATAATGGGTTGATTGTTTTGTTCTATAATTATATTTGTGATTATTCTTCCCATGTATTGGATGTAGTTTTACCTTGTACGTTATATACAGTCTATTTCTATTTCCCTCTTTGCATTTATTATCTCTACATTCTCAAACTTTCACTAACTTTCAGGCTTGAATACTTAATCATTCAATCCTCTTGAGAAAGAAATGATAATTACAAGTTAATCTCGTAATTTAATTTTCATATAGGTAACAACATGAGTCTTCTAAATTATCAAAGAAGAATCCTATGTGTGTGATCAGATGTAAATTATCCGAGCTTACTATGATTTATTATATTCAATTCATAAACGTATTCATGTGCTCAGTTAAGTAGCCCATGATTTTATTTTATCAAAAAAAATCATAGGCATAATTAATGTAAGTATCAGATATAAATTATTTTATTTTATGATAATTTTGAGATAATATAATCAAGAAAAATAAGAAAAAAATAACCCTTGAATATTGGTCTGATGGTGTGTAGAATCTTTTTTTTTTATCAAAGGTTAAATATATTTTTCGAAAATATTAATTTAGCTGGTAAAATTTCTTTTAATACACCCAAATCCCCAACCCACAGATTTCGAAGCCAAACCAACGGCCAGTATATGATCTCTCACCAACCGCTTTGTGGGGCCAACGTATGATGTCATCGCCTACATCATCATATATATATATATATATTTATCTTCCTCCCATTATTTATTTACTTATATTGCTTCATTTGTGCGCGCACGTATATAGAGGACTTGCACTCTGGGATTCCATCAACGCCTCTTTCATTGCCTTCGAACCTTCACCACGCTTCCCCTTCGCGCAATCGAGGGTCGCGTCGAGCGCAATGGCGGCGAGACTTCTCTTCCGGCAGCTCTTCGAGAAGGAATCCTCGACCTACACTTACCTCCTCGCCGACCTCGGCCACCCCGAGAAGCCTGCCGTTGTGAGTCGGCCGCTCACCCCCTTCGTTCGCTTTTCCTTTGTTGTCTTGCATTAGGTTGCGGTAGTTTCCTCTGTTTCTATTAGATTGTTTGGTTCATTCGACAAAACGAGAATTTTTTCCCAATCAAGATGAGTTCTTTTTAGTTTTATATGATGCGGCTGATTGGGGATGCCTCGGATCCTGATTTCTAAGTCCGAACGAAAGATGCTTCGTTCCTTGAAGTATGGAATCTTCTGTGTGTAGGAGTTCAACCTTGTCATCTGGATTGTACTCATTGGAAATATTTGAATCCAAACCCCAACCCATTTAATGGTCATGTTACCCAACTTAACCTACTTGACCCTTTAATATAAAGTAGAAGTCAAATCATGTTAATCTATGACATGATTAATCTATTTTCAACAAGACTTCACCTTCTTATGTGATTTAAATGCATTCATTTATCCTAATCATTTAATGGCAAATTTGAGTTACATATGACTCAAACATGGTGCTGTTAAATAATAATTAAAACTTACGCTTAACATGTTTAACTTGATTATTAATCGGGTCAATTCAGGTAAGTAGTGTCAGTCCCCACTGAAGCTGATCGATTTTCTAATCAGGTTAGTCAAAAACCTTCTATGAGCCAACTCCAGATAGGCTCAACACAGACCTAACTTTTTTTATGTTGATGCCGTTGGTTTGCTATATTGGGTCAAGAATTGACAGTTCTATGTTAGATCTTCTTTGTGCCTTATTTCTTCTTTTAGAATAAAAGTGCTGTGTAAAATGGATAAGCTGATGTTGATATTACTGAGTGTAAAACAAATAAAGATGATCTATATACAAGATAAGGACATTATGAGAACATAGGCAGAGGCTGTTGGGTGAGAATGACAATCGACAATGCTCGCTAATGGTTATGGAAATTCTTGTGGAGGGAAATTATTGGTCCTCAAGCTTAGGATGTTTTTGTTGTACAAATGTATTATCTTCTTAGGTAAAATTATTTCATGCAGGCTTTAGGTATTGAGAGAATGTGGATTGGCAGAAATCTTTTGTCATGCCTACTGTGCATAATTAGTCAACCTAATTTAGCAATATACAATTGTCTTAAGCAACATTTTAAATGCCTATGATTTTTTGAAAGCATAAAATGTGTTTTAACTATATATAATCCATAGAATATTGACTAAGAATAATTTTGTGATCTACAGATAATCCCTTATGTGTGGAAGCACCCTGAATGAATAAGTTTTCCTAGTCTATGAAAAGTATTTAATATTAAATGTATTAACATTGATCTAACCATAAGATTTTTAGGGATGGCCTTTCAGCATTAAAAGTAAGGTTCGTAATTTTGTAATGTACTGTACTCTTATTTATTATTTACTAAAGATTCCTGCAATCTCTCCGTGTTGATTGTGGTGTAGCAGCGTCTTTGTTGAAAGGATAAAGTCTATGAAGTGTAATATTTAAGATAAAGTTCTACCTGATGAGGTAATACTTGATATATAGTTAATGACAGTATTAAAACACAAAACTTAACAGAACATCTTGTAGTCATCAAAATACAAGACAAGTTGACTCTGTAGATATTTGTTCTGGAAGTGACTTGTCTAACATCTCAAAAGGTTACCCACTCAATGGCTGTGGTTTTATGAGCTCCTTTTGTCATTCTTCATCTAAAACACCCCTATACTATTAGAAACCTTAGGTAGAGTAGAATTTGCTTGTTGGTTGCTTATAAGAACTAGCTTGATCTTGGGAGTTCTCAGCTCAAAAGCAATTATTTCAACGAGTAATGGCATGCTTCTTCGTACATTATCCATGTGTTAGGTAACAGTAATTGAGGCCTAAAAAGATATTCGGGTAGGACATTTCACTTTGGATCAGGATTTTATTAAAGTTAAATAACTTGATGATCTTGAATGAGTTTTGAGCCACCCTTTTTGGTCTACACTTCAATGTTCAAAGATAATTTGTCTCTGGTATACAAGAGAACATTCTTGAATATGTGGTATTGCTGATTGAAGAATCCTGCAACATACTTTCGCTCTTGGTCCATGATCTGGATTAACTATCAAGTTTTTTTAAATGAACTACTATGATTGTGTTTGCAATTCTTGTTAAAAAAAGATAAAACAGAAAAGTTTGCTTTTCCCTTTAAAACTATGCAAGAGGTTCATATGTTAAATATCTGTGTCTTTTGTACAGCTTATTGATCCGGTGGACAGAACTGTTGACAGAGACATAACTCTTGTTAAGGAACTGGGGTTGAAACTTGTCTATGCTATGAATACTCATGTCCATGCAGATCATGTTACAGGAACAGGATTGATAAAGGTACGTGCATCTTTATAAAAGTCTGTTTTGCTGATAGCATATTGTTTTGCTGATAGCATATGTTTTCTTAAAGTTATTGGAGTCAGAGTTCCTCTGCTCTGGTCGACCATTTAAGGCACAGGTCTGATTCAACATCACTTTTACTGTCCACAACTCCCTTATCGTTTGCAGCAGACTCTCCTCTTTCAATTGAATCTCTATCTTTTTCATATAAATGTCCTACAAGTCAATCACATGAACTGCTTGCACCTGTAACACGTTGCGTCAATCTCTTTGCTTATGATTATTGACATTATCTCACATTATTTAGATGTATATTGTGATGTCCTTAGATCTGTGCAATGAGAATTGGACGTGATGAGATTACGATAATGAGACCGATTCACCTTTAAACACACACCCTAAATTATCCTGGTCATAGGTTACTCGAGAAGGACATCGAGATAACCGTATAGACTGGTGTGCTGTATATCCGTTCATATGATGGAGGTAGCTGGTCTCATAGTTACTCGTGTGGGGACACTAAAGGTACAGTGCAGGTGCTCATTGGAGAATGAGTTCATTGATTGATCCGCCTACGGAATGCTGGATGGTTATTGATACCTCACGTCAGACAGCGATTCCGTAGTCCCAGTAGTGTATCTTGTCCTTAGACTTGAGACACCAAGGATGTCCTGTATGAGTACTCCACTCTTTGATACCGGACTTATAGGTTTAGAAAGTTCCATATCTAGTACAGCCGGTCATTGGGAGTGGTAGCCAACCTTACGAGGGCTATTGAGTGTTAATAGAGGATCATCCGCTCTCGGTATCATGAGAGGAATATCCCATGTGTTCTTGCTCGAACAAATCCTTGGCCAAGGTTATTCGGATTGAGAGAGAAAGGGTTCTCCGGGAGAATCCGACAAGAGCAAAACTCGAGAAGAGACCGTATGGGCCTGACAGCACCATGCCCGGTATAGGGTCTCTGAGATACTAGATGGATGAGAGATTATAGATACATGGTAACTGAGGACAGATAGGTCCAAAGGATTGGATTCTCCTGTATCGTTTGGGGGCCGTGGCGTAGTGGCCTGGTACGTCTGTAGTTGATGAGTTGGGTGAATTATTATAGAGATAATAATTCACTAAGTCAAAAGGAGTTCTGACAAGTATAACTCACGACCAGCTCGATATTGGGCCTAGAGGATCACACACATATGGTAGGTGTTGTGACGAATAAAGGTTCGGATATGAGATATCCGCTGAACCCCCTATCTTATTGGTTATCCATTAAGCCCCTGAATTATTGGATCCTGAGATGAGATCCAATAATTGCTAATAAGAGATTATCGGGTAGAGACCCACTAATCCAAGAGGCTTGGGTAATTGGATGGAGATCCAATACCCAATAGAGCAAAAGATCCATTAGGGTTTTTAGGGGACCTCTATAAATAGGAGGGAACCAAAGCTCTATAGGCTGAGAGTTTTCTTTTGGTAGCCACCTCTTGTTCTCCTCTCTCCAGAGAGAGAGGTGCATCGTCGCAATCCCTGCCATGTGGATACCGCTAGAGAGGAGGATGCTTGACCTTCTTCATCCTCTCCCACAGATCTGCAGGAATTCAGGATATACGATCTCCATAAGTATCTTTCTTTTATGCATGCAGTTTTCGCTGATTTGTTTTGACGCACCGATCTTTACATGACGACGGAAACTTTCTACGGGAAATCTGGGGTTTTGTTTTTTGTTCTTCAGCTGCGCATGTGATATCGCTCCCCCTGACGAATTTCCCAATAGTGGTATCAGAGCCAGGTTGTTCGTGTGAAGATCGGATCTTAAACTACGTGTGTTGTGTTTTAGATCTGTAATTGACACCAAAATCGTTGGCGCGAAGTGCGAGGAAGGGCAGGAACTGTTGTTGCTCGCTTGTGCAAAGCAATGCAAGGTCGCGGCCAGAAGCGACTGCCGGCTTACCTACGTCGCCAAGCGCGACGCCACCGCGGCAGCGCTGCAGCGCTCATGCTATGGCGCCAGCCGGCAGCGCACAGAATCGGCCCCACGCGACACCCTCGCGATCGTCGCGCAGCGCGCGCCAGATGGGCATAAGGCGCCAAGCAGAGCCGCACATGGCAAGACAGCAACAACCAGGCAAATTGGCGGCAGCGCTTGGGCCTGGCCACACGCAGGGGCATGCACCCGTAAGGGGTGGCGATAGCTCTGAAGGAAAAGGTACTATGTTTTTGGGCAAAAGATAATTTTGCCCCTTGGAATTTCAGAAATTCCGATTTCTGTTCCTTTTGACAGAATGACTAAAATACCCCTAGGAATTTTCAAAATTCTAATTTTGTCCCTTATGACCGAATGACCAGAATACCCTCGGGATTTTGAAAATTCCAGATTCTGTCCTTTTGATAGAATTACCAAAATACCTCTGAGAATTTAGAAAATTCTCTCTATATCCCTGATTTTAGAAAATTAAATACGTTAATTAAATAGTTTAATTAACTATTACTTTTTAATCTAGTAGTCCTATAAAGTAACATATATATGTGATGTATGATGTGGACAGATGATCATGGACTTATGATGTAATGTGTGTACATGTGATTATTATTATTGGGGTCTGCGAGCCTCTATTTTTCTCGTTTATTGTCGGGCCTACGTGCCTGTAATTATATTGTAATTACATGAGGAGGCACAGCGGTAGCATGACTCACGAGGCCGAGACGGACGATCCGACGCATAAAGATGTGTTGAGATGCCGACGGATCCGACGAAGCGAGATGGATGATCACAGGGCATAGAGATGTGCCAATGTACATATAGATCTTGATATGAGTAATTGGGCCCACTGGCTCGGGCCTGATCACATTAGGATGTAGTCTATGATCATCTTGTGTGATTGCTCATGTGATGTGTGATTAGATATACACCTACTAGATATATATATATATATATATATATATATATATATATATATATTATATGTAGATACATATATTAAATAAGTATATGTGTGACACATTATATTAGGAGACCAAACTAAAATCCCTATATTAATGATATTAAGTCGGTAAACATGAGGCAATTAGATTGACCCACATGGCCTTCCATTGTTATAGCTAGGAGCCGATTCCCGGTGTAGGTTGAGTTGGTCGAGTCCCTCGAGACTCACCTATATCGTGTCTCGCCATCATATCTACGATATAGAGATGTCATAGGTGACCTGAGGACATTGTATGCTTGGTCGAGTCCCTCATGAGTGTATCACCTAATCAGACTCATCTGGTAACGATTTTAATGACTTAACTGAACATCATGATTGGTCGAATCCCTCGAGGCCATGGTGGTTCGGAAGCCGAACAAGACGAGAATCACAAGGAGTTGTGATTGGCAAGAGTTGTCTACCTTTACGGGCTTAACGTGATTGGTCGAGTCCCTCGAGGTTACGTTAAGACGCCGATTGGATCCTGATCCCCACTAGAGATCCATCGGGGTCTCCGATTCATACATCTTGGAGGGTGTTGTGTGTCTCGCGAAAAATTAGTGGGAGTACATTAAGATAAAAGTCCTTATCTTAATTGTTTAAATTTTTGCAAAGTTTACATGCTATTTATTTCTGCTACATCTTTTATTTCAGAAAAATGTGGCTTTCAAATCCTTTACGTGGCATACTTGATGACAACCGCCTCACTGGTCCAAATTATACGGATTGGCTTCGCAATTTGAGAATCGTTCTCACGGTGGAGAAAATCGCGTATGTCCTTGATACAGTGATCCCTAAGCCTGACGAAGGGGCAAGCGAGGATGAGATCGCTCGTTATGTGAAGTACTTAGATGATTCCACTCTTGCTCGGTGTTATATGTTGGTCTCTATGACTATTGAGTTATAGAGACAACATGAAAATATCGATGCTAATTCCATACTCCTGCATCTCCGTAAATTGTTTGAGGAACATGGAAGAACTCAGCGATATGAGATATCAAAGAGTCTTTTCCGTGCTAGGATGATCGAGGGGACATCGGTTGAGAACCATGTCCTTAAGATGATTGAGTTGATCGAGAAACTCACGGGTCTAGGAATGGTCCTAGAGGATAACCTGTGTGTGGATCTTGTACTTCAGTCCCTACCAGATTCCTTTTCTCAGTTCATAATGAATTTTAATATGAACAAACTAGAGGTGACCCACCCAGAGCTCCTCAATATGTTGAGAGAAGCAGAGAGCACATTTAAGAAAGAGAAGCCAGTTCTCTACACTGGTGAGACCAGAAAGAAAAGGAAGACTGAGAAGACCCTTAAGAAGGGCAAGGGCAAAATGGATAAGGCAAAGGTTGCCAAGAAAGACCCAACAAAGGACAAAGGCCAGTGCTTCCACTGCGGCAAAGATGGGCACTGGAAAAGGAACTGCAAAGAGTACCTTGCAGAAAGGGCGAAACAGAAGCTTGGAGAAGCTTCAGGTACATTCATGATCAGTGTCCAATTTGTCAAAATCTTATGATAACACATGGGTATTAGATACCGGGAGTGCTTATCATATTTGCAATTCGTTGCAGGTTCTGGCAGGACCTAGGAGATTGAACAGAGGCGAGATGGACCTTAAGATGGGCAATGGAGCAAAGGTTGCTACAGTGACTGTTGGCAAGGTTACCTTGCATCTGCTTGGTGGAGCTATTATTGCATTAGTTGCATGCTATTATGTTCCTTCTATTATCAAAAACATTATTTCCATTTCATGTTTGACAGTTATTGGATATAAATTAGTTTTTGAGAACAATGATTGTTCAATAATTTTAGATGATCAGATCATCACGAAAGGAACATTACATAATGGTTTATTTATGCTAGATACAGCTCCACATATCATGAGTGTAAGAAAGTCTAAGAGGAAACGAGAAGTGGAGAACCAAACAGGAAAAAGTATTAAAACCCTTCGATTAGATCGAGGAGGTGAGTACTTGAGTACAGAGCTCACCCAGTTCCTCAAAGACCATGGGATCTTATCCCAATGGACACCTCCTTATACACCACAGCTTAATGGTGTCTCAGAAAGGAGGAATCGCACATTGTTAGACATGGTGCGTTCCATTATGTGTTTCGTCGACTGTTAGACATGGTGCGTTCCATGATGTGTTTCACCGACCTACCTATCTCATTCTCGGGATATGCCCTAGAGACCGCAGCTTACCTTCTGAACAGAATTTCAACTAAATCAGTGATGTCTACTCCATATGAGATATGGAATGGGAAGAAGCCTGATCTTAAAGTTGTCAAGATTTGGGGCTGCCCTGCCTACGTTAAGAGACACAACCTTAACAAGTTGGAATCTAGGACGGAACGATGTAAGTTCGTGAGATACCCCAAAGAAACTTGTGGGTATTATTTCTATCACTCTGAGGACTGAAAGGTCTTTGTAGCCAAGAGAGCAGTGTTCCTTGAGAAGGAACACATTCTTGGTGGAGACAGTGGGAGCACGATAGAGTTGAGCGAGGTTGGAGAACCTAGCTCAAGCACCATTCCGAACTGCTCGGATACCTAACACACAAGTTCCAACTTTACGTAGGTCCGATAGAGTATCCCATCATCCTGAGAGATATGTGGGACATATCAGAAGAGAGGATGTTGAGGATATTGATCCTTAGACCTACGAGGAGGCTATTATGAGCATAGACTCCGGGAAATGGCAAGAAGCCATGAATTCAGAAATGGATTCCATGTACTCCAACAAGGTTTGGAACCTAGTTGATGCACCCGAGGGTATTGTACCCATTAGTTGCAAGTGGATCTTCAAAAAGAAGATTGGAGTAGATGGAAAAGTAAAGGCCTATAAAGAAAGGCTAGTGGCTAAGGGGTATCGTCAAAGCCAAGGTGTTGACTATGACGAAACTTTCTCACCTGTAGCCATGCTAAAATCCATTCGAATTCTATTGGCTATTGCAGCACACTATGATTATGAGATCTGGCAGATGGATGTCAAAACTACATTCCTCAATGGTAACCTTGATGAGGAGGTGTATATGATATAGCCTGAGGGATTCGTGTCCAAGGATAACCCAGATAAGGTGTGCAAGTTGCTTAGATCCATTTATGGATTGAAGCAAGCTTCCTGAAGTTGGAACATAAGATTTGATGAGGCGATCAGATCTTATGACTTCGTTAAGAACGAAGATGAACCTTGTGTGTACATGAAATTAAGTGGAAGCACTGTCACCTTTTTGGTATTATATGTGGATGACATCCTGATCATTGGGAATGATGTAAGAATGCTCTCCACAGTAAAGACTTGGTTATCTAGGCACTTCTCCATGAAGGACTTAGGGGAAGCATCCTGCATATTGGGGATACGGATCTATAGAGATAGATCCAAGAGGATGCTTGGCTTGTCCCAGTCCAGGTACATAGACACCATTGTCAAAGGTTTGGCATGGAAAATTCCAAGAGAGGTCTCATACCAATGAGACATGGAATATCACTTTCTAGGAGTATGTCCCTAAAGACTCCTGAAGAAAGGGCACACATGGATATGATGTCATATGCATCAGCGATAGGATCTATCATGTATGCTATGCTATGTACCAGGCCTGATATAGTGCATGCTCTGAATGTCACGAGCAAATATCAAGCAGATCCAGGCTTGGAGCACTGGAAAGCAATAAAATGTATCCTTAAGTACTTGAGAAGGACTAAGGATCTTTTACTGGTATATGGAGGTAGTAGCCTCAAGGTTGAGGGCTACTCGGACTCGAGCTTCCAGTCCGATTTCGATGATAGCAAGTTTAATTCAGGGTATGTGTTTACCTTGAATGGAGGAGCAGTATGCTGGAAGAGTTCCAAGCAAGACACTACTGGCGACTCAACCACGAGGCGGAATACATTCTTTGCAGTAGAGGCAGTGAAAGGAGGAGTCTGGATGAAGAAGTTCATCACAGATCTAGGAGTCATCCTGAGCAATGAGGAGCTGATTCCTTTATATTGTGACAAATATGGGACGATTACTCAAATAAGGGAACCCGGGTCTCATCAGAAGTGTTCTGAAGAGGTTCCAACTTATTAGAGAGATCGTGGCCCAAAGAGATGTAGTAATGGAAAGAGTTCCATCCGAAGATAACATTGCAGATCCATTGACAAAGCCATTAACTCGATTGTCTTTGGCGTCACGCAGGTCCGATGGGGATCGAGACATGTTGGTGATTGGCTTTAGGTCAAGTGGGAGATTGCTAGTTATAAGTGCCTTACAAGCCAATCACATGAGTGATTGCACGTGTAACACGTTGCGTCAATCTCTTTGCTTATGATTATTGACATTATCTCACATTATCTAGATGTATATTGTGATGTCCTTGGATCTGTGCAATGGGAATTGGATCGTGATAAGATTACAATAATGAGACTGATTCACCTTTAAACACAGACCCTAAATTATTCTGGTCATAGGTTACTCGAGAAGGACATCGAGATAACCGTATAGACTGGTGTGCTTGCTATATATCCGTTCATATGATGGAGGTAGCTGGTATCATAGCTACTCATGTGGGGACACTAAAGGTACAGTGCAGGTGCTCATTGGAGAATGAGTTCACTGATTGATCCGCCTATGGAATGCTGGATGGTTATTGATACCTCACGTCAGACAGCGATTTCATAGTCCCAGTAGTGTATCTCGGTCCTTAGACTTGAGACACCAAGGATGTCCTGTATGAGTACTCCACTCTTTGATATCAGATTTATAGGTTTGGAAAGTTCCATATCTAGTACAACCGGTCATTGGGAGTGTTAGCTAACCTTACGAGGGTTATCGAGTGTCAATAGAAGATCATCCGCCCTCGGTATTATGAGAGGAATATCCCATATATTCTTGCTCGAACAAATCCTTAGTCAAGGTTATTCGGATTGAGAGAGAAAGGGTTCTCCGGGAGAATCCGACAAGAGCAAAACTCGAGAAGAGACCGTATGGGCCTGACAGCGCCATGTCCGGTATAGGGTCTCTGGGATACTAGATGGATGAGAGATTATAGATACATGGTAACTGAGGACGATAGGTCCAAAGGATTGATTCTCCTCAGTATCGCCTGGGGCCGCGGTAGTGGCCTGCACGTCCGTGCTAGCCGATGAGTTGAGTGAATTATTATAGAGATAATAATTCACTAAGTCGAAAGGAGTTCGACAAGTATAACTCATGGTCACTCGATATTGGGCCTAGAGGGTCACACACATATAGTAGGTGTTGCGACGAGTAGATGTTCTGATATGAGATATCCATTAACCCCTATCTTATTGGTTATCCATTAAGCCCCTGAATTATTGGATCCTGAGATGAGATCCAATAATTGCTAGTAAGAGATTATTGGGTAGAGACCCACTAATCCAAGAGGCTTGGGTAATTGGATGGAGATCCAATACCCAATAGGGCGAAAGATCCATTAGGGTTTTTAGGGGGCCTTTATAAATAGGAGGGAACCAAAGTTCTATAGGCCGAGGGTTTTCTTTTGGTAGCCACCTCCTGTTCTCCTCTCCCTAGAGAGAGAGGTGCATTGTCGCAATCCCTGCCATGTGGATACCGCTAGAGAGGAGGATGCTTGACCTCCTTCATCCTCTCCCACAGATCTGTAGGAATTCAGGGATATACGATCTCCCTAGGTATCTTTCTTTTATACATGCAGTTTTCGCGGATTTGTTTTGACGCACCGATCTTCGCATGATGACGGAAACTTTCTACGGAAAATCTGGGGTTTTGTTTTCTGTTCTTCCGCTGCGCATGTGATGTCACTCCCCCTGACGGATTTCCCAACATATACTAGTGTTTTATGAGAGAGAATCACTCATATACTGTCATGAGTTTTTCCCAGAGAAAACAGAATATACTTATGCAGATTATGTACATGCATTTGGTGTGATTATGCCCCTTTTATGTTCAATTGGATATATCTCTTGCAGGCTAAGATGCCAGGTGTCAAGTCTGTCATCTCTAAAGCTAGTAAAGCAGTAGCTGATCATGTGGTTGAACATGGTGATAAAATATATTTTGGAGATCTTTTTCTGGAGGTAGGTGTATACGTTTGGATAGGTGTAGTGAACTCAATCAAGGCATTGTTCGAACTTCTGTTTATTTTCCTATTTTCAATTGTCATATGCCTCCCATCTTATTTATGTTAGTGCATGTCATTAAGTTCTGGAGTAAATTTAAGCTCTTTCAGATTAACTATCGAAGATTATTGTTTATGTCATTTATATCAATGCCTTTGCCACTGCAATTCTTTATAAGGGTAAAGCTCATAAATCTGACAAGATTGGTGGCAGATAAACTTTCTGATGTTTTGTAGATTCCAAGTACAATTCTAAATCACATATTGACAAGGAAAAGGTGTTATTAAACTTAACATAAATGTTCAACACAAACCTCTTCAAAAGGTTTTGTTTGAAGGATAAAATGCACGTCAAATTAGTTGTTAACTAATTTGTCATGTTGGCCACCTATATTTGATCATAAACATTATAAAGACATCCTTGGCTGCCACTTGACAAGGACACATTTCCATAATTTTGCAATTGGACATTCTAATATCTGTTTGATGTAGACTAAATCTAAATTAAACTTATACAGGTTCGTGCCACTCCTGGTCATACCGTGGGTTGTGTCACCTATGTAACGGGAGATGGATCTGATCAGCCTTATCCACGAATGGCCTTCACTGGTGATGCATTGCTGATTCATGGCTGCGGGAGAACAGATTTTCAAGTACAAATATTTGAACTACCTTATATTATCTTAAACTTTTCCTTGGTATGAAACAAATCTAATTATGAACATTTGAATGTTATTCATTTATAGTTGTTAGCAGAAAGAAGTTCTAATATAATACTGACAAGAAATATTTAAAATAACTAGATGATAATTAGACTTTAGGCTACTGTGGTCTTTCAATTGTTGATCTTAGAATTGGCCACATGCTTTAGTTCACAAACGAGTCAGATCATGCGAAATGCATTAACTACAGCAAGATGATTATTTATATTGTTATAAATTGGAGATCTACCAGTTGCAGGAATACATCACTTCCAAATATTTCCTGTTCATTCTAGGCATTCTTAGGGTTGTTATTATGTTTATTTGGTTGGTGGAGCTAGATAGCAGATGCTTTCATATGGAAATTTAGATTTGATATTACATGGTTTCTATGATTTTTTGCATTTAGTTACTATGGTTTTTTTTATGCTTTTTGCTAAAAGAAGTGGCAAGGTTACTCAACTGCAAACTTGACAAGCTTTATGTTAATGAATTTCTTCTATGATTGAACATGATACACATAATTTCTTGCTACTGTTGTCACTATGTCAGAGAAATGAAGTCTCTTAATTTATTTAGTTTTGTTGTGCTAGTTGAAACCAGAATATATAGTTTCAGTTCTATTTTCAAATGAAGTTTTAATTGAATGGTCTGTTGTACAGGGTGGAAGTTCACATCAGCTGTACCAGTCAGTGCACTCGCAGGCAAGAAACTGTAATTTCTTGTGCATGTCTAAGCAAATTTTTTAGGTGCATTATCAATTTAATGGTTTATGTTATTACTTGTATCAGATATTCACATTGCCAAAGGATACGCTCCTTTACCCTGGTCATGACTATAAAGGATTCACGGTATGAAATAACTTCTTGCAATGTTTCCTTATCACCAGGATTATACATTTTGTTTCTGCATGCAGGTTACTACTGTTGGAGAGGAGATTGTCTATAATCCTCGGCTAACAAAGGATGAGGTGGTATCCTTTGCAATGTTTCCATTTTTTGATGGAGATATGCTAAGTATCTAAGATATGAGAAACGCACAATTTTTTCCTAAAGACGAAAAAGCTTGATAAATCACTCACAAGGGAATTATATGTAAAATGAAATCCATATGAAGACGGTGGTACTAATCCAATAGTTAAATTGAAATGACAGAATAACCTCTTACCTATGGTCGAACTGATTCATTATTCAATTCATATTTTTTTTGTTTTGTTTTTTCCTTGGTAATGTATCCTTTCTAATTACTCTTATCTTGAAATTTTCTTCACAGGAAACATTCAAGGACATCATGGAAAGTGAGTGTTGATAATATTTTAAATTTTATATATGTCTACCTGTAGATTTTCACTCGCACACTATTTCTACCAGCAAAGCCTTTTCTTCTAAATATGCTCCTTTTTTTCTTGTGTTCAGATCTAAACTTGGCGTATCCCAAGATGATGGATGTTGCCGTACCATCTAATATGGTCTGTGGGCTGCAAGATATAATCTCAAAAGTCTAAATATCTTCCGAATGAAAATGTTGTAGGTGTGGCTCCCAGCACACCATAGTGTTTCAAAGATTGCATGTTCCATTTTGTCAGTACAACTAGGTTTTCTGAGTGTTGATATTTAAAGAATCTCCTGTCTTTACTAGTGGAACCTATTGGTTTTAGAAAAATAAAAAGGTCCACCATCTTGTATTGTGGTGATGTTACTAGTTGAGCACTACATTTGGTGTGAAAATACAAATTTTCTACTCTAGCTTTTAATTTGTTTTAGATCATTTGTATTAAATATGGTCTAAGCAGAACTATGGATCTCTTGCTAACAACACCATCATCAAAACCCTTCTCTTCTGTGGTTCATGATGATATCAAGGCAAAACAAATTTCAGTTCTTGTTCACCTTTTTGTTTTTTAAGCTGAGTGATATATTTAGATCTCAAGTTGGCAACCTGTGTTTCCTTTTCCTATTTGTGTCAATTATTATAGTTATAGTCAGTTGCAGTAGCCTGGAGAGCATTGCTTGGAGCAAGGGAAGTATATGAAGACCAGTGCCATAGCAGGAATGTGCAAGTTCGACACAAGGAATTAATGGCAGGAAAAAGCTATAAGAACCTGTAGGATGCAGTAACTGTGATATTCTGGGATGAGAAGATTGCAGCAATGGAAGTATGTGAAGTATTTGCAGGGAAAGCCACTTCCTGAAATGTTTATGCTTCAGATTTGTAATATTGATGTCTAAAAGTATGGTGAGAATAACATGGAAACAGAAACATCCTTTCTGTATTCAGGGGAAGAGCTGCACATATCCAGTCAATATGGCAACAGACAAGATGACTGCAGGTGGTAGAAGCACAAATGCTCCAATTGTTGCAAAGAAGACGGAGTCATTTCTTTGTTCAACTTCATTCAGGTAAGCCTGTCGCTTGATGTTTCTTTTCTGTGATATGGTCAATGTATTCAGACTTGCTTTCAGCTTCTTGCCAAGTGGAAGGATGAACTCACCATCTCTGTCTCCTACTATTTCAGAAAGCTGTTCTCGGATGGCAAGTCTGGGGGGATCACCAAGACTGTCATAACCTGTTTGCAAAGTCACAGTGAGTCATCTTTGATAAAGTGGTGGTGATGCTAATGCTAGCTGGTAATGCTTTTCGACAACTTGTACATACCACTTGCAGTAGGAGAGGAAGATGTCAGTTGTTCCAAGAGATCCAGTTGATTTCGTGCGGATGAGCCTTTGAACACACAACTTTCAGATTTACTACAAAGAAAATGCTCAAGCATACATGTTCACAAATTTGTTTGAAAGAGTAGAAGCACTGCCGTCCTAAAAGGTTGAGGTTATCAACAACGGAAGCAAAAGAAGAAACTGGGTAAGGGAAATGATGAGTGTGTGTATACACAATATGTATATATGGAGAGTTCAAATCCTACTTTATTCATCCTTTCCCTTGTTCCTAACAAAGTTCTAAACTATATTTTTTTAGGTTTCTGGCATTCATCTATGGCCATCATGATCATGTCCTGGAAATTTTTTTTTATGGAAGATCAATTTGAAATTGAAAGAAACTAGCGGAAGTTGGTATGACATCTATGGCTCCAACTATTTGGTGTTTGCCCCATGTTTATCTCTTGACCCAGGTACTAAAATTTTCATTAATATCCCTCTTTACCAATTGACTACACATATACATAGAATGAACAAGGATAAAATTGCATGCTGCAGTAAGCATCTTAAAACTTCTGTAATGATAGAAGACAGGTGATGTTTTATTTTGAAACTTCTGTAATAATAAAATTGCATGCTGCAGTAAGCATCTTGAAGCATCTTAAGATTGCATGCTGCAGTAACCTAGCAGAGGTTAGGTGATTCTTGTTTTCCTTTTAATAAACAAACAACCCAAAAAATACACTACTGATTGATAATATATTTTGATAAATCACTTTGTTATGGGCAATTAATGGCTATAAAAGAAAACTATATTATCACTTTTTCCCTGTACTAAATGATTATTTCTGGTATCCGGCTAGAATTCACAACGCTATCTATATATACTGAATGACTCTTTCTTCTATATGCTCGAAGATTACTCTTGTTGTCAGAATTGTAACAGCTATATAGCATTTGAACATCCAAAGCTACAGAACTGCTCTACAGCAGAGTTTCTTTCCTTTTTCAGTTTCTATGATCTCTACACCTTTGGAGTTGAGATCCTTATAGTATCCACTGCAACAAGAAAAAGAAAGAAAAGAACAACAAAAGCAAAGGTGAGAATCTTTACTGGTTGGACTGGTATCCTCTGCAACACTCTCTGATTGTGATGCTTTACAGGGAGAGAGACACTTCTCTGAGCTTGTGGGCTTGAACAGCACACCGTGGTTCTTTGTTGGAACTCTCTCTGTAGCCTGAACCCAAGGAGGAGGCTTGGGGAGAGAAGAGGAAGGGGCGAAGTTCCAGGCCATGGATGATCTCAGAAGCTTTGAAGAAGTCCATGTGATTGTGTATTATTAGGTTGAGCTCCAGCCACAGAACAAAGCAGAGCTGAACACCACAAGTTACCCAGGGTTAGTGAGAGGGGCAGCTTGATACAAGAACACTGTGGAAGTACTTGCACGGAAGGAGTATCTTTAGGACAACCAGGTCCACTATTTCATCCAAATTGTCCATACTTGTATTGGATCAATAACTTCAATGGTTCCCATTTCTCCATGCTCTGAAAATTTGTATTTATAATTCTTTAAGAATCTCCCTATAGAAAATACATACATATATATATATATATATGTATATACATATAAAAGAAGTTATTAAAATAATTTTTAAAGGGATAAGACTAAATTTGCTCTTTTATTTAAGAAGGTTGTTTGGATGAAAGAAGAACATATGATATAAATTATTCTGTTTACTAAATTGGACCTTATGAATAGTATACGCTGATATTACCTTTGGGTCTTCTGTTGAATATGGTTTCTTTCTTTAATATATCGTGAGATGCAAATAAAGTTGATGCACTTGATTAGCTGCTTTGTAATTTACAGTACTCATATAAATTATGTAATGTCTTTGGTCTTTGCATAACATTTGTAAAAAAATGTATATTTTAAATTTCATATAAGTTTCTCGATAGAAATTTCTTTCTTTTTTTCGTTTTTGAATTGTGCATATTAGTCTTCTATTAATTTTAGCTAAAGATTTAAGAAATATTATATGGATTGATTTAACTTAAATCCTCCTTTAAAATAAAAATCAAATGGCATAAGCAAAGCTCCCATATTCCAGTCCAAAAGATAAAAAGGAGGATTGATAAGATGCTCCATAAAAGGCAGACAGATTCTTTCAATGACAAACTAACAATCATGTAAACAGTTCAAATGGGGAGACTTTACCATCCAAGAAATGAAAACCTTTCAGATACTCATTGTAAAAATCTTAAATTTCTTTTTATTTCTAAGATGACAAAGTGGCAAAACTCATATTAGACTCAACTGTAATCACATTTTGGTACCAAAGAGGGGAGCAAAAGAGGTGTTTTTTTAATGATTATTTCAAAATAAAAGAGGAAAGGAAAGAAGTTTTAATCCTAAATAAAGTTTTCGCAAACGACCTCAATTTAGATCGATTAGTCCATCCAGTTAGATCGGTCCATGACGTGGCTCACAAACGGGCACAAAATATATAATTATTTTTGAAGGAGCATTTTTAGAATTTTTAAAATAAGAGATGATTGGGTGAGAAAAAAAATTATAAATATTATCGTCCAATTCTCTCTCTCTCTCTCTCTCTCTCTCTCTCTCTCTCTCTCTCTCTATACATATATATATATATATATATATATATATATATAATATGACATTGTTGTTATTATGAATATAATTGTAAAAATCTTCCCCCATCTACAGTAGTATTAATTATTAAAGACTCCTCTTTCTTCTCGATCTCTCTCACCTAATCTAGTTACCCTTGGATCTCACGTTCCCTGGCCGTGAACACCTCCCTCCGACTGTGTCTTCCCAAGACCACCACCATCATCACCACCACGAAGGCGATCGCCACCATCATTTCCATGAGTAAATGTCCTCTCTTCCTCTCCTCTTTTCGTTTTGTTGATGCCACTCGTGGGGCGTTTCCTCGCCTGTCTCATTCACGGGCTGCTCTTCTGTCTTCTTGATGTCGTTTCCCGCAGAGAAGGCTCCGCAGCCGCGGCATCGTGGGTCGGTCCGGATGGGAGGGTGTACCACTCCCACGACGGCCTGGCGCCGCACTCGCACGAGCCCATCTACTCACCGGGGTTCTTCAGCAAGCGCGCGCCGCCCCTCGTTGACAGGGACTTCACGGAGCGCGCTTTCACTGTCGGCATCGGCGGCCCCGTCGGCACCGGGTTACCTTTCTCCGTCCTCTTAAATCAAATAAAGCCGCTTTAAGTTTCAAAGATTCTTTTAAAAAATATTTTTTTTGTCAATTTTTGGACTTGAAAGGTTAGAATTTTGGCTCATTGTTGTCACATAAAGGGATCTCTCAACTTCTTATGGACCAAAATTTTAGGTAAATCATTATGAATGTAGGTTTTGGTATAAGTAGAACAAGTATTACATAATATTTTGTGGTACATCAACACACAGTGTGTGAGCTATCTAACTTGTGGTGTCACTTGTTTGACCAAAGTTTTACTTTGGAATTAAGCTCTATGATCAATGCGATGACTAGGTTTTGCTTGATTTATGGATACTGTTAGTTTGATGTCAAATGCAAAGGATTGACTTGAAGACCCTACCATTTCTTACTGAAACTAATGTTACACACACACACACACATTGCAGCAAGCAATATACCCTGGAAATTCTTTTAGAAAAATGACAGGCTCTAATAGTGCAATACCTGCTAAATCTCTTGGGCCAGATGATGTAATGAGTATAAAAATATCACAATATCTTGCATTTGAAGAAATAAAAAAAGAAATGAAGTATACCGTAGATCCCAATTGCTGAACATCTGGGGCATCAGTGACGATGAATGTCTTAGATATGGTGGATGTGCTTTGGGCTAACAACAATGTTTTCTGATAGGTTTTGATTGAAAATAATGAACAGTATAAAGAAATACAGGGATCTTAATAAACATGATGCTTGCGATGAAAGTGAATGTGAACTTTTCTAATAATTTTCTGAAAATTATTGTATTGGACCACGTAATCTGCAATTCAGTTAAGATTGTTTTATGAATTTACGATTGGATGCAAATTACTTATTTAAAATAATGTCAAGTTTTTATCTGTACCATGGTCTTGTCATCAAGTAATCAGTCTAGTTTCTAAAGTGATTTTTGAAGTGCTTATCTTCTTTTTCCTTAATGTGTTAGGAGTTCCTTAAGTCAAAAAGAGGATCTCTATGATATGATTGTAGTCTTTACTCACACAAGGTTGATTATCTATTAACATTGCTAATTTTTTGCATGATGCAGAAAAACAGCTTTAATGCTGGCACTTTGCCAATTTCTACGTGGCAAATACAGTCTTGCAGCGGTGAGTATCAACTTCGAGATCAATGCAGTTTAAGCTTTTTGTCCTCTGTTTCTTTGAATTTTTGTCAGTGGATGACAATGATAATTTTTCTGAGGAAACTGGATATTTTATTTATTGCAATTTACTTCAATTTCTTGATCTGGTAGTTATTGCTCTCTAAAGAGGTTTAGATGGACACATGAAGCAATGACTTTTGGCGAAAACTTTCGATTAATGTTGACGTTGTGGAAGTGTTGGAAGGCCGAACTTGTTGCGTTGGAACTCATACAAATTTGACAATTTTAGGTGCTTAAGGTATACTGTGAAATAAGTGCCATTATAATATTTGTGCTTATTCTTCTTCTTTCTTGTTTGGTTCCTTTGTTTTAAGCTTGAATGATATTGAACTTCACTCCAAAGGATGAAAAAGAAGGAATTTTATACTCTCAAAATTTGCTGCCTAATTAAGAAGTTTTACTTTTGAACTTTCTAAGGCTGTACATAAGAAATCATCAATGACAAGCTTGAACTCAAAGATAATGCCAATGAATCAGCAGAAGTTGCCCCTTGAAGCATAAAAGTTGTGCCTCTCATCTTTTGTACTTTTCAATGATTCAGATATCATGGGTAATTTATGGAACGTCTTAAGCATAGTTACATAAAGAATATATGGTTGCTACTAAAAATGGTAGTCCAGTGCACGAGATTACTGCCACTATGAGGTCTAGGGAGGTCCAACATAACCAACCTTGCCTCTGCAAGAAGAGACAGCTTCTATATGAATTGGTTTTGCATGAGAAGTACACGTTCAAACTTTTTTGTGCAGACTGCAAATCTGCCATGTAGCTTTTCTTTGCTTCCTACAGGTTTCAATCATATTATATGTTATAAAACTTCATTGTATTAGTCTGGTTTAATTCTTTTAATGAGTTTTTGATGACATTATCTAGGTAACAAATGATATATTCACGAAAGAGGATGGAGAATTCTTAGTGAAGCATGGAGCACTTCCAGAGCAAAGGATTCGTGCTGTTGAAACTGGAGGCTGCCCACATGCTGCTATACGTGAAGATATAAGTATTAATCTAGGCCCATTGGAAGAGCTATCTAATTTGTATAAGGCAGACATACTTCTTTGTGAATCTGGAGGAGGTATTTTCCTCAACTCAATCTTCAGCTAGAAAATTTATTTAGAGCTATATATTATGCACCACATATTTGATAACAGTTATGGTATCAGTTTAAGAAAAAGGTTGACTTAATTCTAGCCTTAAATTTGGGTGTCAATGTGTTGTGTCAGATCTTGTCCATGTCAGATCAAGATGTATATACTTGAACAGGACTCTCAACCCAAACCAAACCCATTTAATAATCATTGGAAATATTTGAATCCAAACCCCAACCCATTTAATGGTCATGTTACCCAACTTAACCTACTTGACCCTTTAATATAAAGGCTCGGTCAAATCATGTTAATTATGACATGATTAATCTATTTTCAACAAGACTTCACGTTCTTATGTGATTTAAATGCATTCATTTATCCTAATCATTTAATGGCACAATTTGAGTTACATATGACTCAAACATGGTGCTGTTTACATGCTAATTAAAAAAATTGCATGCTTAACATGTTTAACTTGATTATTAATCAGGTCAATTCAGGTAAATAGTGTCAGTCCCCCAAATCTGAAGCTGATCGATTTTGCTAATCAGGTTAGTCAAGTCAACCTATCTATGAGCCAAATCCAGATAGGCTCAACACAGACTCAACTTTTTTTATGTTGGGTTCACGTTGGTTTGCTATATTGGGTCAAGAATTGACAGTTCTATGTTAGATCTTCTTTGTGCCTTATTTCTTGCTTTTAGAATAGAAGTGCTGGGTAAAATGGATAAGCTGATGTTGATATTACTGAGGGTAAAATAAATAAAGATGAAGTCCTATATACAAGATAAGGACATACAGAACATAAGCAGAGGCTGTTGGGTGAGAATGACAATCGACAATGCTCATCTTTGCTGGTTATGGAAATTCTTGTGGAGGGAAATTATTAGTCCTCAAGCTTAGGATGTTTTTTGTTGTACAAATGTATTATCTTCTTAGGTAAAGTTGGTTTTTGATTATTTCATGCAGGCTTTAGGTATTGAGAGAATGTGGATTGGCAGAAATCTTTTGTCATGCCTATGTGCATAATTAGGTCAACCTAATTTAGCAATATACAATTGTCTTAAGCAACATTTGCAAATGCCTATGATTGGGAACATTTTGAAAGCATAAAATGTGTTTTAACTATATATAATCCATAGAATATCGACTAAGAATAATTTTGTGATCTACATATAATCCCTTTATGTGTGGAAGCACCCTGAATGAATAAGGTGGCTAGTCTTAGGCATGAAAAAGTATTTAACATGTAAAATGTATTAACATTGATCTAACCATAAGATTTTTAGGGATGGCCTTTTAGCATTAAAAGGTTCGTAATTTTGTAACGTATTGACGTTTCGAGCTTTGCTTGATTGCAGTACGGTGCGAGTATGTTTGTATTCTTGGATCGCATAGCAAAGCGCACCAAGCAGTATTCTAGGTGTACCGCTTCGGTGACCTCGTGCGTGTGTATATATATATATAATATAATATAAAAAAAAGAAAAGGAGGCGTACACTGTCTCAGCAACGTTGCCTCCTTTTCTTCTCGTTGCTTCAGACGAGGAGAAGATCGGTCTTCTCATGATTTGTGGCGTTTGGTGAAGGCATCGAAGGCTGCAAACGTCTCCGGCCTTCGGCAAAGAACGCTGCGAAGGCCGCAGTTGTCTTCGGCCTTTGACAAAGAACGCGACGAAGAAGAAGCCGAGCTGCCGCCTCTCCATTACCTTCTGGATCGGGATTGTCGAGGGAGGGTGATGTCGGATCGGAAAACATCGAGGTTCTCTTGATTCTCCCTCTTCTTCGAGCACCTTCTCCTTCTTCTCCCTCAATGCTTCTTCCCTTGCTATAGCTAGGCCACAGCCAGGCTGATATCGCTCGTTAGCGGGCGATCTGCATACCGGTCTGCTGGCGGACTGGTACATACTGCCCGGTACAGGCGGTATCATTCGAAATTAAAATCCTTGATTAAAAGTAATATCTACAAGTGGTATACTCTTCCCTCCAAAGACTATGAGGCAAGATCAAAATGTTCTTCCGTCTCAAATTGTTTTCAGGTTTTCCCACATAATTTTGTATATTTGGCATTTTATGGGTTTTGCTTAGCATGTGATTTAATTTTTTTGACCTTTTGGAACTATTTTGACTGTTGAAAGACCTTTCTGGTTTCTGGACAAGATTTATGATATGACTAGATTAATATAGGTCCTAGTTAAAAATGCCGACAATGAATGGGCGATGCATTAGTAATTTGGTGGTTATGAAAGAGAATCTCTTGGACCTTGTTAACTGAAACTTTGATGTATTTATTTGGTCTTTTAGGACCTTGGGGTTAGAAAACTTGTGTTCTCGTCTCAATTTATAATGTATTCTTACTAGCAAGGATTTAAACCTTGGTGAGTTAATTTACGAATCATATGCAGAGTAAAAGAAATTCACAGCTTTATTTTGCCACTTCTTCAGTTGTTCTTTTGGCTTAACAGTTGTGTTCCGATGCTGGTTGATTGTCTGAAGCTGGACAAGACAACATTTCCTGTTTCTCATTTATTCATATTACTTATCCCTTCCGCTCTGTCTTTGCTGTGCATAGCAATGAGCCGTAGATTGACATCTCTTCTTCATAGACAGAATGATTTGATAATTAAGTATGCCTTTATGCTTTCTCCTATAAAGCAAGGTTCTTATGTAGTAAATTATTACTTCATTTATGATTATCAGAATCTGGCCTGGTAATTGTTCCTTTATTTGATTAATTTGTGTTGCATTAGCACTCTTTTCTTTGTCCTTCTCAAATGAGTTATATGTATCCATTACATGGTTTGTTAAGATACATGGTTGAAGTTAAGTGATCTTACTCATTGATGCAGATAATTTAGCTGCTAACTTTAGCAGAGAATTAGCAGACTATATTATTTACATAATCGATGTTTCTGGTGGTGATAAAATACCTAGAAAAGGCGGTCCAGGAATCACCCAAGCAGATCTTTTGGTATGCTAGAATGTCGGTTTCTTCTTTGTTTTTCAAGTTACAATACTTGCAATTACGTAATACTTGCTTTGTTCACTTTGCTTTATTATGTAATACTTGCAATTGAAGTGTGAGTATCATCTGATTATCTACATTTTATGTCTTAGGTAATAAACAAGACAGACATAGCAGAAGCGGTCGGAGCTGACTTGAAAATTATGGAAAGGGATGCACTACGCATGCGGGATGGAGGGCCTTTTGTTTTTGCTCAGGTTCATTAAAGTGATATAAAGAACCAACTTAAAGATTATGTGAGATAAACTATCTTTAGTGGTATTCTGACAGTTGAATCATTGTAGGAAAAATGTAGTTTTTCTTAAAGTTAGAAAACATCAGGCGAGATAAACTATCTTTAGTGGTGTTTTGACAGTTGAATCATTATAAGAAAAATATAGTTTTTTGTTGACAGTTGAATCATTGTAGGAAAAATGTAGTTTTTTTTTTTGAAGTTAGAAAACATCAGTTTAGCTAAATTGCTGAAAAGAGGTGAAGACCTTTATATGTTATTGATTGGAGAGTTGGAGGCTGATAAAGAATCAAAGGTGACTCCACCCCCTAAACGGCAAAACCATGTGGGGTCAATCTCCAAATGAACAATTCCTCATGGTTCAAACAACCTGCAAATAACCTGCACCGGCGATGGTACCTTGTGGGGCTCACCCTAAAGCGGACAATTCGCTGAGAGAGTAGCTACATTGGTGATGACTAGTTGGACCTTATCAATAATGTCATCAAGTTATTGTGTTTTATTAGTTTTTGTCCTCGTTCTCGTTTGGTTTAATTACTGAATTGGTATTTGCAATCTTCATTGCTCCCAAGCTTAATCCTAATCATGTTAGCACTCCACTCCCATCTTATATCTTATTTCAGATGAAACTATTTCAGAAGAAAGAATAATTTACAGAGGGTAAGGTACTGGACTGAGTGCCACAACCCACTTAAGTTCTTTCTATTGACATTGCCATGCTCTAATTTTTTTTCTGGTTTTATGACCACCAAAACACGCTAGCATATATATAAACTACTACATCTTGATGCAAAATGGACTTTTCTTTTGCACAGCTCCTGCTTTTTGACATGGTGTTCGAAGCTTATGCAGGCTATCTACTTGCAGGTGAAGCACAGAGTTGGTGTCGAGGAAATCGTAAACCATATCTTGCAAGCATGGGAGGCAGCTACCGGCAATTGGCGCCGTTGATCTTGATGTATGCTCCCTGAATCAAGCTTTGCAACTCAAGGCATGCAGTTCCTGATAAGTATCAGCACATTTTGAGAGCTAGAAATTTACGAGTGAGGAGTTGGTACTACGTAGGATCACGTGTCCTTGTACTTCGCCCTTTAACTTAGTGCTTTGTATGTGCATTTGTATGATCTCCACAAGAGATGGTCCTTGTGGTTGTAGATCATGTTTGCCGCTAACTCCAAGAGTTGAGAACATTGTGAACTAAATTAGCAGGGCATTTGCTGGACACACACACACACACACTCTCTCTCTCTCTCTATGTTTATTTTGCGTTCATCCGTCATGTAAGTATCAACATTAGCAATATCAAGAACACATGAAATTTACATATATGATCAGGACAAGGAGTGATCAGTACTCATGATAACAGTTCTGCTCATTGATCACTATGTCATTATTGATTTTATGTCTGTATTGGTACATTATAAATTTGTTAACGTCAGTTTTGATGGTTGATCCGTCGTAATCCAATTTGTTTTTAGAGAGGAATCGATTTAGAAAGAAAGGTTGAATCGCTCAGTGTGGCTATTTGAAAGAGAAATTTCTGATTTGCATGTCGGACGAAATATTTTTCGATTTTTAAGTTAGTAAATGTGTGAGTAAAGCAGTCGTTAGTCTTTTCATCGAACAATTGATGGGCATCATTGATTGTTTAAAGGGTGCCATGGATAACATTAGGACAGTGGGAAGAAGAAGATTAATTCCTCCAAGAGGTGATTGATATCAGTACGACTTTCTCCGCTTCTTTGAAATTATGCATTAAAGATTATTAGAACCAAAGGAGACAAATTTCGAAGTCTTCTCTTGCGGCAGTCTCGGAGGACGAACTCCATTGAGTGTGACGCCGAAGTCCTTGTCGCGTAAGAAGACGGTGCTCGTCTCTCACGGCGTTTGGCGCCGGCCTGAGGGAGCACAGGATCGGACCTACACGGCCGTCGAGGACGGGAGCTTGATATTATCGGAAAGGCGCCTCTCTCTCTCCCTCTCTCTCTGATCAGTATCACGTATCTTGATGCCAACTTTAGATTTGTTATGCGAATGCTCTGGCCATCAAGTGGGGAGTCGACGGCATCTTTGTTCTTCCCCTCAGGGCCCAAACCCGTCGCCTCCCGTTCGAAGCAACTAGTCGCCGTTGGTCGCTCCCTTGATGGGAAAAATTAAGAGCCGGTAATCCCTAAATTTTGGTGCTTGATGGATTTCATTGTCCAAAATCCCTCTCCTTGATCTTGCTAAAGCCCAAAGTTTTATTCGATTCTCAGATGGTCACAAAACCCATATTGATGTTCGAATTGGTATTGCTAATACTAGCTGAGATGTGGTGTGAGACTGATTAGGTTAATTTTTGTGCTGTTTGGCGGAATAGTTCTTGTCGATGGGTCAAACTAAAACTATGTACAATTTCTGGAATTTGTTGTGATTACAGATCTTTCTTGTTTTCCTCATTGCATGGAACATTACATGGTTTCTTAAGGTAAGAACATTTTACATGTTTATAGGAAAAAAGATGGTTTCTTGAATACATGTCTCTTTTAAGTCCAATCATTGACGAGCTAAGAATTTGAATAAGAAGTGCTATGGGGCAATATTAGTTGATGTATGTCACAGCTATGCCAATAACAGAAGTAGACAGTAGTTTGAATTGAAATGAAACAATTACGGATTGTTCCTTCTCTTCAAGTTTCTCTAACTTTGGAGAGAGAAATTTTCAGCTTGAAGAAAAATGCAATTTCCATTTCTAATTTCTTCTCTTCAAACTGGAGAACATTGCTTTTTCTTTACTTTTCTTTAGTTATTGCAAGCAAGCATGGGCAAATTTCTCTCATGAGTACTTTCATTTAGTTATTGCAAGCTGACAAGAGCAAGCAACCTTCTCTTTGGCCAAACAATCCATTAGATATAGATATTGTCCATTTTGTCAAGTAACACTGGTGGATCTGTAGTGAAGCTTGGTTGAAATTGATAGGTGATGATGATGTCTCCCTTGTTACCCTGTCGTGAAAAAAGGTTTTCTTATGAAATTTCTTCTGTTTTCTATTGCATATTATATTTGCTTATGCTTGGCTTATCTAGTCATTCAGTGGGCCGAGAAAGATTAAAAGTCCGATCTTATATCTTGTACGATGCTTTACCATATCTTTTAGTCTTGTTAAGATTGTCCATAGTGGTCATCCAGTGAAGTTGCTTCTGGCAAAATAAAATATGCTTGACATGAGGAACTTTCATACTTTAGATATATTGCTTATCACATCCTCAACAGAAGGGTGATTCATGACTAATTTTCAGTGAATTGACCTCCTTATTCTTGTGACAGAAAAGCATTCATGTGAGCTGCATATTCTTTGTTTTGTGTATTTGCTTAAATGATGAATTTTTTTTCCACATGATATTGCTACTTGGTTCCTTATATATTTCATTATTTACTAAGTTCATGGTACTCTACTTTCTTGGCTCATAGCATATACACCATGTGCAAGTTTGCTTCTTGACTTTCCTGCCAGTGTAACATCTTGTACTAGAGTGTCCCTTTAACTTGGTTCTAAAGTCCTAATCATGTTATATATTCAAGTCAGCTAATGGGATGGAAGTCATTCAAGAATGCATCCAAGTGCATGATTACCGAAGAGAATAAGCAGCATGAATGTAGTTGGAAAAGAATTTAAGAAAGCATTGAT
Organism: Musa beccarii; assembly: GCA_024322285.1. Lineage (NCBI taxonomy): Eukaryota > Viridiplantae > Streptophyta > Magnoliopsida > Zingiberales > Musaceae > Musa > Musa beccarii. The sequence goes on along the minus strand of CM044395.1, from coordinate 26,916,017 downwards.
TGAAGATTTTGATTAAATTGTTTCTTCTTTTCCTATTCCATGGGTTGATTCCCTTTCTATATACCAAGTTTTAGTAGATATTTTATGGATATCAGTATCACGATGCTATTCTTGAATTCAAACCACTTAATTGATGTCTCACTTATCAGCTGTCTTGAAAGGTATAGTGCTTCTTAGTGACATATGTTAGTCCTCAATTTTGATATCAAGTACAAATAGGTTATGGGATTGTGCATTTGTTTCATTAATTACATTAAAAGAGACAGTAAGATGATGAGGAGGTCATGGTTGTTCATGTAAAACCATCCAAATGCTCTGATAATACTAAAAAATAATATATTTGATGCTTCAATTGGTTATTGATATATTTGGCATTATCGAAAGTACATAAATTAGCTTGATTGTTGTCAACTATTGTAAAGGTTTTACATTCTGTGTTGTAAAGCCAGCAAGAAAACAAGTGACATCAAGAATTTGGAAGTTTTTGGCCTTAGATGTAACATGATTTTGAAATGGCTGAGTTCAGAGCATGGTTTGGTGTACCGCCTGAAATGGTATGGTATAGGTGCTACATGTCGGTCCGATAGTTGATTGGAACGCGGACTGCCCTGTACTAGGCAGCATAGTAGTTGGGGGGCATATCGGACGATGCACCCTTCGTATGGGCAAAATGGTTGAAATTTGACCGGTGCTATCCTGTACGGGTCGGTAATGGTCGGATTTCGACCAAAATGAATCAAGGGCCTAGATTGAATTGGTTCCAATGGTCAATTTGATCGTTGAACCCTTTTGAATGCCTATTCAACCCCATTTCTCCCTCCTCTTTCACCCTATCTTAATCTCATGTCTTCTAACGCTCTTTCTCACTCAGTCACTCTCTCTCTCACAAATTCTCACTGTTATTCAATTTCAACAAAAGAACTGTTCGGAATGTGCTGCAAAGTTGCTCATCAATGTTCGAAAAAGATAAATCCGCTATCCCTTCCTTATTTGCATATTTTTATTAAAATAGAACTAAATTTGCATTTAGTTCTAATTAAAATACCCTACTTTAAGTTTTGTTTCCTAATTTTCATATATTTTCAGAGATTTTCTATGTATATTTGGAACTGTCAGCACGTTCCAGCATACCGTGTATAGGTATGCCAGTGTAGACCAGTACATACCGGATCAGCCAAAGACCGGCACAGCTGGTCGGCATGAAATTGCAGACGTTGTTCAGGAGTGTTACTGGGTTGGGTTGAGATCCTAATGCAGTGAGCTTATCTATTTAAAATAAGAAAACATTCCAAAACTTTTGGGTTTGATTTGGGCCAGTTATCATATCATACACATTTTCAGGTATAGATCCTGGTTTCATACCCCATGCAATAAATATATTAAATCCATGGGGAATCATACTTTAAAATATGTCAAATGGTGGTCAGATCTCCAGGCTATCAGGCTCCATCGACACCCCTGCCTGACTTTGAGCCAGAATACATGCAGAATTAAGTTGTAACACCTTTGACCACCCTTCATTCTTCTTGAGTTTCACTGTTGCTTTATTAATTTGGCTAATCATGTAGCAAAAATTAACAGAGATGTAAACTTATAAGATGGAGCATGTTTCCTTTTGTTTCATTATTATTTGTTATATTATGTTATTTATATAATATGATAATGCATGGCTGATTATATACAACATAACTTGCTTGGATTTTTAGCTGCCTTTATAATTTACCACATAAATAGCTGCTCAAATGAGTATAAATGTCAAGTTGTAAACTCTTAGAATCGTGATTTGATCATAGGGTATAGTTATTGTTAATTTTTTGAAGTTAATTATTTTGTCAAGTTGGTTATTGAGGCAGAATACTGGCATTTGTCCCATTCTTTTGTCAAACATGGAGGGAATTGTTCAATCCCCACCAATATAAATTGTGTAATTCATTAAGAAAAAAATTAATCACTACTGCTACCTAGATCATAGGCATAACAATTTTGTGGGAGCTGGAGTGCAATTGAATTGCCTTGTTTCCGCTTCGTTCCCACAGTTTTCAATATCAGCTATTAAGTTATTATAAAGTTAGAGACACATCCGGACTTATTTCCAAGATCAATTTTCCTACGGCACTGCAGCCAGTTGCAACAAGGATGCTATTGAGATAGTAATTATCACCAAGGGTAGCTGTTCCTATTCCCAGAATAGCTATTTTGGAACCAAACATGGCTCAGTGTCATGCATAAATATCATTATCATTTTATGCCTCCTATTGTATTTTTATACATCATCATAGTGTTATGGTTTAGTGTTCAGAGTAAGCAAGTAATCCTTCATATTTTCACCAAAGCATTTATCCTGTTGAATGCTAAATTATTCCTTTCTTAGAAAGTTAGTGATAGAGCAATCAAGTTTATCAAACATGAGTTTGTACAGTCCTGAACATCATCTTTCTTCCTTATTTGGATTAATATTTTGTGATGTGCTTTATATGAGGATCATTTATAAGATGAATGCATGATTTGAATTTGTAAAACCCATGTTGGTCTTATTCTGTAGCCGCTCATTTGTCCTGTTTGGCAATTGAGTAAATTTTTTTTTTTTTGGCAATCGAGTAAATAATTTTTATTTTGGCAATTGAGTAAATTGCCAAAAAGATGATTTATGTTTGACTATTGGTCTTATTCTGTAGCAGCTCATTTGTCCTGTTTGGCAATTGGTGTAAAATTTTTTTACAACATTCCTAGATTTTCCTCTACCCAAATAGTTGGGACTTACGGTTTTGTTGTTGTTGTTGTTGTTGTTGTTGTTGTTGTTGTAGTATGTTTCTGTTGTGCCAATTTGAGTTCAGAATATTTAATATTCTATGCTTTTGTTGGTGATATTTATGCTTGAAGTATTGTCATTTTTAATATGAACAAGAACAAGTATATTGGCAGGTCTGATCTGCTACCAAGATGCATGGATTTGGACACCTGTTAAGTCCAGTGTCTCTCTGAAGATAATTTTGACTAACTCTTCATAAATTTCATGGATTTATCAAACTCGGTAGACGAGCATGAGGAAGTGGAAGAAGAGTGGGTGATAGTTAAAAAACAAAGGATTGTCATTTTGATTCCTCCACCATCACCTGTAGACCAACCTGAGAGTCCTGAGGCAAATTCTACCAAGTCAACAAAAATCGTCAGGAGGAGCTCAGGTAATCCAAAGAAAAGGCGTCGCAGCCTTTCAAACAGCCGAAGCTATAAACCTACTGCATCCATTTCTAAGGGTGAATCTCATATTGAGGTTGAACTTAAACCTTCTGCAAAACCTTCTGAAAATGGAACTCAAACTGATGGTGAGCGACTGGGATATCAAAGATCATCACAAAGCCTTGTTTCTCCAGTTGCAATTGGTACTACAGATAATGTTCAGCATCATGCATCTCGGATGCCATTGACGCAGCATGCACCACTAACTCATGAACTCATAAATGGAAATGTTATGGTTTACTCCAAAAGGCAAACATTCGTGTTCTCAGGAAAAACTGGAGGCATTCCAAGGCTACCAATTGGTATGTCAAAGGTTGCAAATTGGAGATTGCGTGCATTAAACCTTGAGAGGAAACTCCAAATATTGGGAGGGCTTAGAACCTGGCTGGTCTCAGAGGGGCTCGGTCAATTCATTCATATTTTTGAAAAGGAAAAAGTGGGAATTTATCAGTTACTCAATCTTACAATGAGCAAACTCAAAGATATGGGTGCAGATGCAGTTGGGCCAAGGAGGAAGCTGATTCATGCCATCGAGTGTCTCTGCAATCCTTACTACACAGAGGATTGCAGCAATTAAACTATTCAAATGAATCTCTCATTCTGTATCTCCGATAACTTAATGTTCCTCTTTGCTACATAAGAAATTTGATGCTACATATGCTGGCATATGCTCTGGAAAAAGGTATAAGACGTCTGCTCTCACCCGTGAGTACCGGATACCAACATCCTCAGTTACCAGAAAATTTGTGGCTTAACAATTGATGAAGATTATATAGTTCATGTACATGTCAAAATTGTTATCTCATACGGTAGACTGAAACTCTGGACTTGTACTTACATATGCTTCAGGATGAAGTTAAGATTTTTGTCAGAAAAGTTGCTGAAAATGAGATAACAAAGTCAGCTGACATAAGACAGTTTAAAACCATTCTATTGGTTGCGCCACTTGCTGAAAATGATTAACTTGAGTTTAAATCATCATGTTAGACCTTTCAAGTGAAGCTCAGGGACCACTCAAAACTCATCCTCTTTATTCATTTCATTTTGCGTGTGGGAATGGCTTGAATCCTCATGTATTAGCAGTTACAAGAACAGTGCTCTATTCTTGATTAAATTGTGGGTTCCCTGCAGATCAAATCATGCTACAGGCATTTGAATTCTGGATTGTTCAGTCTTGAAGGAACTCATCAATCTTGTGCAGTTGTTGACCAACTTCTCTTGCTTTCGGTTGATGTATGTAGAACTTCCAGTGTGGTAACAGCTGCTAAGGGTCAATCCCCAAGTCAGCAAATGTCATCAGGTCTGAAACTATTCCAGAAAGAAGTCATTTACATTTTAGTATTAAGAATATTGATTTATGAACTTTATATGATCCAATATGGATTGTTCATTTCTTGTTTTCTTCTTGCTCCATGGATTCTGTCACAAATATCTGGAAATCTTGACATTTCTTGGGCTGGTCATTCCAACCTAACTCAATGGCTATACAAACAGTCCCTAGTCTGGAGGCACCAAAAATGCTGTGAGCAGGGCTAATGATACAAGTACATGCACCCAATTCTATTTGATATCTAATGCATTTTTTTGGACTTGATTCATCTGACATTGGATGGATCATTGTTGCAAATCTATTGCCTAAGATGAATTAAATAGGATGTCTTTTTTTTTAAATTAAAAAAGGGAATTAATAGGCTGTTCAAACTGTTCTCCAACTTTGTCAAACTTAGATAACATGTTTTTTATTTTTCAGAAAAATAAAGACTTATATTATTGAACTTGATCTAATACATCCATCATGCGTCAGAAGGATCAGCACTCAAGATATCAGTCAACTCATTTATTTTCTTCTCTAAATAAATAAAGAATTTTAATCCCTTGGAATGAATTTGTCAATGGCTTGATGTTTTTAAACAGGATGATCAAGTGCCAAGGCGGGTCCAAAGAGTTTGATAGTAACTGCATCGCTTTTATTTGAGCTAGATTCAATCTTCATAAATTGATTCCCTCCTGCACAGCAAGCAACATCAATATAAATCCACATCGACGATAAAATCCGCAAGCATAATTTAAAAAAAAAAAAATTGCACTTTGTTCACATCCCATTTTTTGGTGGGAAATGAATGAGGAAACTACCAACAATTCATGAATCCGTTCCATGTTAATAAAAGTTGGGTTTAAATATAAAGGAATATCAAATCCCCAAATGTTATTCAAAATATCAATTTAAATACGAGAAACCAAAATTTAAATTATTCATGGCATGTAAGAAAAGATGCCAAGACTAACACACACCGAAAGGCCGAGTAAGGTTCCGAGGGCAGATCACATCATATTTTGAATTAACAACTCTGAATCAAATCTCATCTTAGTCAGAAAGATAATTCATGATTCTCCTATGTTGAAGAGTACTAGTGGCATGGAGAAGGTCCTTAACACTGTGGCCACCCTTCACCTTAGCCTTTATTATTAGGATATAAATAATAGCTTTGATACATTTACAAATGTGAAAAATACATCTCTAAGATTTTCTCGGATTGATGTTTGCAATGTTTCTATAAGATTTTTGGTTTGCACTAAAATAAAGAAATATATTATCGATATATATGAGATGGATAAGTTTGCACTTATGCCTAAAATGGAAAGGAGTTAACCTTTTTTCATTAGTAGATTTACAAAGCATAAGAAAAAGCATAATGGATCATCTTGTCGGACACCCCTTAAAAAATCATGAAAGTTCACCATTAATCAGATAGATATAGAATAAATACATAGAAGAAATAGAACATTCAGAGAAACTAAAAGCATGAAGAGCTTTTATGATAGACTTCCAAGATATTCTATCATGCATTTTTTAAAAACCAATTTAGTTGATGACAAGGGGTTTTTGCCTTTGGATTTATAAAGAGAAAGTGCAATTTCCGGGCCACAAGAATATTATCCTAAATTCTTTTTCTTAGAATAAAAGTAGATTGCTTTAAGGAAATTAGATTAGGTAAAAAAAAAAAAAAAAAACCTTCTTTCTATTGCAAGAAGCATAGCTAAGATATGATAAATCACATTACAAGGATGAAAATCCTGAATAGAGTAAGGGTTAGGGCATTTGGGAATGAAAAAAAAAAAAAAAAAGAAAGTTTGCACCCAAGAGCTATGCAACATGACAATTTGGTGAAAATGATGAAAAGAAAATAAGATAGAATTCCATACGGTATCCCAACCACTTTTATAGAAATCATTTGTTTCTGGGCTCTTCCCATAACCTATTGATCTAATAACATCCCATATTTCCTTATGATTAAAAGGTTTAACAAGATTGCCATGATCAACATTAGAAAAACCCTTAATCTCAAGTCAAAGGATTACCAGAAGGTTGATTCCAGAGATTATGATAGAACTGAATAAATTTTTTCATAATCTCTTTAGATTGATCAACGATAGAAATGCCAATCTTAATATAATAAATGTGGTTAAGCTTTCTACAAGAGATGACAATATTGTGGTAATAGCAGGTATTGTGATTACCATCAAAGACCCACTTGTTCTTAACAAGCGTCCACTATTTAAGATTAAGTTGTCCAATAATTGCACGAAAATGATTATAAATATAAGTAAAATTCTTCCTCTCATAGTCACTCAAACTCAAATTTGATTCTTTAGACCCAAGAAAGAGAATAAAATCCTGCATCTTTTTTACCTAATCATTTAGATCCCAAAATAGGTCCAGTTCCAATAGGAAAGATCCCCTCTAAGATGTCTAACCTAAGACCAACTAGCTTTAACTATATTATAAAAATCTTTATTTTTATCCAAAAATTTTGAAATACAAAAAAAGGTGTGTTCGACATGAAAAGGAACCAATAATATTAATATAAATGGCGTAATAATTATAACACATAAAATACAAGTGAGTAATTATCGATATATCAAAATGTGTTTTGTTTTAATGGTAAGAATCCTCTCTAAGACATGGAAGGTTGAAAGATAAGGAGGTGACAAGTATACAATCACAAACAACTTTGATTACATTATGAAACTCTTTATTTTTAATTCAAAAAATTTAAAATAAAAAAATATGTGTTTAATAAGAAGAGAAACTAACAATATTACTAAAAAGAGACAATGATCAGAACACATGAGAGAGAGGTGAGCAACTATCGATCCGTATAAAAACTCAAATCATTTGGGTTTAGTAAAGGCACAGTCCAAAAGGATACAAATCTTAATTAAGTCCTAACAGTTATTAGAGTTAGATTATGTAACCTTATCTAATTAGGTAAGATACGCTAGACATAGGTGTCCTACAAGTTAATCATGCAAGTGATGACACATGTGAGATGATATATACTCTTTTTACTTATTATTTATTATAGTATTTTCTCACTTTATATTGCTTGTTGTATGTATATATTGTGGATGTCTATGGATTTGTACAATGGGAATCATATCATGATGAGATTATGATAATGAGACTGATTCGCCTTTAAATACAAACTCTAAATAATCTCGGTCATATGTTACTCGGGAGAGACATTGAGATAACTGGACAGACTAGTGTGTTGTATACCCATCCATATGATGGAGGTGGCTGGTCTCATAGCTACTCGTATGGGGACACTAGGGATATAATGCATGTGCTCATTAGAGAATGAATTCACTGATTGATCTGCTTACGGAATGCTGGATGGTTGATGATACCTCATGTCAGATAGCGATTTTGTAGTCTAAATGGTGCATCTGGTCCTTAGACTTAAGACACCAAGGATGTTTTATATGAGTACTCCACTCTTTGATACTAGACTATACATCTAGAAGTTCGAGATCTAGCACAACTGGTCATTGGGAGTGACAGCCAACCTTATGAGGGTAATTGAGTGTCGATAGAGGATCATTCGCTCTCAGTGTCATGAGAGGAATATCCCATATATTCTTGCTTAGACAAATTCCTAGTCAGGATCATTCGGATTGAAAGAGAAAGAATTTTTCAAGAGAATTTAATTAGAGCGAGACTCGAGTAGAAACTGTATGGGCCTGACAACACCATGCCTAGTATACGATCTCTAGGATATTAGATGGATGAGGGATTATAGATACATGATAACCGAGGACAGACATGTCTAAAGAATTGGATTCCTATATATCGTTTGGGGACTACGACATAGTGGCCTAGTACGTCCACAGTCGATAAGTCAAGTGAATTATTATAGAGTTAATAATTCACTAAGCCAAAAGGAGTTTTGACAGATATGACTCACAGCTAGCTCGATATTGGGCCTAGAGGGTCACACACATTTGGTAGGTGCTACGATGAGTAGAGATTCATATATGAGATATCCGCTTGAGCCCCTATCTTATTAGATATCCAATAAGCTTCTGAATTATTGGATCTTATGGATAAGATCCAATAAAAGCTAATAAAAGATTATTGGGTAGAGACCCACTAATCTAATAGGCTTGGGTAGTTAGATAGAGATCCAATACCCAATAAGGCAAGATCCATTAGGGTTAAGTTGACAGGGGGCCTCCATAAATAGGAGAGAACCAAAGGCCCATAAGTTAGGGCTCTCTTGGTTACCACCTCCTATTCTTCTCTCCCATTCTCCTCCTTAGCTAGTAGCCCCTTTTGAGGTGTGGAGATTTGAGCAATGATTTGAGGAGCATCTTCATAGTCCTTGCTATGTGGATTACCGCTAGAGAGGAGGACGCTTGATCTTCTTCATCCTCTCCCATAGATCTGTAGGATTTTAAGGATATACGATCTCCCTAGGTAACAGTATTTTCTTCTACACAATTTTCGATTTTGCGGGTTTTACGCACCAATCTTCGCATGACGATAAAACCTTTTTGTGAAAATATAAGATTTTCTTTTCTATTCTTCCACTATGCATGTGATGTCGCCCCAGATTTCCCAACAATGGTATTAGAGCCAAGTTGTTCATATATGAAGATTAGATTTTAAACTATGTGCATTGTGTTTTAGAAATGCTTTTGACGTTAAAATTATTGATGCAAAGGCAAGAAAAGGCAGCAACTGTTGTTGCCCTTGCAGAGCGGCCAAAGGTTGCTTGTAGCCTTGGTCGCCACTTGCATGCAGGTGGTCAGTAGCCTGCCCGCAACGATTGCGTATGTGGGCGACACCAGTAGGCAAGTGGGACAATGCTAGCAGCGGCACTCATCTACAAAGGGAGCACTATTCACAGGCAAGCCGCTTGTGGGGGGTGGGGCTCGCTCGCAAAGGGGGTGCCACTTGTAGGCAAGTTGCTTGCGGGGTGCAGAACAATGCCCGCTTATGGATCATCGTTAGAGAGGAGGACGCTTGACCTCCTTTATCCTCTCCCACATATTTGTAGGATTTTAGAGATATACGATCTCCCTAAGTAACAAATTTTCTTCTATACGTAGTTTTTGGTTTTGGGGTTTTGTGCACCAATCTTTATACGGTGATGAAATCTTTTTATAAAAATATTAGATTTTTTTTTCTATTCTTCCATTGTGCTTGTGATGTTGCTCCTAGATTTTCTAATAAGATATATTATAGATCTGATTGGATTCTAATGATGACCATCAACAATAGAAAGAAATTCTAATTATAATAGGATTTCTTAAAAATGACCTTGATGGGAGGGACTCTCCTAATTACTTATTATAGACCCTTTGCTCTTACCTATAAATAGATATGATCTCATAAGGACTCAAAGTAGAGGTATGAAGACATGGATATGTGACATTATTAAAAGATTATAAATCTTTTCTCATCTCTCCTTAGTCACATGAGCTAGTCATTTAAAGATGATACATCTTCTCTCATCTCTCCTTATCCTTAATCTATCGATCATAGTGGTCTTGTGAATGATAAGTAGAGAGAAGAATGTGAGTTTAGTTCTCCTTATAGATCGACATCGCTATGGTTTTTGAATTTGAGGACAGTGCCCTTTTAGATCATATAAAGGTTTTTTTATGACATCTAAAAGTACACATTATAAATTTGATATATTATTATTTGATTTCAATGATTTTAGAACTAAAGTTTTTTGCATAATAATAGCATATTATAGTTTTTTTTATGCTTATATTGGTATAAGAGCCAAGTTTTTCAAAATCAAATACCTTAGATCTATTAGTTTTGATTTACGATGCTTGAATGATCTATATATATTATCAATCTATCTTTCTATTTAATTTGTCATATCGCTTGCTTACGGGTGATGTGAATTTCCTTGTATTTGATCAATGGACTACTATCGATAGCATTCTATCGATGATAGTATTGTTGAGGGCTGCGTGAAAGGATCAAAAGGCACTAAGAGGGGGTGAATTAGTGCAATGGATTAAACTCGTATTCTTGAAAACATTTCACAAAGAAACACAAGTTCATTGGAAGATTTCGATTCGACGAAAGAGAACTTGAAAGTAATTGCTTGTGAAAAGGAACTAACTATGAACTTGCAGCCAAGAAATGAAATTATTCAGAAATATAAACACTCATACATTTAAGGACACAATGATGTATAGTGGTTCGGTCAAATGACCTACATCCACTCTTGAAGCCTTTGCGATGAGGCTCGCTCTTCCACTAGCAAGTCCTTTGAAGGGAAGGATCAAACACCCCTTTACAACCCTTTACAAGATGTTCACACTTGTACAAGATCTCTCAAGAAGAAGAAGAAGGTGAACACTTAGCAAAGAAAACAACACTTTTCAAAACTCTTCAAAAGCTCAAGACTCAAACTTTTTCTTGCTCAAAAGGGTGCCCTTTCAAATGAGAAAAGGGGGGTATTTATAGATCCAAAGTGGATTCAAAATTGGGCTCCAAATTCCAAGTGAATTTGGAGTTCCTATGTTTCTAGTGGTCAAGCGGTGCATAGTATCACATTGTGTCGATACCGCGATGGGCGGTGCCACCGCCTGCAGCGGTGCTACCGCTCAGCCTCGCTAGGCGGTGCCACGCCACCACCAGCGATTCCACCGCCGTCGACATGGGGTGGTGCTATCGCTTCACAAAGCGTTCCACCGCCTGTGTGTGTGCGTGCATGCAGGTGCGGCTTTAGGCGGTTCCACCGCCTCAGCCGAGCGGTTCATCGCTTGCCCCATTCGACGAGCCGAATGGGGCCTGCTTAGATCTCAACTTGACACAAGAGGCGGTTGGCTCTCTCTGAATTTTGGGTAGGATTTATTTCTTAAATCCTTGCTCTACTCATGTGCAAATTACGAACATAACTTAACGTGATTTGATCGGACACCCTTCAAGTCGACTTCCCGAGTTCTACGGTGAGATTCCGGCAGCCTCCGATGCTTCCTCAGATTGCTACTGGGTCTCCCAAAGATACTCCCAAAGCTCAACTAGTCTTCGCATTTCCGAATCTTCCTAAGTTCGCGAACCTTCGATCTTTGAAATGGACTTTGAAAACTTCGACAAGTCCCCTCGATTTGATCTTGGATGGTTCCTAAGAACTCTTCCGAAAATCTCTCTGACTTCGATGAACTCTTGAACCCCGACGACTTGGCCTCGGTAAATCACGTTATGTTTTCTTTCCATCGTAGTTATTCCTGCACACTCATCTCAACAAAGAGATTAGTACAAATATTTCACCAATTGATTTCATCATCAAAATCCGAGATTTAACACTGCGATCTTTGATGGTCGTCAATCCAATCATGGGTAGTGGTTGCATACGCAACGGAAGCATCATGGGGTGTGACAGTCCTACAACAACTGCATTGGTTGCATAGTATCACCACATATAGCAGTTATAGCAGCACCCTACTTGTGGCAGCTACAGTGGCTGTGCAGGGCCACTACGTGCAGTCATTATGACGGTTGTAGCAATGCAGCTGCAACGACATTTGCTTGTTGCATCTGACATCACTAGACACTGAAGCCTAGTGATTGTACTAGGCAAAAGCCTATGCATAGTCGCACCATGGTGAGCAATGCGTGTGCACAACCACGCCACGATGACCATGGGGGTTGCAGGGCGATGCATGTGCAAGGTAGCACCGCATTGCATAGGCGGTAAGGATTGTCACCACTGTGAGTAGGCGACACACAAGCGGTGGCTATGCACCATGGTCGTCGCACATCATGATGATCGCATAAGCGACGACCACATGCCTCGTGCAACAAATGCAAATTAGAGTTTTGACTTTAAAAATTATGATTTCACCCTTATAAATATTATTAATTCTAGTTTACATCCTTTTGATAATTCTGCTCTTCAGAAACTCTATATTTCTACTTATATCCAATTAAAATTATAGTTTTACCCTTGAGAAATTAAGAATTTTTTATTTATATCATTAATTATATAATTGATCAAAATAATTTATTTTTAATTAAATATTTTGATTGGATCTAATCATTACTATATTTTGACTACTTGATTGGATTTAGTTTCGATCAATCAAGTTTTGATCGAAAATAGGAAAAGTCAAAAAATTTTTTTATCAATTTTAACTTTTGACTTACTTAATTGGGTTAATATTTAATCTAATTCTAGGGTTGACTAGTCTAATTTAATATTTTATATCAAATTTAAAAAAATATAAATTATAGTATTATTTTATACTTTTCTCATATGACATACTTTTGTGTCTGATAATTAAACTCTAATTATTATTTTTGGATATTTATTTAGTTATTCATATGTATATTTTTAAGATTATGAAATTATATTTTATTTTCATATAAAGACATGGTTTATATTTTATCATTATTATAGTCATCATATGAATCTTTGTTTATGCTAATTAATGTTCAATAATTATCATGGTTATTATTTATTATTATTGAACTATTTTGGCATAAATTATATTAAAAGATACTTAGTGAACATTATTTGTAACTTATATCCTTAAATTTTATCTGATTGATAACTACTAAAATGGCCTAAGATGGTAAACTTATGAGATATAAATTATAATTCATATTTTATCATTTATAGGATAATAATATTTTATATTACTGTATTAGTCTTAGTCTTGTAGTCATCAAAGTTGCCTAGATCAATAATTTATAAAATTATATTAAAGAATTAATTTTAAATAATATTAAAAAAATAATATTCACAATGATATATATAATTAGTAGATTTAGATAATCTCAAAAGAGAATCTACTTCAACTAATTATATGATAGGATATGATGATATTATTTTAGATATTCTTATAATTTAGGATTGTATATCCAAAGATAATAATACTGTTCCAAAATGATAGTATCAATCGACCATAGATAATTTTTAGTGAATACTAGATATGTCAATATTTTACCTAAAAGTGAAATATGAATGATATTAATAGTTCATCATATCTTGAAAACTCAAAGCATTAATGTTATTTTACATTTTATAGTAGTACTTTCTTCTATACACTCACATGCTTTTAGTATCTTTATACTCTTTTGATCTAAATTATTCAAAATATTTAGACCATGTGCGATTCACACCGAGTGTATTTGATTTTGGCTTAGCATTGTTTATTGAAAGACTTGTAGACTTAACTGATGAAAACAGAACAAATTAATGAAATAAATGCTTAGGAAAAATCTAATAGGCTTAGCTTAATGATTATAAGAATGATGATCGTAAATAACATAAATACTTCATTACCAACTGCAATTGGTGAACAGAAATATTTAAGAGTTTTTAAAAATATATTTAAATCTACTAATAAATCATTAATCGGTACATTAATAAAGAAATTGACTATGATTTAGTATGATGATACTCAAGGGATTCAGATCACATCCACAATATGACTAATAAGACTATGAAACTTAAAGTATTATGCATGAAAGTTAATCAGTCTTTTATCGTATAGTTCATTCTTAATTCTCTCCATCTTCAGTTTGATCCATTCAAGATTGATTATAATACAAATAAGAATAAGTGGGACCTAAATAAACTAATTAATATGTATGTTCAGAAAGAATTAAGATTAAAGTAAAAAAGATCTTATAACGTTCTGACTACTATATAAGAAACTAATAATAAGAAAAGAAGGTTGAAACGTCATTCATTAAAGAAATTTATTGGGTTTAAAATTATTAAACAGATTAATGAAAAAAAAGTTGTCACAGTAAAATGATTCTTTATGATACAAAAAGATATGTGAAAAGGGATTGTATCAAATATATAGCTTGATTTGAAACGAAAGATAAAAATTCAATATTTATATGTTTCGAATGGAGTTCCTTCTAATACTTAATAGATTGATTTTAATACTTCAACTTATGTTATCAATAATATGTAGAGAGTTCTGTTTTAACTCGAAAACTAAAAGAATATGAAAAATTCATCATTAGCAATAATAGATTTGCAAAACATCCTTATGCTAAGGAGGAAAACAAAAACATGAGACAAAATCTTAGGAAAAAAAAGAAGAAGAAAGAAAAATTCTTTTTCTCATTTTAGAAATCCAATCCAATCACATCTACTGTTTAATTGGATATGATTGATATGGATTGCTGAAAAAACAAACAATAAAGTGTGAGAAATCTCACCTAAACAAAATGAATGACATCTTTTTTTTTTTCTATACTACTGTTGTGTGCATACAAATCAGAGGGTATCCCCATTTATATTGGTGAAATGAACTCATCTTTAATTAATATCACAAGATGACAATAAAGAAGATCTTAAAAGAAAAAGAAAACAGTCTTTACATGATTAAGGATAAAGAATCCAATCACAGAAAAGGGCTCATATAGTTACATACACTGATTAAGAATGACAGTGTGCCATTATTTGTTATACAAAATTGTCACTTAAAAGAAGAATTAGATCTGACACAAATGAGAACAGACTTTTGAGTCAGGTAGTTTAACAGTGCATGGTAATAAAGATGAAAAGGAAGCCTCTGGCAATACATTTCTTTGTTACTTGAAGATCAGACATCAAAATATGAGATGCCTGCAAGACAATTGATCTAAAATATGGAGTATAAATAGATTGCAGCATCAGTATTACGCCCCTTGGTGATGACTTAAATCTGGCCATTTCACTAAATGCTGACATTTGTAGCCAAAGATGAAGCTTCAGCAGCAAGTAACCTTCCACTTGAGGAGTTCCATTACCAAACATTTCAAGACCAAATTTGTTATCAAGAAGATTGATAGAATAAAAATATAAACGTGAAAGCTGATTTTGATTAGTATAATATGAGTTCTATTTATACAGGTCAGGAGGGAGGATTTCTCTCAACAAACCAGTAGGATTTCCTCATATAATTTGAGGGAATCTTATCCACTATCATGCCCCTGCAAGATGATGCTCCTATCAAGGATACAAATCTTAGATCAATATAATGAAAATAGTTTACGGGCAAGAGGCTTTGTGAGTGAGTCTACTAGTTGATCAACCGTATGTACGTGAGAGACATATAGTTAATGTCTGACAACTTGATCTCGCATGAAGTGGAAGTCGATGATGATGTGTTTCATGTGTGAGTGAAATACTGAATTGGCACATAAGTAGGTAGCTCCAATATTATCACAATATATTGTAGGAGGAAGGGTAGAGTTGATGTTGAGTTCCTTAAGGAGATTTGTGACCCAATTGAGTTTAGTAGTAGTTGTAGCGATGGCACGGTATTTAGCTTCAATTGTAGACCGTGCGATTATCTTTTACTTCTTAGAACTCCAACTGATAGGATTAGCTCCAAGGAAAATAATATACCCTGATATAGAAGTTCTATCATCAAAGTTCCTCGCCCAATCAACATCAACAAAGGTATGGAGATTAAGTGGGGTATGTTTGTGGAGAAAGAGGCCATGATGAAGGGTCCCTTTAAGATACCACAAAATTCATTTGATGGTAGACTAATGCGTAGTAGATGGTTGGTGCATGAATTGAGATAATTTATTGACTGCAAATGAGATATCTGGATGGGTGAGAGCCAAGTACTATAAGGAGTCAAGTACTTATCGGTATTGAGTAGCATCCAAAGTAGGGCTTCCATCATATAATTTGAGTGATTCACTAGTAGAGAGAGGAGTTATAACTTCTTTTGTATCTTGCATATTTATTTTGGATAATAGGTCTTGAATATACTTTCTTTGTGATAGGAGGAGACCTGAAAATGTAAATGTTGCTTCAACTCCTAGAAAGTAACTTAAGGGTCCAAGATCTTTCAGGGAGAATCGATCAGCCAATTGCTTTAGGAATGTTTGAATCTCCAAAGGATCATTGCTTGTAACAATAATATCATCAATATATACGAGAAGATATATTGTGTGTCTATTTTGTTGTCGTAAGAATAACGAGGTATCAGACTTAGAGTTGATGAAACTAGTTGATATCAGAAATGAGCCAAGTTCAGTATACCAGACTCTTGGAGTTTGACGAAGTCCATAAATAGCTTTTTGTAGTTTGCAAACATGTCTCAGATACTGATGATGAATGAAGCCAGGGGGTTGCTGCATATAGATATCTTTAGTTAGAGTCCTCTGTAAAAAGACATTGTTAACATCTATTTGTTGTAGCCGCCAGCCTTTTGAGATGGCCAAACTTAGAATAAGTCGAATTGTTGTGGGTTTAACAACATGACTAAAAGTCTTTGTGAAGTCAACTTCAAGTCATTGATGAAACCCTTTGACTACTAGACGTGCTTTATATCTAGCAACGGATCTATTTGGGTTCCGCTTAATTTGAAATACCCATTTACACCTGATGATATTTTGTGTAGGATGAGAGGGTACAAGGGTCCATATGGAGTTATGGAGGAGGGCATCATATTCTTCACACATGGCTTTACGCTAGTGTGGAGATTTTTGGGCTTGAGTAATTGTGGTAGGTTCATTGATCTCAGAAGAGAATTTGTGATATCATGTAGGTCGAGGACTTGACGTGGTTTGAATATACCACTCTTGGACCATGTTGTCATTGGATGTTTAGGAGCTGTAGCTTGTGTTGTTGGTATAGATAGTGGAGAGGCATTGACACGGGTTAGAGGAGGCTGAGGTACTTCTATGTCATTGTGTTCAAAAGAGGGTAAAGAATGTTGTTGTGTTTCTGAGTACATTACATCAGTAGTAGGGGAAGCTTGTGAAGAAGGGAGAGGAGACGCAATAGAGGGAGTGAGCAGCTATTGAATCGGGGGAACAAGAGAGTGCGGATCCTGAGGAAAGGGATTGGATGGTGTCACAGGAGGCTCGTGTGATAAGATCGGAGGGATACTCCAGTGATGTATGTTTGTTGGAATAGCTTGCATGGTAGGATAGTTGTGAAAAGGAAAAGTAGACTCCACAAAAGTAACGTGATGTGATATAAAGACTCTTCGAGTTTGGGGTTCGTAACATCAGAAAGCATTATGTTCTAGAGAATATCTTATAAAGGTGCAAGGCTTGGATCGGGGTGTCAACTTGTGTGAGGTATAAGGTCATAGCCATGAATAACATAAACAACCAAAGACTTTGAGTTTTTGAAGATTTGGAGGCTTGTGAAAAAGTTTTTCAAATGGTGATTGGTATTGTAGGACTGAAGTGAGCATATGATTAATTAGATAGACTGCAGTCTGAAAAGTTGCTAACCAAAAAAGTTGAGAGCATGGATGCTTGATGTAGAAGTGAGAGACTAGTTTCAAATATATACCGATGTTTGCGTTCAGCAGAACCAACTAATTAGGGAGTATGTGAGGGTGACTTGAGGTATTGTATACCACAAGCTAAGAGACAAGATGTAAGGGCTTGATATTCACCTCTGCCATCAGAGTAAACCGTTTTGATTGAAGACTAAAAGAAATTCTTGACCAACTTTCAAAAGTTGTTAAAGATTGTTGAAACATCAGATTTATAATGGAGAGGATATAACCATGTGTACTTGGTGAAATAGTCGACAAAAATAACATAAATTCTAAACTTGTCAAAAGAAGGGGTTAGGGCAGGGCCCCAAACATCTGTATAAATAATTTCAAACGGTTTAGAGCAAGATATGGAAGATGTTCCAAAAGGTAGTCTATGACTTTTATTGCTAAGACAAGCATCACACTGCATGTTAATGCTATTGGTTTTAAAAGTAGGAAGAGAATAACGAGAAAGTAATTTATGCTGGATAAAGGAGGAGAGGTGACCAAGACGACGATGTCATACATCAATTGGAGCTGCAATTAAAGAGTGAGCAGTAGGCTAGGTAAGTTGCGAAGCTGATGGCCACTCATAAATATTATCTTTATTCTAGCCTTGGACTAAGGATGCCCCTGTGCTCAAATCCTTGATAAGAAAGGAGTCAGGAAAGAATTCAATGGAGATATTATTTTGTTTACAAAATTGAGAAATGAAAATGAGATTTCGTTTAATGTGAGGTGCACACAAGACATCATCAAGTGTAAAGGTTGTTGTAAGTGAATTAAGCATTGTGGAACCAATATGAGTAATGGAAACTCTTTTACTGTCGCTCATAATGATATCTTCATTGCCACCATAGTTGTTGTGGATGGACAAGTTCTGAAGATCAGAGGTGATGTGATAAGAGGCTCCAGAGTCCATAAGCTAATTAGATTGGCTGGTGGTCGGAGTAGTGATGAGATTCGCTTGAGGATAGCGTGATAAAGCAGGGAGTCTGAGTCGAGATCGGTATACTTTTACAGAATATCCGACTTTATCATGCAACTGGCAAATAACTCGTTGTTGGCTTATGAGATCAGGACGCCAGGGCCGTTGATTGTTGAAGTTGACATCTTGAAAGTGATGATGTAGATGAGAGAGGGTTTGCTTGGGACCCATAGGGTCAGGAGGCAACTGAGCCAGACTTTTGTTGACTTGCGTATTGTACTAGTTGCTCTTCCTTTTGGATTTTTGACTGACTTGAGCTGTGATAGTTGGTTCAGGCGACTTGTCATGACACTTCAAATACATCTCATAATCAGTCAACTTGTCATAGAGTTCTTTAAATGATATTGGTGAGTCGCATGTCCGAATTGCTGCTGCCAATTCTTTGTACTCACCTCCTGGGCCATTAATAGTATGGACTAGGACTTTTGTATCACTCATGGAATGACCTATCAAAGCCAAGTCATCGATAATAACTTTGATATTTTATAGATAATCAGTAATAGTACTTCCCTCTTGTTTCATTTTTAATAGATTGGATAGAAGTCCGAGCATGCGAGTATGCGAGCGATTTGCTAAAGTGGTTTGTAACTTGTACCATGCTTCTGCAGCAGATGTACATGAAGAAATCAGTGGGGTGACGGACCCAACAAATGAGGCTTGAATAGTTTGAAGAATGATATGATCTTGACGCAACCATAGCTTGTGGGCTGGATTTAGTATTGGATGGGGTTCTCCTGTGACATTGATCATTGTTATTGGACAACAAAAAGAGTTGTCGATGTAGCCTAGTAAATCATATCCAAATAGGATATTAGAAAATTATGCATGCCAAGATGCATAGTTGTCGCCTTTGGATAACTTGAAGGGAATGGGTGCTGCAGCATTGATGGTGATAAGACTTGTAGGTTAAGAAGTGCTGTGGTTCCCTACAGGGATAATAACTGGAGTGTCAGATGTAGATGAGAAAGACATTTTGATGATACATAACTAAGGGAGTTGTCGACTGTAGACAAAGGGTAGAATAGAGCTGTGACGTGGAGCAGTGCTTTTGTTGGAGGCACGGTAGTTGCAGTTTTGTATATCTTGAGACGGAAGATTTGAGTGGTGATGAGTTTATCAGGAGGTTGACGGAATATCTGAGCGGTGAAACAGGCAAGGGGAAGAAGATAGGCAGGTGCACTCGGGCAGATAGAGTGCCCTGCGGTGCTCTTCTGTTGGAGGGGAAAGACTTGAACTCCCCAATGCTTTGTCGAAGAAAGGCATAAATTGCTATTGCCGTGGGCAGTTGGACAATGTGGATGCGATAGCGTCGGTTGGCTGTGAAATCTACTGAGTGTTGAGTTGTAGATGGTTGGGCGAGGGTAGCAGGATGTGACCGGTGGCTAATTTTAGAGTCAGGAAGAACGTCCACATGAAGCGGGAGAAGACAGCCGCTGTTCGCCGAGGAAGCGCCGCTATTGCCATAGGGAAGAAAGTGACGACAGTAGAAAAGCCTTCATTGCTTCAGATCAATGTCGCTGGAGGTGCACCGAGGCAGAGGAGAGAGGATTCTCGGCATCGACTCAGTGGAACAGGAGGATGCGATCGGTGAGTAGAGATTGTGCGGCTCCTCGGTGGATGATCATCATCGGACAACAAGAAAAGGGTTTATTGTCGCGAGGTCAAAGGTGAGTGCTTACTGCAGACTCATGATGCCCTGGACGTACCTCACTCTAGCAAGAACGAGCTAACCAATGAATTTGATGGAGAGCTACGACGACAGCAGAGACTGCTCGGCTTCTGTTACACCGCAGAAGGGAACGCTAGCACTGTAAGGGTTTGACGGCTGGCAGCGGTGGTGGCACGGTTGGGAGCAACAGCGACAGCCCTTCTCACGTTGTAGTAGTCGGTGGGATGATCACACGACCAGATACTGCAATGGCGGTGGTTGCGAGCTGGAGGGCTGCGACAGTGGGGTTGTGTGGTAGGGGAATGGGAAGAGCAACGGCAGCGGTGGATGCTGAGGTCGGCGGCTGCGTTCTTCTGTACTATTTCATCACAGAACAAGGGCGACTGTGGTTGTAGATCGCTACGGCTGAGGCAGCGAGGGGGAAGAGATCGCTGGCCGTGGGGAGGGGGGGGGATAGTGATGGCAATGGGTTGTGTGGCTGCTTGTTGAAGCAGCGACGGAGGAGGTGCGTGGGTCGAGAAGCAGCAGTAGTTGCTGTCGAGATCGGTGTCTGTGTCAACGATGGTCACGAGGGGAAAGAGCAGGGGCGACGGGGATGGTCGTTCGCAGCAGCGGTGGTGGAGAGGTCGTGGCCAAGAAGCAACGGTAGAGGGGGTGGTCCGCTGGTCGGAATAGCGAAGAGAAAGTTTTTGCCAGTGGAAGTAGAGGAAGAAAGGGGCGGAGGGGGAAGAGTCAGTGAGGAGCGAGCTTACTCTAGGCAAGATGCTCCGATACCATGATAGAATAAAAATATAATCGTGAAAGATGATTTTGATTAGTACAATATAAGTTCTATTTATAGAGAAGATTTCCCTCAACAAACCAGCGGGATTTTCTTATGCAATTTGAGGAAATCTTACCCGCAATCAAAGATGAATCAGAATAAGTTAGAGCATTTCACACACTCAATAGATATTCTTTGCTTCTTAAAATCAAACACAACCATTTCAAGCTGTGTAACATCTAAATCTCAAGTGCCTGCAATCAATTGAGCCATCAAGGGCTCACATTTCCAATCATACATGAAATCTTAGCAGCATGTAACCTTCAACTGACATCAAGATGTCATTCGGACATTCATCAAGGATTTAGCATAAAGAAGACCAGAATTTTTATCAGGAATAATGATCAGGGTAAGTTACAGAGTTCAGCAGACAAACAAACATGCTGACAGCATGCATTTCCAACCACAAACAAGTAGCCTTCGGCTTAAGCGAATCCACAGACCAACATTGAGGGATCAGATTGTCGCCAATAATGTCAAAGCAGTGCAGAATTAGTGCATTGGACAATCACAAACAACTACAGTTGTCTCTGCGCTCATTTCTCCACTCCTGAAACCATCCTCAATTCCTGCTCCAATCACTGTACTTTTCACAAACACCCTGTGTGCAAGATCCCTCGACCGGGCGGCCATGGCGGCAACCGTGACCAACCAACATCAACAAGATGTGCAATCATAGAGAACAGAAGACAACCCAAAGCCATCCCTTGTACATCGAAAGAACAGAAAAGTCGAATTTTGGATCAGATGTGGCAGCCACAGCAGAGGAAGAAGCAACAGAAGCCGCCAACGAGGACGACGGCCTCAAGGAAGTAGAGGACATGGAAGGTGAGGTCGTCAACGAGGGAAAACCGGAGTTTGGGGCGCTTCCACCACCATGAGGCGGAGAAGCTGGGTTTCCACGGCCAACGGTGCTCCTTGTTGAGCTTCCTGAACCAGCCGCGCTTTCCGGCCATCGGTCTCCACCACCAAAAGGCCCAAGTCTGGGGGCTACCACGCTTGGAAGCTTCGCTAGCGACGTGTAGTTGGAGGGGCTATATATAACAGAGGACGAAGTGGTGTAATCTTCGGAAGGTTCGTCAACACGCGCTTTGGTTTGGCTTGCAGGCTTTTTAGCACGACGAAGAGAGCAAAAGCCTTCGCTCTCAAGTATGCGTTGAAATGAAGTAATGCCTCGGCAATATTCTTCTACTTTTCAACAAAGATATCAACTGTAGCACCCAGATCACCAAGAACACACATCAGTATTCCACCATGATTACAGGCAGCTGGGTGAGGAATCTACTTTCTGGTTGTGCCACTGATCTTTTCATCTCTTCTTGCCAGATTACTGGATGTAAGAACAGAAACTTAAAGCGTTGTTCACATTTCCTTTTGTGCTTAAAGGAGGCATCTTTAGCTTGCAGATTAGGCGTAGGGGGAAGAACAATATGATTCTGCTGTGACTCTCTCAGAACAAGGAGGTGCGGAAAGATGGATGGAATTTTTTGACGACTATTATGCTGTTGATTGAAGATTAGGACTGCTTGAAGGAAGCTAGAAAGAAGAAACAAACAACTGAGCTGTCGCGATTCCTAGTCATGGATGACTAGCAAGCTAGAATTAGATTAGCTCAACAATAACAGGCTTCACTGGCACGATTCATACGCCACAAGGAAGAGACTCTACGTAAACAAGCTTGACAACAAAGTTGATGGAGAAACGAGTGAAAGCAGTGATCAAAAGACATAGAATAACTTAGTTTGGCTTCATACTGTGAGAAGCGAATCAAATTTGGATGTCAAGAGTGAATCCTTATGATTGCAGTTTACCATGTCACTACATCATGGAAAAGAAAAGGTAATTTCAACTATGAAAAGATTAGATATGACTTGGTTTCATTCATCTTGAGTCTTGAGTTAGTTGCTTGCATATCAATCTTAGTTTCAAAGAATAGATTTTTTAAGAAATTGTAAGCATAAAAATTATAATTATATTATTATATAAAAATTTTAATATCAAAAGCTGAGATCAAATAATCATAAATCAAATATTATGATTGTGTACCTTTTAATGTCACTCAGAATAACTTTCTTTTGCTTTGCAAATGCATCCTCATCCAATTCGAATAATGCAGCGATATTGATCTGCAAAGAGAACTAGACTTATTATTTTTTTTTCATCCTATCATTTATAAAATAACTATAGGCGATGAAATATAGACTAAAGGGAGATAAGAAAAAATTTGTAATCTCTTAACATATATTGTAACATAACATATAAAATCTCTAGAAGGTCTTGTCTATTTATAGGCAAGAGTAAATGGCCTAAGATAAATAATCAAGAGAGTTCATTTCATTAATATCATCCTATGGAATCTTATTATAATTGGACTTATTTTCTATTGGTTAATAATCTTAATTAGAATCTAATCAAATCTATAATATATTTTACCCAATTAAATAGAATCGCATAATATAACTCTTATATGGTCTATTAATTGATAAAATATAAAAATAATTTAAAATCAAAATAAATAAAATAAATTTTATTTAAAAATAATCTTACTTAATTAGATTTTAAAAATTTTAAAAAATATTTTACATATGGTCATGAATTTTATAAAATAGATCATAAAAAATATTTTACATATAGTCATGAATTTTATAAAATAGATCAATAAGTCCAATAAATATAATAATACTATATTAAGTCTTGCTACTAATGTGAGTCAATATAGGTTATATATCATCAATATCATACTTCCTTCTATATACCACAGTACTTTTAGTCTTTCCTAATATAGTCCATAATAACTATTATAATTTGTCTTGTCAAGACAATCTTATTATCATATCTAATCATAATATACATAGATTTTAACATGATGGTAAAAATAAATAATTTTAATTATGTAAGTAAAATATTAATTAGAATATCCACTCAAACATGCATCATCATACTTTTTATGAGTTATTCACAAGTCTAATTATGATTATCTATTCTTTAAGTACTTTAGGTTGTGAGGCCTTAGTAAATAGATCAGTAATCAATATAGTGAATCTTTAAGTTCTCAATTGACATTTATTATTTCTAGATTCTTTCTCTAATTATCAAGTACATTATGCCATAATATATATAATTGTTCAAATATTTATCATTTATAGAGAAAAAAATTACTGTGATATATCATAAAGTATCTTTAGCGACCTAGCAATTGTGTTTGATCATACCAAGTCTTGAGATAAAATTTCACAATCATAAAATTTGATTAGTGGCCTCTAAGTATACTATAAAAATTAGCTTTTATTTTTGATAATATAATTTATATTATACTCTTTTTAAAAATTATCTCTTCAACTAATATAAATATAAATCATAAAGTGGACTTCCTACTATCGAGGTAAATTTATAAAATTAGTATATGAAAAATTTATCATCTTAAGCTAATCTAATTTTTTTATATATGAGTATTTAATCTTTTGTCCATTATAGATTTTTTACCACTTTATTTACAACCTTCTAATGTTTTATTTACAGGTAAATCTAATATTTATTTAGATTTCTTTACTATAAAATTGATATCCGATCCTGTATAGGCTTTGTTAGGGGGGGTGGGCGGGGTTGGGGTGAATTAGTACTTTTGAAAAATTAAAATGATTCAAAAAATTTATTTTGATCAAACCCATATACTTGGAATGAAAGTAAAAGTAGTGAGCAACTAAATTAGTAAGCAATAAGAATGAAAAGCACAAAGGAAAAGCATACTGTGGTTCGGACATTGCGACCTACGTCCACTCCCGATTCCTCCTCTATAGACACCATCGGCTTTCACTATTGATCTTCTTTCAATTAGTAAAGATCAACGACTCTTATTACAACTCTCTTTTCTCCTTTTCTTAAGTTTAGGAGAGAACCTTTACAACTCTTGTTGAATCTCAGATTTTGATGATGAAATCAATTGATAGGGTTTGTGATCTAATCTATGTTTTGAGTAACACAGGACTAACTTCGATCATGGAGAGATAATTAAAATAGGAAGAATCAGACATTGGGCTGGAGTGAAATATGTCAATGTTAGGACCAAGTCGGCACTAAGAGGGAGGAGGGAGGGGGGGGGGGTGGTGGTTTTGGAGTGTGAATTAGTGCTAAGATAAAAATGTTCTATTTTGGAAAATGTCATTCAATTTGAAAACTTCATACGATGAAAGCCGTATGAAAATTCTTTAAACAAAGAGATGTTTGTAAATGAGTGAGGGCAATGAGTAAGCAAAGCAATTTGCAGAAATAGTAAATAGCAAAGAAAGGCAGCAAACCATTTTTATAGTGGTTTAATCATCCGACCTACGTTCACTCCCGATTCCTCTTTCGTCGAAACCACCAGCATCCACTATAGGGTTAGTTAAAATAATAGTTTGGATAGGCATTTAGACTCCAAATTTATTAATCTTAGTATCAAAAGAAAGATATTTGAGCTTGTTTTTAAATAAATTTGGTTTTGATAAAATCAGAGTTTGATATAAAAATTTATTACTAGAATAATACAAAAATATCAAAATCTCAAAAATTTTCAGATTCATAGTTTATTCCTAAATGGGAGAGATATCATATCATAGTCAAAATCTTTCAAATTTTTTTCAAAATTGAGATAAAATCAGAGTTCAAAATTTTTGTAGGATGGGGTTAGAATACTTTCCTTAGAAAAATTTGATTCCCAAATGTAGGGAATTGATGCAAAGCCTCAAGCCGAAGCAAAACTTCTCCTTCTTCAATTCCTTTTCCCTTCTCTTCTCAAGTCTACATTGCAGCAAGTCTCACTCCTTTATTAAGTTTTCCTCTAATTGCTTAGGTTTGGCTAATGCAAAGATAGTAAGGTGGCAAGCATACATGATGGAAGCTTATGTGTCATCCATAGAACAAACATAAGTGGCACCATCTTTAGGTTAGCTAGTGACATATGTCTTCCATTTTTTTTCTTTTAACTTAATATAAATCTTTCACAAATCATATCCAATTATTAAGATTCACACTTTGGTCCCTAGCAATAAACTTTTAATATAAAACTATTTAGTAAAAAAAATTATTAAATAATTATTATATTTACAAATAGGTCCTTACATTTCAAACAAGCCCTTACAAAATTTTCAAAAATGAGGGATGTTACAACATAGCCACAAGTGAATGTGTGCATAAGTTGTATAGATAAAAAATACATTAGAAGATTACGAAATTCATTTAAAGAATATTCCTATAAAATGTAATAACACAAGTGCTATATGTTTAACTAAAAATCCTATTCAGCATTTTAGAACTAAATATATTGACATTAAGCATTACTTTATATGAGATCATGTCAATAACAATGATGTAACTCTAGAATTTATTGATATGAAATACCAATTAGCGGATATCATCATAAAACCTTTAAATGAAGAACAATTTGACTTCATTAGAAGGGAATTAGGTATGCTAAATTGTCTTAATGCATGAGTTTATTGTATTCCTTTTTTGGATTTTTTTTTATTTTGTATCATCTTTTTGATTTCATAAATAAAGTCTTCATGAGCTTATTTTTTTTTATCTTCCTCCTATCTCAGTATCAAATTTACTTCATGAATGTTTGATACTCTTGCTCCATTGTTTGATGGCTTTTTGAATTGGTATCGAATTCAATTCTATCATTTGATGACTTTAGACACTTTTTGAATCCTCCCTTCATTCACTCAAGGATTTCATGCAAATGTTACCTATATTTTTGAAGGATTTTATTGACAAAAATATCTTTCATGGATTTCATTGACAGATTTTATCTCATGAAAATGTCATTCACAGATTCTACATCATGAAATGATATATTTTTTGACGAATGCAATTTTCGTTAGCTTGAATGAATTACTTTCCTTGTATGTCATGAGCTCTTTTCTCTTTATTGTTCTTATGTCATGAGCTCTTAATGAAAAATAGAAGGTTGATGAATTTTTTTCTTCCACTTCTTGAATTTAATACAGACCTTCTTCTTTTTATGTCATGAGATTTTGATGAAAGGTAGAAGTTTTTATGAATCTTTTTAATGCTCTCTTTTCATTCTACCTCACTAATTTTTGAAATACAAAATTAGCTTTTATTGCGAATCTCTTTCTCTCTATGTCATGAATTTTTCACAGCACAAACGGATTATTTTCAATTATATTATCTCGATTCTTCTTGTTGAATGGAATTTTCATGGACTTTTACTTCTCTTTTTGCCCTTTCAAGTAGAATCCTATCGTAATAGTTGGTATTATAACAATTGGCATCAATGTTAAATTTTGCTTGCGTAAAACAATGGTCCATTTCCTTTTTATTGATGACAAAGGGGGAGAAATGTGGCAAATTGATGACAACTTAGCATGCTTTGTATCATAAAATGCTTGGTATCATCAAAAGGATCGCAAATACTTGAAGTGTATCGCATGAATCATAAAAGTATGAAATGTATCGTATACATCGTAAATGATTCATGTATGCTTAAAATGATAATTTTCTTATGCTCATGCTACTTATGATTGAATGATGAATTATCATTTGAATCTTGCTAAATTTCAAAATTAAAGTTGGTATCACTTGTTGAAATGATGATTGTCTATCATCATTCAACATTGAACTTGAAAATAGATGTCATGCCTTTACATCACTAGATATCGTATTTTGGGATGAAAAATCATGCTTGATATCATGTTGAGCATGTCGATAAGTTCAGTTGCATGTAACTTATCAGTTTGGGCTTGAATTCAAAGGGCTTGAATTTAAGTGTCTTTTCTTAAGTATGCCATATAGATAGGAAGAGTTAAGGTTAACTCTGTCATCAATTGATTGTCATCATCAAAAAAGGGGAGATTGTTGAATCTCAAAATTTGATGATGAAATCAGTTGCTGTAGCCCCGGTTGGTGAAGCGACACTAGTCCTTGCAGGCTGGCCACCTGCATGCGGTCACCTACACGCAGGCCACCGGGTGCTGGCTATCGCTCAAGGGTAGCAAAAGTTGTTGCCCTTTTCTACTTTTGCATCAACGATTTTGATATCAAAGCACAACACACGTATTTAAAATCCGATCTTCACATGAACACCTGGCTCTGATATCACTATTAGGAAATCCATGGGTGACATCGCATGCACAGCAAAAGAATAGAAAATAAAAATCCTGAATTTTCACAAAAGGTTCCGTTGTCATATGAAGATCAGTGTGTCAAAAATAAATCTGCAAATTTGAAAACTACGTATATAAGAAAAATAATACCTAGGGAGATCGTATATCCCTGAATTTCTATAGATCTATAGGGGAGGATGAAAGAGGTCAAACGTTCTCCTCTCTAGCGGTATCCACATGGTAGGGACTATGATGATGCTCCTCTCTAGAGAAAGGAGAACAGGAGGTGGACACCAAGAAAAACCCTAACCTATGGGCCTTTGGTTCTCTCTTATTTATAGAGGCCCCCTATCAACCCTAATGGATCTAGCCCTATTGGGTACTGGATCTCTATCCAATTACCCAAGCCTCTTCGATTAATGGGTCTCTACCTAATAATTTAGCTCTTATTGGATCTCATTCATGAGATCCAATAATACAAGGGCTTATTGGATATCCAATAAGATAGGGGCTCCGGTAAATATCTCATATTCGAACCTCTACTCGTCATAACACCTATCATATATGTGTGACCCTCTAGGCCCAATATCGAGTTGGTTGTGAGTCATACTTGTTAGAATTTCTTCTGACTTAGTGAATTATTATCTTTATAATAATTCACTCGACTCATCGATTGGGGACGTACTAGGCCACTACGTCGTAGTCCCTAGATGATACAGGGGAATCCAATCATTTGGACCTATCTGTTCTCAGTTACTATGTATCTATAGTCCCTCATCCATCTAATATCCCAGAGACTGTATATTGGGCATGGTGCTGTCAGGTCTATACGGTTTCCAATCGAGTCTCACTCTAATCGGATTCTCTTGGAGAACTCTTTCTCTCAAAATCCGAATGACCTTGGCCAAGGATTTGCTTGAGCAAGAACACATGAAATATTCCTCTTATGATACCGAGTGGATGATCCTCTACTAACACTCAATTGCCTTCATAAGGTTGGCTACCATTCCCGAGAACCGATTGAACCAGATCTGAACTTTCTAAACCCGTAAGTCCAACATCAAAGAATGAAGTACTCATACAAAGCATCTTTGGTGTCTAAGTTTAAGGATCAAATATACTATTGGGACTACAGAATCACTATCTGATGTGAGGTATCAATAACCATCCAGCATTCTGTAAGTGGATCAATCAGTGAACTCAATCTCCAATAAGCACTTGTATTATATCCTTAGTGTCCCCACACGAGTAGCTATGAGACCAGCCACCACTATCATAATGATGGGTATACAGAATACCAGTCTGTTTGGTTATATCGATGTTCCTCTTGAGTAACCTATGACCAGAATTATTTAGGGTCTGTGTTTAAAGGTGAATCGGTCTCATTATCATGATCTCATCATGATCTGATTCCCATTGCACAGATCCAAGGACATCACAATATATATATGAATAATGTGAGAAAATATCAATAATCATAAGCAACGAGATTGACGCAGTGTGTTACAAGTGTCAACACTCACGTGATTGGCTTGTAGGGCACCTATAACTAGTAGGTGGAACTACCTAGTGTTTGGTCTCCTAGAAGCCTGGGCGGTGGTACCGCCCAGGTCAAGCGGTGGTGCTGTCGCAATTAATAATCGCCAAGCGGTGGTATTGCCCTAGGTCAGTACCCAGGACTATGTCTGGTGGTAGTACTGCCAGACTGGGCAGTGGTACCACTAGATTGGGGGGTAGTATCACCCAATGTTAGTGTCAACTAGCGGTAGTACTGCAGGGGATAGGCGATGGTACCGCTAGTATCTGCAAATTTGGGATGAGGCCTTTTTTGGCTCTAATTTTGAAGCTAATTGAGGTTATAAATACCCCTTACTTTTCAACTAGTTAAGCACGAAAGAAGTGATAAGAACTGAATTGAAACTATAGTGAAATAGCTTTCAAAAGTTAAGTGTTCACCTCTACCTTTTTCTAAGAGTAAAAGTTTGTAAAAGGAGAGTGAGCCACTTGTAAAGTTTTGTAAAGGAGTGATTGATCTTTTCCCTTTAAGAAAGATCGATAGTGGAAGCTAGTGACCTTATCGGAGGAGATATCAGAAGTAGACGTAGGTCGGACGATCGAACCACTATAAAATTGGTGTGTTCTTCTCTTGGTGCGTAAATTTCATTCATTGCATTCAATCTTTACTTCATTGCAATTGTCCAATCTCATCTTCTCTACTCTCTTATGAACTCACTCGAGTCAATGTCCTTCTGAAACGGTTTTTATCGAATGAAAAATTTCCATCGTATGAAGTTTTCTAAAATCATTTAAATCATCGAGTTTTATTTGCTGCACTAATTTTCACATATCCCCCAACACCCCCCCCGGGCCCCCTAAGTGTTGTTCTTGATCCAAACAATAATCATGTAACTTATCGATAAGTGCTTGAATTCAAAGGTTTTGAATTCAAGTGTATTTTTTCTCAAGTATGGCATATAGATAGGGGAAGTTAAGGTTAACTCCGTCATCAATTGGTTGTCATCATAAAAAAATAGAGATTATTGAATCTTAAATTTTGATGATGAAATCAATTGATAAATTATTGATCTAATCTATATATTAAGAAAAGTGTGCAGGATTAACTACAATAGTGAACAAGGCATAAATCAAAACGTAGTACTAGAGTCAAGATCGAACGATTCATTGGAAGTCCGAGAGTTCGTTGGGAATCCGAAAGTTCATCAAGAGTATTGCTAGAATTGACTGAGAGTTCATCGGGAGCTTATCGAAATGTATATCAAAAGTTCATCAAGAAGTTCATCAGAAGTTTATCGGAGCTCGTTGAGAAGATCAGAGCTTGCCAAAGAAGCTCGTTAGGACTTGCCAAGAAGATTGTTGAGAGTTCAAGAGCTTACTGGGTTCGGGTATCAGGCCAAGAAGAGAGAAAATTATGCCAAGGAGATCAGAGTTGTGGAGGTCAACTAGCCGATTGGGTAATAGGTCACAAGAAAGGACGATGCGCTGAAGAATCGAATGAAGCACCGATGAACCAATGATATGCTGGACAATATTTGATTAAGCTTTATAATAATTATTTAGATCAAAATAGGTTTAAATTGTAATTGGGTTGGAATTGGGTCAACTCAATTAGGAGTCAATTAGGATCAAGTTTGTGCTGTGTTGGGCCAAGTGAAAGGCCCAAACAATGACCCAACAGGTGGGGAAGGAGGTGGTACCACCAGAACATGTGATGGAACCATTGGTGGCTCGATCTCCAAGACACAGTCTCCGAGATTGTGTCAAGCAATGGTGCCTCTAGATTAAGCGGTGGTACTGCCCAATGTCAAGCGGTGGTATTGCCAATACCTTGAAGACTCGGGATGATTCAAATTTTTTTGAATCCACTTGAGGCCTATAAATGCCCCTCTTGGTTAGCACACACACCAACTGAAAATAAAAAGTAAGAAAACTCTATTGTAATTTTATGAAAAATCCCCTCCTTTAAGGCTAGTGTTGATTTCAGTTAAGAGAGGGGTGAGTGGGGGTGTAAAGGTTCTCTCCTAAGCTTGTCAAAAGGAGAATATAGTTATAAGGGTGGTTGGTCTTCGCCCATTGAAGAAAAATCATTAGTGAATGTCGGTGGCCTCAATAAAGGAGGAATCGGAAGTGGACGTAGGTCAGACGACCGAACCACTATAAATTTGGTGTGCTCTTTTCCATTCTACTCTTTATTATTTCATACTTATCATTACTCACAAATTCATTTGCTCACTACTCTTACCATCATCTCTAAGTTTAAAGTATTTTTGATACGATTTCATCATTAAGGCTTTTATCATACAAAATGGTTTTCCAAAATAGAATCGATTTACTGCTACACTAATTCATTGTTAGAACCCTCCGCGGATTCTAAGCTTGGGGTTGATCTCTATAGGGGATCGGCCTCCTTGGAACTCTATAGGGGTTTCTTCCTCCAAGTTGCTGCACAAAGGCTGCTAAAGGATTGATCTATTCATTGATTAAAGAGGATGAATACATGGTTATTTATAGGGCTTCTAAGCCCCAACTCCTAATAGGACTCTTACTCAAGACTCCTACTTTTCACCAACTTCTAATTAGGACTCCTTCTCTAGTAGGATTCCTAATTCTAATAGGACTTTTTACCTAATAGAACTTCTACTTCTAATAGGACTCTTTTCCTAATAGGACTCCTACTTCTAATAGGACTTTTTTCCTAATAGGATTCCTACTTCTAATAGGACTCTTTTCCTAATAGGACTCCTACTTCTAATAGGACTCTTTTCCTAAGACCTAACCTTAACCTAGCCGACCTCTTCACCTCTTTAATAAGGGTCGGCTAGATAGGATTTACATGAATGCCCTTATCAATGAAAATAAATTAGGACTCTCATAGCTAGAGTCCTAACAGACCCGCCCTCTTCAAATCAGCATTGTCCTCGAGGCTGACGTTCCATGAATTCTAGGAATTTGATCTTCAAGTCATCGTAGTTCTCCCAAGTGGCATCTTCTGCTGGTAGGTTTGCTCACTGTATTAACACTTCAGTAGCAGGTTGTCGTCGTCGAGTCACGATTTGTCGATCAATAATGGCACTTGGTTGGGTCTGGAGCTCTCCTTGGGTAGTTATATTTGGTAGATGGCTTTGGGCTGTCTCGTGTTGTCCCAACTTGAGCTTCAAACATGATACATGGAAGACTAGATGGATTCGGGAGCTGGCGGGTAAGTCCAATCTGTATGCTACTGCTCCGATGCGCTCCAAAATCTGATAAGGTCCATAGAACCAAGGTGAAAGCTTCATAGATGCTCTGGTTTGGATTGATGTTTGCTTGTATAGCTGGAGCCATAGGAAGACCCAATCTCCTACTGAAAATTCTCTTTCGCCTTTGTGTTGATCATATTGCTGTTTCATCCTTGCTAGTGCTGTAGTGAGATTATCTTTTAGCAATTTCAGCATTTTGTCTCTATCTTGTAGTTCCCTGTCTACTTGTTCTACTTTAGAGATTCCCAACACATATTTTGGAATTATAAGGGGGGGGGTTGGCCATACATGGCCTCATAGGGAGTACATTTTGTGGAGGAATGATAAGTTGTATTATACCACCACTCGGCCCAGGGAAGCCACTTTGTCTATTCTTTTGGTCGGTCACTGGTGAAGCATCTAAGGTATGTCTCCAAACACC
This sequence comes from Musa beccarii, assembly GCA_024322285.1. Lineage (NCBI taxonomy): Eukaryota > Viridiplantae > Streptophyta > Magnoliopsida > Zingiberales > Musaceae > Musa > Musa beccarii. Next base: position 26,882,463 of record CM044395.1, on the reverse strand, counting down.
TGTTCACCACTTCAGTTTGGCCGTCGGTTTGTGAGTGATATGCCGTACTCATCTTTAATTTAGTGCCTTGCATCTGGAATAACTCTGTCCAAAATTTGCTCGTGAAGACCCTATCACGATCACTTACAATAGATCTCGGCATCCCATGTAATTTTACAATATTCTCCATAAAGGTTCGAGCAATACTAGAAGCAGTGTAGGGATTACGGATAGCACAAAAGTGAGCATACTTTGTAAGGCGATCAACCACGACAAAAATTGTACCTTTTTCTTGTGATGAGGGAAGCCCTTCGATGAAATCCATTGATATATCAGTCCATATTGATTCTGGGTTGGGTAGAGGTTGTAACTTTCCAGGACTTGCCATTGTCTCACCTTTGTGTCGTTGACATATATCACATTGTGCTACAAATTCAGCAATAACATTTTTCATCCCTATCCAATAAAAATTTTGCTTAATTCTTTTATAGGTTCTAAGGAACCCGGAGTGCCCGGCCATAGGTGTGGAATGCATTTCTTGAAGGATGGTTTTTATGCAAGTAGAATTTGGCACAAGCACAATGCGTCCTTTATATTGCAAGTCCTTTGAGTCCCAACGGTAATGAGCCATAGAGCTTGGTGCTTCCTTTAATGTTTTTATGATTTTACTCGTTTCTGGATTATCTTGCCATTCTCTCTTAATATCCTCAAGGAAGTCGCTGGTCGGAAGTGAAATAGCCAAAAATTCAGCTTGCTCGGGTAGTCGTGAAAGCGCATCTGCAACAACATTATCTTTCCCTTTTTTGTAAGTTATTTCATAATCATATCCAAGAAACTTTGTTACCCATTTTTGCTACTTAAGTTGTACCAAAAAGCTACTGCATGCTTTGTGCACAACTTTCTCCATTCGTTGTGTGCAAATTGTCGTTACGTCGCCCCCACGTTTCCCGTACAGTATCACCTGTTTCCCCTTGCTGTAAAATTTCATAATTAATTTCAAAAAATTCTAGAAAATATCACCTAATGTCGTCAACCATTCGATGCCAAGAACGGCCTCATAATCATCGAGAGAGAGGAGGAAAAAATCTGCAATTATCTCTTGGTCCTGTAGCAACAGTTTCACCCGTGGGCACTTACGATCACACTTCAAAATTCGTCCATCTGCGAATTTAACATTGAACCTGCTACAATTCTCAATAGGTAAGGCCATCCGGACAGCAACCTTGCTATTCATAAAATTATTAGTGCTCCCGGTGTCAATAAGAACGGTGATTGGTTGTTGCTTCAGAAATCCTCCCACTTTCATTGTTTGCGGGTTCGCATAACCGGCAAGGGCATGCATCATAATATCAATTGGCTGCTGTTCTTCATCCGTGACCTCTTCCTCATGCTCCTGGATCTCCTCCTTCATGTCTTCAAGAGGTTCAATCAATAGGAGGCGGCCCCTTTTGCAGCGATGATCGTGGTTCCACGGCTCGTCGCAATGCCAACAAAGACCCTTTGCTGATCGATCACGTAGTTCTTCTCTTGTCAATTTTTTGGGCAGCGAAGGATGGCTGGGAGCAGAAGGGGGTTTATATGTTGAGATTCTAGGAGCGGTTCCCATCCTCCGAGAATCTTGGTTGAGTCATTCTTCTTGTATTCGGGCAAAAGAAATCGCAGCCATCACGGTACGGGGCTGTCGTGCCTTAACTTCCCCTTTTATCTCTGGCTTGAGTCCTTCAATAAATGTTCCTAACAATTGACGGTCAGTCCAATCACGAGCAAGGTAAGATAGCTTCTCAAACCTGGTTTGGTACTCTTGAATCGTAGAGGTTTGTCGAATCTTTGCGAGTTGGCCGTCGATATTTTCATACTCCGTAAGTCCGAAACGGTTCAGCAGTGCATTCTTAAATTGATTCCATGTCGGAGCCCCATGATTATATTCCAGCCAATTGTACCATTGAATAGCATCTCCTTCAAGGTGGATGATAGCAATCTCCTCCATAGCATTATCCGACGTTCGGTAGTAGCGAAAGTAACGTTCTGTGCGTGAAATCCACCCCGCTGGGTCTCCTTCTTCCCATCGTGGGAAGTCCACCCTCATGCGTGGCTGAAGCACGTCCGAGGGCTGTCCCTCCTTCTCTGGAGTCCTTTCTAAATTCTCTCCTTGCTGCAGTTTGGTTGGACTCGATGGTTGTCCACTGAATTCTGCAAACAAAGCGCAATTTGTCTTCCAAGCGCGATTCAAGCCGTGATTCAATCCGAGATTCCCATGCTTCAAATTTGGCATCAATTGGATCTTGAGAAGCCATAGCATATGTCTGTAGATCAGAGATGCCCTTGTCTTTTTTCTGTTGATGGGTTAATGGCATGGGGTGGTGGAAAGTTCGGACAATAGATCGGTGATTGAAGGGTTCAACTGTAATGGTTTACTGTTTTGGGCTGTGATTTTTGATACTGTTGGGGTTATGAAATTAGGTTATGATGGCTGCATCTTGAGGCTAGAGGGATGCCCTAAAGATGTCTTAGTTTGTGGCAGCAAGGTGGCTAGGGTTTGGTAGGTTACGGAGAAGAAAAAAGGACCAAGGTGCAATACCAGATTTTTCGCTGAAAAAATTCCAGTAGTAAAGATGTAATTTTTCCAGAAATTTTCAAAAGAGATTCAAGTAAAACTTAAAGGGGATCTACTGATAAGGAAGAGGTAATACTGTAAAAAATTTCGTAGGAAGAAACGACAGCAAGAGGTTTGGCAAAATTGAGAATCACGGAGAGGTATTATAGCAGATTTTTACGTCTAAAGTGCAGCAGATTGGACGTAAAAGATAAGTGATTTTTATTGAGAATTTTTCGACAAAACCAAAGGGAAAACCACTGTTAGGAAGTGTCAAAGCCGTCGTAAAAATTTCATAGAGATTTGGATAGAAAAAATGCAGTAGCAAGATCAAAAAGGCAGTGCTATGCGGCTGAAATTCTGCAGTGCGACTTTCGTTGTAGAGATGAAAACTTTGCGATGAAAAGTTTATGTAGCAATTATAGGAACGAATTTTTTTGGATTTTTTGAATAAGGATAACTAAATTGCAGCAACAGTAGGGTAGATAACCAGAACCTGTTGCAATTCACGGGAAGATCAAAGGATGATCTACGGTGGTGGAGATGACGGCGGAATTCAGCGATGATCTTCTAAGCAATTGTGGGAATTGCTTTGCGTGGTTGTGGAGGGCTGGTGGATGGCTGTGGAAGAGCAGCGAGACGCCAAGAACGCTGCTCTGATACCAAGTGTTAGAACCCTCCGCGGATTCTAAGCTTGGGGTTGATCTCTATAGGGGATCGGCCTCCTTGGAACTCTATAGGGGTTCCTTCCTCCAAGTTGCTGCACAAAGGCTGCTAAGGGATTGATCTATTCATTGATTAAAGAGGATGAATACATGGCTATTTATAGGGCTTCTAAGCCCCAACTCCTAATAAGACTCTTACTCAAGACTCCTACTTTTCACCAACTTCTAATTAGGACTCCTTCTCTAGTAGGATTCCTAATTCTAATAGGACTTTTTATCTAATAGAACTTCTACTTCTAATAGGACTCTTTTCCTAATAGGATTCCTACTTCTAATAGGACTCTTTTCCTAATAGGACTTCTACTTCTAATAGGACTCTTTTCCTAAGACCTAACCCTAACCTAGCCGACCTCTTCACCTCTTTAATAAGGGTCGGCTAGATAGGATTTACATGAATGCCCTTATCAATGAAACTAAATTAGGACTCTCATAGCTAGAGTCTTAACATTCATCCCTCCCCCCCTCTAAGTGCTGACTGTGATCCTAATAGTTAGCATCAGAGCTATGTTATTTCTCATTTGGATTAACATCTAAGAGATATGGCTCTTTTCGACTTTCAAGAGGGTCACTGTATGATTCGTCCTCGCATGTTTCAATGGGATGGACTACATGTTGGGAAATCCTATAGGGTGACATCTCATGCGAAGCGAAAGAAAAAAAAAATAAAACCACAGATTTCCTGTAGAAAGGTTCTGTCGTTGTGCGAAGATTGGTGCGTCAAAAACAAATCCACGAAAATTGCATGTATAAAAGAAAATACCTAGGGAGATCATATATCCCTGAATCCCTACAGATCTATAGGAAGGATGAAGGAGGTCAAGCGTCCTCCTCTCTAGCGGTATCCACACGACAGGGATTGTAACGATGCACCTCTCTAGGGAGAGGAGAATAGAAGATGGCTACCAAAAGAACCCCCCAGCCTATAGAGCTTTGGTTCCCTCCTATTTATAGAGGCCCCATGTAAACCTTAATAGATCTTGCCCTATTGGGTATTGGATCTCCATCCAATTACCCAAGCCTCTTGGATTAATGGGTCTATACCTAATAATCTCTTATTAGCAATTATTGGATCTCATCGTAGGATCCAATAATTTATGGGCTTAATGGATATCCAATAAGATAGGGGCTCCAGCGGATATCTCATATCCGAATCTCTAATCGTCGCAACATGTACCATATGTGTGTGACCCTCTAGGCTCAATATCGAGCTGGCCGTGAGTCATACTTGTCAGAACTCCTTCTGACTTAGTGAATTATTATTTCTATAATAATTCACCCAACTCATCGACTGCGGATGTACTAGCCACTACGACGCACCCCTATACGATACAGGGGATTCCAATCCTTTGGACCTATCTATCCTCAGTTATCATATATCTATAGTCCCTCATCCATCTAATATCCTAGAGACCCTATACTAGGCATGGTGCTGTCAGACCCATACGGTCTTTTGTCGAATCTTGCTCTTGTCGAATTCTCCCGGAGAACTCTTTATCTCTCAATTCGAATAACCTTGGCCAAGGATTTGTTCGAGCAAGAATACATGGGATATTCCTCTCATGATACCGAGAGTGGATGATCCTCTATTGACACTCAATAGCCCTCGTAAGGTTGGCTACCACTCCCAATAACCGGTTGTACTAGATCTGAAACTTTCCAAACCTATATATCTAGTATCAAAGAGTGGAGTACTCATGCAGGACATCCTTGGTGTCTCAAGTCTAAGGACCAGATACACTACTGGGACTACAGAATCACTGTCTGACGTGAGGCATCAATAACCATCCAGTATTCCGTAGGTGCATCAATCAGTGAACTCATTCCCCAATAAGCACCTGTATTGTACCCTTAGTGTCCCACACAAGTAGCTATGAGACCAGCCACCTCCATCATATGGACGGGTATACAGCACACTAGTCTATCCAGTTGTCTCGATGTCCCTCTCGAGTAACCTATGACCAGAATTATTTAGGGTCTATGTTTAAAGGTGAATCGGTCTCATTATCATGATCTCATCATGATCCGATTCTCATTGCACAGATCCAAAGACATCACAATATATGCAACACGCAAGATAAAGTGATAAAATGCCTAATAATAAGCAAAGAGAAAGAGTGCATATCAAGTCACAAGTGCCATCACTCATGTGATTGGCTTACAGGGCACATATGACTAGTAATCTCCCACTTGACCTAAAGTCAATCACTAACATGTCTGATCCCCATCAAGCTTTTATGACGCTCAAAGATAATCTGAGTCAATGGCTTTATCAATAGATCTACAATGTTATCTTCGGATTGAACTCTTTCCACTACTACATCTCTTCGGGCCATGATCTCTCTAATAAGCTAGAACCTCCTCAGAACACTTTTGATGAGACCCGGGTTCCCTTATTTGAGTAATCGTCCCGTATTTATCATAATTTAAGGGAATTAGTTCCTCGTTGCTTGACATGACTCCCAAATCTATGATGAACTTCTTCATCCAAACACCCTCCTTTGCTGCCTTTGCCGTAATAATGTATTTCGCCTCTATGGTCGAGTCAGCAGTAGTATCTTGCTTGGAACTCTTCCAGCATACTGCTACTATATTCAAGGTGAACACATACCTTGAATTAGACTTACTATCATCGACATCAGACTGGAAGTTCGAGTCGTATAGCCCTCAACCCTGAGGCTACTGCCTCCATATACCAGTAAAAGATCCTTAGTCCTTCTCAAGTACTTAAGGATATATTTTACTATTTTCTAATTCTCCAAGCTTGGATCTGCCTGATACTTGCTCGTGACACTCAGAGCATGTGCTATATCAAGCTTGGTACATAGTATAGCATACAAAATAGATTCTATCATTGAGGCATATGGTATCATATCCATGTATACCTTTTCTTTAGGAGTTTTTGGAGACATACTCCTAGAAAGTGATATTCCATATCTCATTGGTATGAGACATCTCTTGGAATTTTCCATGAGAACCATCACACTTGTCTTCCGTCGAACTTTGGACTTCCGTCGAACTCTTTGGACTTCCATCTTTGGACTTCCGTCGAACTCTCAAACTCCCAACGATCCATCACACTTGTCTTCTGGTACTTTGTTTCACTTTACGTTTGTATCTTTATCGTAGTTAATCCTACACACACAAACAAAACTCTACTTTGATCTAGACAATTATTATAATGCGAATTGACATTCTATAGTCCTTCATGGAGAAGTATCTAGATAGCCAAGCCTTTACCGTGGACAGTATTCCTACATCATTCCCAATGATCAGGATGTCATCTACATATAATACCAAAAAGGTGATAGTGCTCCCACTTACCTTCCTGTATACACAAGGCTCATCTTCGTTCTTAACGAAGCCATAAGATCTGATCGCCTCATCAAATCTTATGTTCTAACTTTGGGAAGCTTGCTTCAGTCCATAAATGGACCTAAGCAACCTGCACACCTTATCTATGTTATCCCTGGACACGAATCCCTTAGGCTGTATCATATACACCTCCTCCTTGAGGTTGCCATTGAGGAATATAGTTTTGACGTCCATCTGCCAGATCTCATAATCATAGTATGCTGTAATAACCAATAGAATTCGGATGAATTTTAGCATGGCTATAGGTGAGAAAGTTTCGTCATAGTCAACACCTTGCCTTTGACGATACCCCTTAGCCACTAGCCTTGCTTATAGGTCTCTACCTTTCCATCTACTCCAATCTTCTTTTTGAAGTTCCACTTGCAACCAAATGGTACAATATCCTCGGGTGCATCAACTAGGTTTCAAACCTTATTGGAATACATGGAATCTATTTCTGAATTCATGGCTTCTTACCATTTCCTGGAGTCTATGCTCATAATAGCCTCCTCGTAGTCTAAGGATCAATATCCTCTTCTCTGATATGTCCCATATATCTCTCAGGAGGATGGGATACTTTACCAGACCTGCGTAAAGTTGAAACTTGTGTGCTAGGTATCTGAACAGATTCTGGCTATGGAATGGTACTTGAGCTAGGTTCTCTAACCTTGCTCAACTCTATTATGCTCGCACTGTCTCCACCAAGAATGTGTTCCTTCTCAAGGAATACTGCTCTCTTAGCTACAAAGACCTTTTGGTCCTCAGGGTGATAGAAATAATACATACAAGTTTCCTTGGGGTATCTCATGAACTTGCACCATTCCGTCCTAGATTCCAACTTATCGATGTTGTGTCTCTTAACGTGGGCAAGGTAGCCCCAAATCTTAAAAACCTTAAGATTGGGCTTCTTCCCATTCCATATCTCATATGGAGTAGACATTACTGACTTAGTTAGAATTTTGTTCAGAAGGTAAGCTACGGTCTCTAGGGCATATCCCCAGAATGAGAAGGGTAGATCAGTGAAACTCATCATCAAACGCACCATGTCTAACAGTGTGCGATTCCTCCTTTTTGATATACCATTAAGCTACGGTGTATAAGGAGGTATCCATTAGGATAAAATCCCATAGTTTTTGAGGAACTGGGTGGACTCTATACTCAAGTACTCACCTCCTCGATCAGATTGAAGGGTTTTAATACTCTTTCCTGTCTGGTTCTCCACTTCATTCTTATATTTCCTGAATTTCTCAAAAGCCTCAAACTTGTACTTCATCAAGTACACATGTCCGTATCTTGAGAAATCATTAGTGAAAGTAATGAAGTAGGAGTAACCACCTATGACATGAGTCAACATGGGACCATATACATCACTATGTATGTGTTCTAGTAACTCAGTGGCTCTCTCTTAATTTCACTAAATAGAGAGTTAGTCATCTTTCCCCGAAGGCAAGGTTCATAAGTCGCATATGACTCATAGTCAAATGGATCTAGATATCCATTCTTCAGTAACTTTTGAATCCTTCCCTCATGGATGTGACGTATCCTACAATGTCATAGATATGCATTGTTCACCTCTTCTTGTTTCCTCTTAGACTCACTTGTACTCATGATATGTGGAGCTGTATCTAGCATAAATAAACTATTATGAAATGTTTCTTTCGTGATGATCACATCATCTAATATTATTGAACAACCATTGTTCTCAAAAACTAATTTATATCCACTAACTGTCAAACATAAAAATAGAAATAATATTTTTGATAATAGAAGGAACATAATAGCATGCATCTAATGTAATAATAGCTCCACTAGGTAGATGTAAGGTGACCTTTTCTAATAGCCACTGTAACCTTTGCGCCATTGCCCATCTTAAGGTCCATCTCGCCTTTGTTCAATCTCCTAGGTCCTAATAAAACCTGCAATGAATAACAGATATGATAAGCACTCCTGGTATCAATACCCATGTGTTATCATAAGATTCTAACAAATGGAGACTGATCATGAATGTATCTGAAGCTTCTCCAAACTTCTGTTTCACCCTCTCTACAAGGTACTCTTTGCAGTTCCTCTTCCAATGCCCATCTTTATCACAGCGGAAGCACTGACCTTTGTCCTTTGTTGGGTCTTTCTTGGTAACCTTTACCTTACCCATTTTGCCCTTGCCCTTGCCCTTCTCAAGGGACTTCTCAGCCTTCCTTTTCTTTCTGATCTCACCAGCATAGAGACCTGGCTTCTCTTTCTTGATGGTGCTCTCTGTTTCTCTCAACATATTGAGGAGCTTTGGGAGGGTCACCTCAAGTTTGTTCATATTAAAATTTATTATGAACTGAGAAAAGGAATCTGGTAGGGACTGAAGTACAAGATCCACACATAGGTTATCCTCTAGGACCATTCCTAGACTTGTGAGTTTCTCGATCCACTCAATCATCTTAAGGACATGGTTCTGAACCAGTGTCCCCTCAGTCTTCCTAGTCCGGAGAAGACTCTTTGATATCTCATATCGCTGAGTTCTTCCCTGTTCCTCAAATAGTTTGTGGAGATGTAGGAGTATGAAATTAGCATTCATTTTTTTATGCTGTCTTTGTAACTCAGTAGTCATAGAGGCCAATATATAACACTGAGCAAGAGCACTTCACATAACGAGCGATCTCATCCTTGCTTGCTCCTTCATCAGGCATAAGGATCACTGTATCAAGGACGGACATGATTTTTTTCGCCGTGAGAACAATTCTCAAATTGTGAAGCCAAGCCAATCCATATACTTTGGACCAGTGAGGCAGTTGGCATCAAGTATGCCACATAAAGGATTTGAAAGTGATATTTTTTTAAAATTAAAAATATAGTAAAAATAAATAACATGCAGACTTTGTAAAAACTAAACAATTAATATAAGGACTTCTATCTTAATGTATTCCCACTAATTTTTTGTGAGACACACAACACCCTCCGGTATATGAATCGAAGACCTCCGATGGATCTCTAGTGGGGATCAGGATCCAATCGACATTTTAATGTAACCTCGAGGTACTCGACCAATCATGTTAAGCCTGTAAAGGTAGGCAACTCTTGCCAATCACAACTCTTTGTGATATCCTTTTCCAAAATTAGGAAAACCATGATGTTCGATTAAGTCATCACCATCATTACAAGATAAGTTTGATTCGATGATATACTCTCGAGGGACTCGACCAAGCATACAATGTCCTCAGGTCACCGATGTCATCTCTATATTGTAGATAAGATAGCGAAACATGATATAGGTGAGTCTCGAGGGACTCGACCACCTCAACTTACACCGGGAATCAGTTCCTAGCTATAACAATGGAAGGCTACGTGGGTCAATCTAATTGCCTCACGTTTACCGACTTAATATTATTAATAGTGGGGATTTTTTATTTAGTCTCCTAACATAATGTGTCACATACATACATATTTAATATATATCTACATCGCATGCAAATATATATACATATCTAGTAGGTGTATAATTAATCACACATCACATGAGCAATCACACCAGATGATCATGGACCACATCCTAATGTGATCAGGCCTGAGCCAGTATGCCCAATCACTCACATCAAGATCTATGTATGCTTCGGCGCATCTCCATACCCTGTGATCATCCTTCTCGCTTTGTCAGTTCCGTCGACATCTCAACGCATCTCCATGTGTCGGATTGTCCGTCTCGGCCTCGTGGGTCCCGTTATCGCCGTGCCTCCTCATGTAATTACAACATAATTACAACATAATTACAAGCATGTAAGCTTGACAATAAACAAGAAAAATAGAGGCTCGTAGGCCCCAATAATAATAATCACATGTACACACAGCACATCACAAGATCCATGATCATCTGTCCATATCATACATCACATGTATAAGTTAATTTTTAGGACTACCAAATAAATAATAATATTTAATTAAACTATTTAATCAATACACATATATATTCTGAAAATAGGGATATTAAAAAAAATTTAAATTCTGAGGGGTATTTTGGTTATTCTGTCAAAAGGGATAGAAATCAAAATTTTTAAAATTTCGAGGGGTAAAACTATCTTTTATCCGAAAACCCTAATCTCTCTTCCGCTTGCTACGTTGCGGTGTTGTGGCCACTGCCACCCTGCCTGCGGTGGCCACTACCCACAGGCGCACCGCCCCTGCTAGTGGTGGGCATCGTTGTCCCGCAAGTAATCTTTGCGCCGCCGCGTGCCTTTGCCGTGGGCTACTGGGTAGCGCCATAATCGCCCGTTACCCCGGTGTCTTTGCCCATGCCTTGCGAGTGCGAGCGCGAGCCACCACCACACTGTCGCCACCCGTAGCTTGCCTGCGGGCTCCTTGCACGTAGCCGCCACCACCTCTGCCATTACAGGCAGCAAGGTTGCAAGCAGCCTTGCGGTCGCTGTGCGAGCGCAGCAAGGGCAGCAACACTTGCTGCCCTTCCTCACCTTTTGCGTCAATGATTTTGATGATAAAAACTGTTCTAAATCACAACAAAAGTAGTTTAAGATCCGATCTTTGCATGAACAACCTGGCTCTGATACCACTATTGGGAAATCCTATGGGGTGACATCTCATGCGCAGCGGAAGAACAAAAAATAAAACCACAAATTTCCCACAGAAAGGTTTCGTCATCGTGCGAAGATCGGTGCTTCAAAAATAAATTCGTGAAAACTACATGTATAAAAGAAAATACCCAGGGAGATCGTATATCCTTGAATCCCTACAGATCTATAGGAAGGATGAAGGAGGTCAAGCATCCTCCTCTCTAGCGGTATCCACACGGTAGAGACTATTACGATGCACCTCTCTGGGGAGAGGAGAACAGAAGGTGGCTACCAAAAGAACCCCCCAGCCTATAGAGCTTTGGTTCCCTCCTATTTATAGAGGCCCCCTATAAACCCTAATGGATCTTGCCCTGTTGGGTATTGGAACTCCATCCAATTACCCAAGCCTCTTGGATTAATGGGTCTATACCCAATAATCTCTTATTAGCAATTATTGGATCTCATCTTAGGATCCAATAATTTAGAGGCTAATGGATATCTAATAAGATAGGGGCTTTAGCGGATATCTCATATTCAAACCTCTACTCGTCGTAATACGTACCATATGTGTGTGACTCTCTAGGCCCAATATCGAGCTGGCCATGAGTCATACTTGTCAAAGCTCCTTTTGACTTAGTGAATTATTATCTCTATAATAATTCACGCAACTCATCGATTACGGAAGTATTAGGCCACTACGCCGCAGCCCCTAGACGATATAGGAGAATCCAATCCTTTAGACCTATCTGTCCTTAGTTACCTTATATTTATAGTCCCTCATCCATCTAATATACTAGAGACCCTATACTTGATATGGTGCTATCAAGCCCATATGGTCTCTTATCAAATCTTGCTCTTATCGGATTCTCTCGGAGAACTCTTTCTCTCTCAGTCCAAATAACCTTGGCCAAAGATTTATTCGAGCAAGAATACATGGGATATTCCTCATGATTTCGAGAGTGGATGATTCTCTACTGACACTCAATAGCCCTCGTAAGGTTGGCTACCACTCCCAATAATCGACTATACTAGATCTGAAACTTTCCGAGCCTATAAGTCTAGTATCAAAAAGTGGAGTACTCATACAGGACATCCTTGGTGTCTCAAGTCTAAGGACCAAATACACTACTAGGACTACAGAATCGCTATCTGACGTGAGGTATCAATAACCATCCAACATTCTGTAGGCGGATCAATCAGTGAACTCATTCCCCAATGAGCACCTGCACTGTACCCTTCGTGTCCCCACAAGAATAGCTATGAGACCAGCTACCTCCATAATATGGATGAGTATACAGTACACCAGTCTATCCGGTTGTCTCAATGTCCCTCTCGAGTAACCTATAACCAGGATTATTTAGGGTTTGTGTTTAAAGGTGAATCGGTCTTATTATCGTGATCTCATCACGATTCGATTCCCATTGCATAGATCCAAGGACAGAACAATATATGCAACATGTAAGATAAAGTGATAAAATGCCTAATAATAAGTAAAGAGAAAGAGTGTATATCAAGTTACAAGCGTCATCACTCATGTGATTTGCTTGCAGGGCACATATGACTAGCATTACACATATTAAAAAACTCAAATAAGAGTCTTCTTGCTTTCTTTGAATTTTGATTTATGGAATATTATTAAATATGATTTTCAATAACTCTTTAAACCTATGAATGAATGGAATGATTTTGAGAAAAACTCATTTTCTTTGAATGCCAAAGCAATGAACACTTTGTTTTGTGCCTTGGATAAAAATAAATTTAATCGGGTTTTGATTTGTGAAATTGCGCATGATATTTGGCACACACTTGAAATTGCACACAAAGGCACTAATAAAGTGAAAGATTCAAAAATTAATCTTTTGATGCATGATTTTAAATTATGTTGAATGAAACTAAGTGAAACTATTGGTGACATATACACCCATTTCACGGATGTCGTTAATAGTTTAAAAAGTTCTAGTAAAAGTTTTTCTAATTTTGAACTTATTAATAAGATTTTAAGATCCATTCCATAAAGATGAGATTCGAAAATAACGACTATACAAGAGTTAAAGGACTTGAACTGTTATTCTCTCGAAAAATTTATCGAGTCTTTAATGACCTATCAAATGACTTGTGTTGATTTTAATGAACATGCAACATTCCAAAGAACAGAAAGGGTTTGAGACTTCGAACAATAGAAGGCCACTTGAGTGATAACTCAAGTGATGATGATGATGACCTTAAATATATTATTATAAAATTTAAAAATTCATAAAATAAGAATTAAAGAATAAAAATAAACTAAAAAAGGACATAACCATTTGCACTTTAAAAAAAATGTCTATAACAAAAGAAGAAAAATACACTCAAGACAACTTGGGATCAATCAAGTATATCTAAAGACAAGGAGCAAATTGACAATGAGGTAAGTGACTCAATCTAATCTTTTTTACCTTACCATGAAATAACTTAGTGCTTTTCATGATTTGATTCAAATTAGTTAGTAAATATATATATATATATATATATATATATATATAAATTGTTAAAAAAATTATTGATCATGATAATTATATGTTTTATGATAAAGAAATAAAATATTGATCTCATGCTTGTATACCTAATAAGATTAATTTCATGTATATTTATCTTGATGATTTTTGTATCACTTTTTCATTTGAAACATAATGCATGGATTTAGCTTAAAAGATAGAAGCAATCATGTGTATCTTGATGATTTTGAATTGCTTTTCAATTTTAAACATGATGCTTGGCTTTTGTGCAGAAAACTTGGGCATGTTTATATGAAATCAATTGCACGAATTGGAATAACTAAAAAGAGAAAAGCATTTTTTAAAAATTCTTTATCTCTATCCTTTTGATTTTTCAATGAGTGATTCTTAATGATGAATCTATTTTATGAATCTCATGAACTATGAAAGTGATTTTGATGATTTGAATTTGAATGAGTTTTATCGAAATCATGATATTGATTTTTTTGAGACATAACATGAAATCCTTTATGAATCAAGATCTATTATTATATGTTCACGTATCATTCCTTCTTATCATTTAAAAGGAGAATTATACAAACAACCCATGATCTTGATAATTATAACTTGAAACTTTTATAAATCAAGATCTTATACCATGATTCTTTCATTTTATCAAAAGAGAATTAACCAAATGAATTATGACTTATATCTTGATTTCTCAAAACTATATATTTGAAATTTTTTTTTATGAAATCATGATCTTGATGACTTGAGAATTCTTATATATGAATCAAGATCTTTTGTTTATTCTCCTATGTTTCTTCTTGTCATTTACTAAAGAGGAAATTTTTTCAAATGAATCATATATTTTTTAAATTATAACTTTTTTGTGATTCATGATAAATTGAGGCATATTATACATGAATCGAGATCCTTTATTTGTACTTCCATGACTCTTTTCACTATAGAGAAGTTTTTCTCTATATCATGATCTTGAATTCTCAAAATTATAACTTAGAATTTTCTTTATAAATCAAGGTCATTGTTCTCCTAAGATTTCTTTTAGTTATTTGCTAAAAAGAAGATTTGTCAAAATGATTTATTGACTTTTGGTATTCATGACTTGATTTTAATGATTGAAATATTAATATAAATTTTTGATATCTTTCATGTGATGATTAAAGCATTGTCGTAAAAAGAAAAATTATATCATTCTATTCCTCCATTCTTTTTGACAATGACTAAGAGGGAGAAAGTCTTGCTAGCTTACGCATTGCAAATGAAAACAAAGTTTGCTAGCTTGGATATTTCAAGGAAGCTTAAAAACTTACTAGCTTGCAAATCTCAAAAGATGAAGCAAAATTGCTAGCTTGCACTTCTCAAAAGAGAAGAAAAGATTTTACTAGCATGTACATCTCAAGAAAAGCAAGAATTGCAAACTTGCATATTTTTAAAACTTGTTAGCTTGCATATTTAAAGTGACGTAAATCTTACTAAATTGTTAGTTAGTATGTTGTAAAACTTATATATCTCAAAAACTAGATAGATGCAATTCTCCTTTTTGTTGATAACAAAGGAAGAGAAGTATGATGATAATTTCATACATTGAATGATGTATTAAACATTTTGATTATGCATGATTTTTATGATGACATGTTACTTGGATTCATAATTTATTTATGAATTCACGTTTCTATCAGTGTAACATATTGATAGGGGGAGTTAATGTTAACTTCATCATCAATTGATTGTCATCATAAAAAAGAGAAAGATTGTTGAATCTCATATTTTGATGATGAAACCAATTCATAGTATTTATGATCTGATCTGTATTTTGAGTGACACAGGAAGCTTCGATTAAGGATAGACAATTAAAGCAAGAAGAATCTATGTTGGGCTAGAGTGAAACATGTTAGAAGATTGGATGTCGAGTTGGAGGATCAGTCGACATATCGACAGAATGCTTCAGGCCATGGGTTCGGGCATCGGGACAAGAAGAGTGAAAATTACACTAAGGAGATCGAAGTTATGGAGGTCAATTGATCGATTAGGCAATAAGCCACAAGAGAGGATGATGCACTAATAATCAGATAAAGCACCAATGAACCAATGACATGCCAGACAACATTCGATTAAATTTTACAATAATTATCTTGATCGAAGTAGGTTTAAAGTGTAATTGGGTTGGAATTGGGCTAACTCAATTAGGGGCTAACTGGTCCCAAGTTTGAGCTATGTTGGGCCAAGTGAAAGGCCCAAACAATGACCCAACAAGTTGGTCAAGTTATGGCACCGCTAGAACAAGCGGTGGAACCACAGGTGACTCGGTCTCTAAGACACAATCTCCAAGATTATGTCAGGCAATGGTATCACTAGACTGGGTAATGGTACTGTCCAGTGTTAGGGTAAACTAGGTGGTGGTACCGCCAGTACCCTGAAGACTCCAGGTGATTCAAATTTGGCTCTAAGTTTGAATCCATTTGAGGCCTATAAATACTTCTCTCATCCCTAGTTAGCACACACACCAACTAAGAATAAAAAGAGGAAAAACTATGTTGTAATCTTGTGAGAAATCCCCTTCTCTAAATCTAGTGTTGATTTTAATTAAGAGAGAGGTGAGTGAGGGTATAAAGGTTCTCTCCTGAGCTTGATAAAAGGAGAATAGAGTTGTAAGGGTGGTTGGTCTTCGCCCATTGAAGGAAGACTATTAGTGGATGCCGGTAGCCTTGACAAAGGAGGAATCGGGAGTGGACGTAAGTTAGACGACCAAACCACTATAAATCTGATGTGCTCTTTTCTATTCTGCTCTTTATTATTTCATGCTTATCATTACTCACAGATTCATTTGCTCACTGCTCTCACCATCATCTCTAAGTTTAAAGTATTTCTGATATGAATTCATCGATAAGGCTTTCATCGTACAAAATGGTTTTTCGAAATAGAATAGATTTAACGCTGCACTAATTCACACACCCCACCACCCCCCCCCCTCCGCTCCCCTCTTAGTGCCAACGATCCTAACATTTACAACTCTTTTCTCCTTTTCTCAAGTTTAGGAGAAAACTTTTACAACTCTTATACCTTCCTTAGAATGAATTCTAAACTTTAAAGAGGAGGAAAAATCTTAAGAGATTACAATAGAGTTTACACACTAAGAATCATAAATTTTAATTTATAGTTCTTATGCAAACCTAGCAGAGATTAGTGAGGTATTTATGAGCCCTAAATAGCTTAAAAAATAGAGCCAAAAAGTTTTATCCCGGATTTTCAGGGTATCGACGTTTCTACTACTAGTTCTGGATGATACTACTGCCCGACGCCCTCTACATTGGTGGTACCATTGCCAGTTTGAGTGGTACTACTACCTGACACAGCTTAGAAGACTATGTTTGGGTAGTACTACTGCTAGTTTAGGCGATACCATTACCTAACATTGAGCGGTACTATCACCTAATAATACTTGGGAGACTGGACTTATGGCGATACCACCGCCTGGTCTGATAGTGTCACCGCCTGGTTTGACAATAGGCACAATTTAACCTTGATTTAGGCTCAATTGGCCCCTAATTAAGTTTTTATGGTTACACCCAAAACCAACTCAATTAAAACATAAACTACTTCAATCAAGACATAACCAATTATAAATAAGAATCCTATGTTGTCTGGCATGTCATTGGTTCATCCATACTCCTGATGCATCATGCTTTCCTTTGACATATTGTTCGATCCATCGGCAAGTTGACTCCTGCAACATCCGATCTTGGCGCAATGTCCGATCCTTCCGACCCGATATCCAATTTCTCACTTCAGCTCAACGTCTGATTCTTCTATTTCAATCGATTTGCCTTTTCATGATCGAAGATAGTCCTACATCACTTTTCATAAATACAGATTAGATCATAAACACATCAATTGATTTTATCACTAAAATCCAAGATTTAACAGGCTTAATCATATAATAAACTTCTAACTACACATCCATAAAAAATATATTTTTTTAATCATTTTTCAAGTTTTCTTAGGACACTGGCTTTGACTAAATTTTTCACCTATAGTAATAGGTGTATCATAAGCTAAATAAAGTTGTATACTAAATCTATTTAAGATTAAATCAATATATCCTTTGTGAGATAGTATTAGTATTTTTTTTAAATCTATCCCTAAATATCTTAATGCCAATATCATAAGCAATCTTATTCAGATTAATCATTTTAAAATTTTCAATAAGTAACATCTAGTCTTATGTAATAAACCAATATCATTATTAGCAAACAAAGATATCATTCACAAACTAATATGATAAACTTGCTTCAACTTATCTTCAAATATAGATATTTATTAATAATATTTTCTTTAAATATGGAAAAAGTAATGATACTATACAACTTGATATATTATAGACATCTATATAAGCTTATTTAAAATTACAAATGAATTTTCTAAGTTTGTAAGCTAAACTTTCCTTTTCCTTCTATATAAATCCTTTAAGTTATTCCATGAAGATTTTTTCATCTAAATCTCTATTGATAAATATTATTTTTGTATCCATTTAATATGGTTCAAGATAGCTATTAATGCCAAGATGATCCTTAATGAGTTATTTTAAAAATTAAAGAAAATATCTTATTATAATTGATATTTTTTAGAAAAAAATATTTGACCATAAGTCTGGTTTTATATTATTCGATACTACCCTTCAAGTAACCTTATATCTTAAAAATCCATTTGCATTGTCTCTTTTATAGTTATTAGATAATTTAATGAGTTTTCAAACTTAATTCTAGTCCATCAATTTCTAGTGCTTTTTTTTATTGAATCATATCACCTTTCAAAATCATTGCTTTCCATGACTTATGATAATAATAAGAGATATTTTTTTATTCTTATATCATAATATGATTCTTGTAGATATATTAAATAATCATCAGAAATAGTAGGTTTCTTTTCCTTTTAAGATCTTTTCAAAACTGATAATTGTGATTATTACATAAGATCATCAATAGTTATATCAACATTATATGGGAGCTTATTAATATTATTTTATTATTTATCTTCATCAAATCATTTAGTAATTTGAGAAATAATAATCTCTTGAATAGGAAATGATAAAAGACACTGCTAAATTAAATTTTATGATTATCACTCCCACTAATTCATTATTCTATAGGAATCT
This sequence comes from Musa beccarii, assembly GCA_024322285.1. NCBI lineage: Eukaryota > Viridiplantae > Streptophyta > Magnoliopsida > Zingiberales > Musaceae > Musa > Musa beccarii. Next base: position 26,863,615 of record CM044395.1, on the reverse strand, counting down.
AACAAGAAGAGTAATCCTCATCACTCCCACTAATTTTATGATCTTCATCAATAAAATTTATAATCTTTATCAAACTAATTATTTCTTGACTTTTTTTATGTACTCTTAAGGGCATCAAGAGCTTAAGACATTATATGAATTATATATATACAGTCATGCCTCGATAAATCATCTATAAAGATAATAAGATTTTTTTTCTTTATATAATAGGAAATGTGGAATGATTAACAGGTGTAAATATATATAATCTCAAGAATTCATAAAACTATATTGTATTTCAAGTACTTGATTATAGAGTCATTGTAAACTCAAGATTCATATTAATTTTATATAAGTTCTTATACAAATTTCATAATCATCTTTTATTAAATCATAAATATATTAAGTTTTCATCAGGAAAAGAAAGATAATATCCTAGTAATTTTAGATAAAAAGTAAGTTTTGAGAATTATAGGAACATAGTATGCACCATCAAGATCTATTAGATGAATAATCTTTAAATATAAGCCAAAACTATTGCTTAAAATGATTGATGAATATTTCATGCTCCTTTGTTTTATTTTTTGAGTTAAAACAAAATTCTATCTATTATTAATAACATGATTTGAGGCACTAAGAACAATCCACCTAATATAATATTTAATTCGAAATATATAAAGTTTAAATTATACCTTTTTCTTTTGAATCAAATATTATAATCATTCTTCATTTGACCTTTCTTGTCGTAAAGATAGCATTTTACAATGAAAGTTTTTCTTTTATGAGTTTGTATGTACTTTATAAACCCAATAATTTTTTTGAATTATGCTTTATTTTTTTATTATTATCCACTCCTTGAGTCATAATTAGAATCTCATGGAATCTTTCCCACTTTAATCTTTTTTTTTCATATACAATTTAGCTTATTTAAATTTTATTTATCGTCTATTTGTGTTGTAATGAATTTTAAACGAGTTAAATATAGAAAAAAAAAGTAAGAATGAATTGAATGATAATGGATTACCATGTTTAATATTTTTTTTAACTTTATGCCTTTATTAGTCATAACAAGGATATGTTGTAGAATTTCTTGAATTCTATAACATTGAGCTTTAGTCAGCTCTTTTGTTAAGGCATCAGCTAACAACTCTTTAACAAATTTCAATGGGCAAATTGATTTCTATAATAAAATCTAAATATTATTACTAATTATCATAAAGCTAGGCCTAAACAAATCTTTTCTAATTATTTATTTCATAAAAATTTTAGTAGTCAAGGCTTGATCCTTCCAACAATTATCGATAACATCTAACATACCTAGTATAAATGGTATATATTCAAGTTATTTATAATAATGAAAGTATCATTATAATAATAAAAATAATATAATAATAAATATTTTAATTTTTTTAAATAAATATTAAATTATTGATATCATCTTTATTTTATCTTTCGGTGGAATATTAATATATCAAATATTCATACAAGATTTTATAATTATAAAGGACTAATACCATAATTGTGGAATAATATTTATTACCTTTGAGTATATAACTCAAAACTATAATGATATCCAAAATAATATCATTTTATATTATCGCATAACTATTCAAAGTAGATATTCCTTTGAGATTATCTAAATCTCTTAATTATATGTATCATTAAAAATATTATTTTTTAATACTATTTAAGACTAATTCTATAATATAATTTATAAATCAATTAGTCCAAACCACTTTCACAGCTAAAAGACTAATATAATAATATAAAATATATATTAAATGTCATATAAATAATAAAATATTTATTATAATTTACATCCATAAGCCTATCATTCAAAGCTACTTTAACAATTATAATTTAGATAAGACTTAAGAATATAAATTATAAATAATATTCACTAAATTTTATTTAATATAATTCATATAGAAGTTGTTCAATAATAATAAAATAATTATTATAATAAATATTAAATATTAATCAAAATAAAAAAAATCATATGATGACTATAATAACAATAAATATAATTATACCTTTATTGAAAATAAATATTTTTTATATTTTTTAATATACATGTGAATAACCACATAAATATTCAAAAATAATAATTAAAATTTAAGTACCATAAGCAAATAAAAAAAATTACCAATATATTATACGAGAAAATTATAAAAAATCATAATTTATATATTTTTAGATTTCATAAAAGACCTTAAATTGGTCTAGTCAATCAATTTAATTAGATAAATCCATAATTGAGTCACCCAAAGTGGATTCATCAATCCTATGTAATTGGACAAATCTAAAATTAGACTATCAAATTGGGTTCAAACGATATTGGGCTAACTACCAATCCAGTTAGACTAATAAAAATTGATTAAAAATATTCAACATTTAATTGGTCTAAAATGAAAATTAGGTTAAAATCTAGTTGTGATCAAAATCCAATCAAATTACAAGGTCATTAAAACCAGAATTGAAAAAAGTTAAAATCATAATTTGATTAAAATTAAGCTTAGGCCAAAGTCAAGATTAGTAAAAAATTTGATGTTTAAACAAATTAGTCCAAAATCATAAAGGGGAAGCTCAAACTTAGACTTTGACCAATTAGGTTAATATTTAGGTTCAATCAAAATTAGGGCTCCAAATGGCAGGCAAAATCTATATTTGATCACATTGACTGAGGTAAAAATTCAATGAAAATAGAATTTTGTTAAAATCAATTTATGGTAAGATTTGGTTAAAAGTGTCATCACCCATCAACTGCTATCGTCGCAATCCTTCCACGATGGGTTGCCATCTGCAGCCCATGACCCATGGAACCAGTCACCGGCGGCTACCACCCTACTACGGAAATCGATCATCGTCGCGTTGCAACTCGCTTTACCCTCATCGGAGACAAGTCCTCTAATATATACAACTCGTGTGTAATCTATTTATGTTATAATCTAGCATACCGTAACTACTGAGCAAGTCTATCTTGATATTTCATAAACTTGCTGGTCTAATGAGTTTTTTTAGGCCAAATTCTTGTTTTAGCCTAATGCAAGCCTAGGGAGATAATGATGGCATACTCAGGAGACACTACTAAGTCTGACATAATACAACAGAGGTCAATGACTGGACAAATGATTAAACAAATTGTTTCATTTAGCTAGGGAAGATAATTGACGGAGAAGTATGCATGGGTGGTGGATTCTTTCAGCTTACAAGAACTCCTTGGAAGTCAAAAGCAAATTGGGAATGACAACACCTGCAACACATACATCAAGCACAACTATAAAGTTCTTTGACATGGATCATCATGCAAGATTGTCTGACCACTTAATGTACTACCAATTCATACACATACTCTTGCAAAGTTTGAAGCAATACAAAAGGAAAATAAAATGATGGACCAAATTGAATGAAGGAGAGGAGAAAAATGATCGAATTCACCATGGAAAAAGATGTCCTATGTGCTATCTTTTGAAATCAAAAGTATGGAAACACCTTTGCCTTGTCCAAGACTTGCATTTTAAGTCAAACATTAGCAGATCAAACCTCGAAGATAAGTTGAGCACATCAAGAAGAGTTCGTCTTGTCTTTTTCTGCCAAATGTTAAAAGCTTCATTCAAATCATGACTCTCTCTCTCTCTCTCTCTCTCTCTCTCTCTCTCTCTCTCTCTCTCTCTCTCACTCACTTTTTTCTTCTGTATACACACATCTTTATTATAGTGTCTGTGAGGCTCTTTTGTTGAATGATGCACAATAGGAAAACAACTGTGTTCAATCGCAATTGAACAACTATTCAAGTCTGGCCTTCTTGAAGACAGCAAGTCCATATTTGAAGATCACTGCAGGTTGAAACAGACAGTAGAGATGCAACAACTTACGACTCCTCAAAACACAAGCACACTTCTCCTCATCTCTTCCACCTGTGAATTATGTATGACACGAAGAAGTTTTTGGGGGATCATCATGCAAAAGGTCGCATGGGTTCACCAAGTGTGAAGACGACTACTACGCTCGAGAAGACCAACGATGCCGCTGGGACGCGAATCTGATCCGTCTGATCATGATCGAACGGGTACAGACGTCGTCCCAGTGGTCCCCTGTCGGTGGCCGTCAACGGACGCGTGTCGGGAGAACCGAAGGAGCGAACGTTAAGGAGCTGCGACATTTTGACCGTCGGCTCTGGTCGCCCACGTGACCAGCCGGCTGTAGTCGCTGACTCATCTACAGTCTCACAGGTTGACCGTCGATGACTTTCATCCCTCTTGGTGGTATCGTACTCCAAATGGTCCAAAGGAAGGTCCAAAGATATGGTTTGATCGTTGACCATTTTCATCGCCCTCCTTCAAGCCACGCTCTTTTCAATAGTGCCCGGCGAAGAAGAGGGTGGAGAGATCATGTTAGGATCCAACAATCGTGATCACAACCTACGAATGGAAGCACACTCATCAAAGCCCCACAAGTACTGCTCGAGGAAGCACGCAGTGGGTGGAAGCGCCACCGGCAGCGGCCTCGACCAGCTTCCGCCACCACCACCTTCTGATGAACGAAGCACGTGCACCGAGGGCCATGCGGCACGACACCACAAACACCGACATGCATCTGCCCAGCTTCCTCTTCAGGACTGCGGCCTCTTGCAAGACATGGTTCCCTCCCTCATGCAGAACACCCGTTAACCATGACAAGACTGCTCCTTCTCTATCTGTATCATGACTGTTGTTGCACCTGCAGGTTCCTAACCTAAGGATGAGCCAGTAGGTATCTGGATGACCAGGTGAACAAGTTTTATTAAGTGCATTTTTCCTTCCATAAATTATTTGAAGAGAATGTGATTTGGATTGCACCAATTATAAGTCATAAAACTGACAACATCGATTATACTTCCTAATTATATACTTCAAATGCATCCTTGCCAAATCATGACAGAGCCTACTTATATAGGTTGAAACCCTGATGAAGATTTTCCTCAGCAGTACTGATCATTATTTCTCTGTGCAGCCGTTGAAATGATACAGTAGCAACCAGAATTAATAATGGCCTCAGAAGACTGACAGAGAGAGCCAAAACACCATACATGATCGCTGAAGCTTCAAGCACCGGCACCCCCAAACAAGCCCTTCTCCATGACCCAGTCCTCGATCATCGCCTGGGCTGACCTCCCTTGGTCCGTAGGCACAAGGTGGCCGGCACCGTAGACGACGACATGGCTCAAGCTCCCCCAGCGCTGGACGTACCCGACGAGCTCGCCGTCCAGCTTCCACACCTCCCTCTTAGCCTTCATGAAGCTTCCCAGCCCTTCCCACTTCATCTCCTTGATCCAGGCCTCAGTTGACACCACGCCGTCCCTGAGGTCGTACAACCCCTGGTACAGCAGCACCCTGCTCCGCCTCACCAGCTCCTCCACCATGAACTTGGTGCTCTTCATCACGTCAGCGTGAAGGGCCTCTTCGACCACCTCGCTGCACTCCTCCCACACCACCTCCTTGGCTACGCCCAACGCCGCCTTCACCTCCTCCTTGTTCAGGAACACGTCCAACATGCCCGAGTCATACGGCCTCTTCTTGGTCAGGTCGTACAGCGTCGCGAGGCCCGTGGCGTTCTTCAGCCACTCCAAGGCCTTGCCCCTCGCGTCCGAAGCCGCCGACCAGTTGGCCGCCAGCGTCAGCCTTATGGCCTCGTCCTGCAGCTCCACGAGCCGCGCCCTCTGCCGCTCGTTGATCAGGCCGGTGAAGTACGCGGAGACGGCGTGGGTGCCGACCTGGGTGACGGGGTGCGTGAGCCCGTTGCCGATCGCGACGCCGCGGAGATTGATCCGGCGGTGCGGCGGCAGCCGCGCGTTCTGCCGCAGGATGTAGTACCCAGCGGAGGGGACGTACTTTCCGGCGTAGCTCTCGCCGGTGATATAGAGGGGCCGGCGGTGGAAGGAGAGATCGAAGGCGAGGAAGTGGCGGAGGGCGGAGATGAGGTGGGCAGCGACGGTGGTCTGGTTGCGGGGGACATCGGCGGGGGAGGGGGTGACGCTGAAGCCGGTGCCAAGGGGGTTATCGATGAAGAGGAGGCCGAAGCGATGGTTCCAGGAGTCGGGGTTCCGGCGGAGGGTGGGGGAGTCGGGGGAGACGAGATAGGGGCCGAGCTCAAAGAGGTTGCCGAGCATGGAGGAGCAGCCGGGGTCGCCCTGGAGCCAGATGAGGAGCGGGGTCTGCGGGAGAGGGGAGATCGGCTGCTGGGCCTCGTAGAAGGCGAAGAAGAGACTCGCCGCCGACGAAGTGTTGGGGGCCGCCGCGGGGCCGATTGGGAGGTAGCCGGATCTGGTTGGGCGGGCTTCTTCGGGGAAGAGATGAGAAGCAGTGGTGGGAGCCGCAAAGAAGAAGAGCGAGAGGAAGAGGAGGACAATGGTCTCCATGAGGATGAGAGCTGAGAGACCTCCCGCGTGACGGGCAAAGAAATAGTGGGAGTAGGAGAAAGAGAGCATTCATCGGTGGTGTCGTTAGCTTTGACTTTGTGCCTATCAAATAGAGATTCTAGAACTTGCGGCAGATCAGTCAAGTAGTTTACAAACAGGTTTGATTTTCCATCATTTTGTGATTCAAAAAGTTATGATTTGACGACAATTAACTAATTAATTCACTGATTGATAAATAAATGATAGGAAGACAAAAAAAAAAGACTGATGGAATCATTCAGCGAACATTAATTTTGTTCAAGATTGTACAATAGAATTCAAAATCCATTTTGATTTATGATGTTAAGGTCAAAATGAAAAAAAATCCCTAATACACAGAGGACCTATTGTACCTTCCGTAGCACAGAACAGTTTGAAAGCGTAAGAAGAACAAGAAAACGTGATGAATCAAGAGCTTCTGTACAGATATATTTTGTTTTGTACTACAAATGACGGATGCTTATATACTTGCACAAACAGAGGAAAACTATGGCTCGAAAGTATAATGTCATGTTAATTTTGAATGTAATGGTAGGCATCGACAAGTTTGAAGACACATCACTGTGCTCTATACGTTGTCATAGGAGAGGTGAAGGATTAATACATCATTGGTAAGTAGCCATAAAGACCCAATCATAACGTATAACTTTTTCTTTTAGTCAGTAAAGACTACGATAGCTTCGAGAATCTTATGGTTCTCTTATTATAGCTAATGGAAAGAAATGTCAACTTTAAGAAGTTCGGCTAACTCATTTGGTTGAAGTGTGTGGTCCTTTGAATTCAAACTTTAATGTTCTACTGAATGTTCCTTATTGTGCTGTGCTTATGCTTGGGGATCCTCTGAGCCTGCTGCAGTTGTAAAAGGGAAAAACAAAAGGAAGATTTAGAGCAAAAGATGAATATCCACGGCATCATGACTAATGCCAGTAAGTCTTCGCAAAGGAAAAAGGCAAAAACTGTTTTCAATAGTATTTCACTCATTGTGAGGGCAAAACAAAACTTACACTGATAGGAGAGGTTTCTGTCTAACCGACTGTAAGGATTATCTATTCTCTACCCAATCATACATTATAACTCTCCTTTCTTTAGGTGACCATAGGATTCGATACCTTCGAGAATCTTATGCCTATTGAATGATTCCAACTGAAGAAGTTCGGCTAACTCTCAACAATGCAGGTTGAAGATGATAATAGTACCTCCTTCCCTAAAGCCCAAATTGGCAGTCACAGTAAGCATGTTCATGGTCCTACAAGAAGAATTGTTTAATATGTTATTCCGCAATAACATTCAAAGTAGACTGAAATGCATTGTTGATCGTTTGAATTCAAATTTTTGTTCAGCTGAACCATTGCCTTATTTGTGCTGTTAAACTGACACTTCTCACTGTGACAAGTTTGCTCATCTCCTACATCTAGGATCTAATTGCAAAAGCTCAAATAACCCCTGGCAACTAGCATACAAACTGAAGATTAAACAGATGCAGTTTTACCTTTACAAATAGATTGATTGTTTTCATTACTCAAAACTCTGATCACCTAAATTCGCATCCTTATCATCGTACTGCCCTATCAAACCAAACATAGTTTAAATTCCTAGACCAATACTAGTTTTGACACCTTGAACCAACATGGTAACGATATACCAAACAGTATATCAACCTGTACCACCTGGTACCACTGAAAAATAAAATAAAATAATAGACACCTCGATCCGTGTGGTATACTACTGCTCGATACACATCAACTGCACATATCTAAAACCATGGTCTTGATAATTCAAACAACAGAGAAAAATAATAATACTTCAGATTTTACTTCTTTCAAGCACTCTTTCATGAGAACCGTTTGCCTGTAACATTTGTATAAGTTATCCTTTTTTTGTGTCCGTGAAACCAATTAATGGTGAGTTTCATTTTCCATGATTATACCTGAAAGTCAATATACAAAGGCATCATTCATTGACCATCTTCGCTTGTGTTATAGGAGCATAAACAAAGCTCCATAACTGGACCTCCATAATCCAGAAAATCTACCTAAGTTTCAATCCATATTTACAGTGGATTGGCATAAGTATTGCATCGAACATGCACTTCTCTGATTCAAGATAGACAAAAGTATTTCAAATCCCCAATAACAGATGACTACTAATCCAAGCTTCGATATCTATATCTGTACCACCCAGTACCACCGAAAAATAAAATAAAATAATAGACACCTCGATCCGATCCATTCCTATCCCTTAGGACGCAAAGAGAAGACGGACAGGAAAGCGCTACCAAGATGACTCCCCATATACCACCTATGCTCTTCAAATTGGCCAAGCCTACATGAAATAGGGCCCAAAAACGAAGTTGAGCTATTGTTTCAGCAACTACATACAGAGTTTGTATACAGAAGACAGATTCAAAGCAATTTAAGCTCATAAAGTCCGCAGAATGACAAATCCTCGGTGGCGAGAAAATGGGAATCTTGGATACAGAAATTAGTCATACATAAGCAGAAAACATGTAATGCATATAAAGAGCAGATACAAATAACCCACCAGTCAAGACAGTATACAAACATGTATTCGATCAGCAATTGCAGGACAACAAACAAACATCAAAGAACTGACAACAAGTAGAACAGAATGGAACATATTATGACCAACTGGAACAAGTTATCAAACGGATCCTGGGAAAGCAAATAGAAATCCAAAAAAAAAAAAGACGCGAAATCAAAAGGATCCGACGAAGAAGAGGAGATACAGAGTGAAGAAGAATACTTACCGTGTGTCATCACCTTCCGCCACCACCGGTCCCACTATCGTCGCCGCCGCGGAGGACTCGGCTAGGTTGGGGCTCGAATCGCTCCATTAGGGCTCGAAGCCCTGCTTGATTTGGTTTGTGGAGGCATCTTTCGTGTACCGATGGGCTAAGAACATTCTCGAAACCATCTCAAGAATTTGTGATGCGGACATCGACTGATCTTATCTTAGTTTAACCTAATAGTTACTTATCACCTATTAAGTGAAAAACGCACAAAGAATGTGAATAATTTCTTATTTAATGATTTGAGGTCTTGACGTACGGCACGACGACTCATAGAAAATTCAATATCGCATTGTAGTCGAAGGTCGTATATTCAGATCTAATCCAAATTCAGTCACAAATTGATGCACCAATTTTATTTTTTTATTATGTATTTTATGCTTAGATTTGTCCACTACGACCGAATTTATTACAAGTATTCTCTCGGTGCAAGCAAACTCATTCAAATAGGGCATTTTGCCTCGCAAGCCCTTTACAAGAAATCGACAAGCACAAATATTGAACCTTAAAGATGTGGGTATATACTTTTGTCGCTGATGAAATATCAATTGCTACCATGGTCTTGATAATTCAAACAACAGATAATAATACTTCAGATTTTACCTTTCACATTTGCCTGTAACATTTGTATAAGTTATCCTTTTTTTGTGTCCGTGAAACCAATTAATGGTGAGTTTCATTTTCCATGATTATACCTGAAAGTCAATATACAAAGGCATCATTCATTGACCATCTTCGCTTGTGTTATAGGAGCATAAACAAAGCTCCATTGGATCATAATCAGAAAATCTACCTAATTTTTATTTTATATTGCATTGCACTTCTCTGATTCAAGATAGACAAAAGTATTTCAATGGATTATAAAAGCTTCGATCACTTTGTTTTATAAGAACTCCCCAATACCACCTATGTTTCAAATTGGCCAAGCCTACATGAAATAGGGCCCAAAACGAAGTTGAGCTATTGTTTCAGCAACTACATACAGAGTTTGTATACAGAAGACAGATTCAAAGCAATTTAAGCTCATAAAGTCCGCAGAATGACAAATGGTGGCGAGAAAATGGGAATCTTGGATACAGAAATTAGTCATACATAAGCAGAAAACATGTAATGCATATAAAGAGCAGATACAAATAACCCACCAGTCAAGACAGTATACAAACATGTATTCGATCAGCAATTGCAGGACAACAAACAAACATCAAAGAACTGACAACAAGTAGAACAGAATGGAACATATTATGACCAACTGGAACAAGTTATCAAACGGATCCTGGGAAAGCAAATAGAAATCCAAAAAAAAAAAAGACGCGAAATCAAAAGGATCCGACGAAGAAGAGGAGATACAGAGTGAAGAAGAATACTTACCGTGTGTCATCACCTTCCGCCACCACCGGTCCCGTCGCCGCCGCGGAGGACTCGGCTAGGTTGGGGCTCGAATCGCTCCATTAGGGCTCGAAGCCCTGCTTGATTTGGTTTGTGGAGGCATCTTTCGTGTACCGATGGGCTAAGAACATTCTCGAAACCATCTCAAGAATTTGTGATGCGGACACGACTGATCTTAGTTTAACCTAATAGTTACTTATCACCTATTAAGTGAAAAACGCACAAAGAATGTGAATAATTTCTTATTTAATGATTTGAGGTCTTGACGTACGGACTCATAGAAAATTCAATATCGCATTGTAGTCGAAGGTCGTATATTCAGATCTAATCCAAAAATTCAGTCACAAATTGATGCACCAATTTTATTTTTTTATTATGTATTTTTATGCTATGGTCAAGAAATCGGTAAATATTGAACCTTAAGATGGACGATGAAATAAGAATTGCTACTATTGCTATTATCGAGATCACCCTACATTTGCCTATTGGAGTTACTATTGCATTAGATGCATCTTATTTTGTTTTCTTTATCATCAAAAATGTTATTTTTATTTTATGTTTGATATTGAATGGTTATAAAGTAGTTTTTAAGAACAATAGTTGTTCAACTATTGAGGATGATAAGATCATCACGAGAGGAACATTGCATAATAATTTGATTATGCTAGACACTATTCCACATATCATGAATGTAAGTGAGTTCAAGAGGAAACGAGATGAGGTGAATAGTGCAAACCTATGACATTATAGGCTGGGTCATATCTATGAGGGAAGGATTCAAAAGTTGTTATATGGATACCTAGATCTATTTAACTATGAGTCATATGTGACTTGTGAACCTTGCTTTCGTAGAAAGATGATCAACTCTCTATTTAGTGAAATTGGAGAGAGAGCCACTGAGTTGTTGGTACTTATACATAGTGATGTATATGGTCCCATGTCAACTCAGGCCATCAGTGTTTATTTCTACTTTATTATTTTCATTGATGATTTCTCTAGGTAAAGGGCAGACATGGATAGGATACCATATGCCTCAATGATAGGGTCTATCATTTATGCTATACTATGTACCAGGCCTGATATAGCACATGTTTTGAGTGTCACGAGCAGGTATCAAGTCGATTCAGGCTTGGAGCACTAGAAAACAGTAAAGTATATCCTTAAGTACTTTAGAAGGACTAAGGATCTTTTACAGATATATGGAGGGAGTAGCCTTAGGGATGAGGGCTACATGGACTCTAACTTCCAATCTGAGGTCGCTGATAGCAAATCTAATTCAGGGTATGTGTTCACCCTGAATAGAGGAGTAGTGTGCTAAAAGAGTTCCAAGTAAGATATTACTGCTGACTCGATCATAAAAATAGAGTACATTGTTGTGGCAAAGACAACAAAGGAGGGAGTCTAGATAAAGAAGTTTATCATAGATCTAGGAGTCATGCCAAATAGCGAGGAACCGATTCCTTTATATTGCGACAATAATGAGGCAATTGCTCAAGCGAAGGAACCCAAGTCTCATCAGAAGTCAATGCACATTCTAAGGAGGTTCCACCTGATAAGAGAGATTATTGCCCGAAGAGACGTAGTAGTGAAAAGAGTTCCATACGAAAATAACATCATAGATCCACTAACAAAGTAGTTGTCTCATATAGTCTTTGAGCATCACAGGGGTTTGATGGGGATCGGACACATAGGTGATTGGCTTTAGGTCAAGTAGAAGAATGCTAGTCATAAGTGCCCTACAAGCCAATCACGTGAGTGATAACACGTGTGACTTAACATGCACTCTTTTTTCTTATTATTATTTAGTATATTATCACTTTATCTTGCATGTTGTATATATTGTGAGGTTCATGGATCTGTGCAATGAGAGTCGGATCATGATAAGATTATGATAATGAGACCGATTCACCTTTAAAAATAAACCCTAAATAATCCCAATTATAGGTTACTCGAGAAGGACATCGAAACAATTGGACAAACTGATGTGCTGTATACCCATCTATATGATGGAGGCAGCTGGTCTCATAGCTGCTCGTGTGGGGACACTAAGGATACAGTGCAGGTGCTCATTGGAGAATGAGTTCACTGATTGATTCACTCATGAAATGCTGGATGGTTGATAATACCTTATTGTCAGACAATGATTTCGTAGTCCTAGTAGTGTATCTTGTCTTTAGACTTAAGACACCAAGGATATCTTGTATGAGTATTTCACTCTTTAATATCGGACTTATCGGTTTGGAAGTTTCAAATCTAGTATAGTCGGTCATTATGAGTGGTAGCCAATCTTATGAGAGCTATTGAGTATCGATAGAGGATCATCCGCTCTCGGTATTGTTGAATCTCGAATTTTGATGATGAAACTAATTGATCATGTTTTGGTTATCTAACTATGTTTTGAGTTGCACAGGTCTACTCTCGATCAGGAATAGATAATTGACGTAGGATAAATCGGTGTTATGCCAAAGAAAATCACGTCAGGAGATTGGACATCGAGCCGGAGGTCCGGTCGACGATCGGTAGAAGGCTTCGGACAAAGAAATCGGGCATCGGGCCAAGAAGAGCAGAGTTGCGCTAAGAAGATCAGGGTTGCAGGCGTCAACTGCTGATTGGGCAATAGGCCGCAAGAGAGGACGATGCGTCGAAGAAACAGACGAAGCACCGATGTGCCAATGACGTGCCGGGCGACATTTCGATTAAGCATTGTAATAATTATCTAAATCAAAGTAGGATTAAGGACTAATTAGGTTGTAATTGGGCTAACCTAGGTAGGGGCCAATTGGGCCTGTACCCGAATAAGTTTAGGTAGGACTTAAGGCCCAAACAGGGTTGCAGAACCCTGTTTAGCGGTGGCACTGCCAGACTGGGGCAGTGGTACCGCTTGGGTTCAGTCTCCCAGGTGGTTTGGGTGGTGGTACCGCCCAGATTGGGCGGTGGTACCACCTTGGGGCAGAGTGCCTGGGTGGTGGTACCCGCCCAGTACACTAACAGAACTAGAGTGTACTAGCGGTGGTACCGCCAGTACCCCTGAAATCCAGGGTGATTCAAATTTGGACTCCAAATTTAAATTCTCTTGGGGTCTATAAATACCCCAGATGTTCTTGCTTGGATAGTAAGAATTGTGAAAGAAAACTAAGGGAAAACTCTATAATTCTTGGTAGAAATCCCTCCTCCTAAACTTTAAAGAGTTGGTCTTAAGTGAGGTGGTTGAGGGAAACCTTATAAAAGAGTTTGTAAGGAAGTTTATTTTCACCCGTTGGAAGGAAGATAGCTAGTGGAAAGCCAGTGGAAAGCCAGTGGCCTCAAGCGAAGAGAAATCGGGAGTGGACGTAGGTCGGATGACCGAACCACTATAAAAACGGTTTATGTTTATGTATTGTCTTTTATATTTCTGCAGACCATCTTTTCTTCATTACTCAACTTACTCATCACTATCCTTCTTTCTCTTTAAACACTCCCTACTTTAAGCACTTTCTGATACGCTTCAATTGAAACTGGATTTTAGTCGAAACAAAGTTTTCAACGTATGAAGGTTCCGAAAGCTTATTTTTAAAATATCAAAATTTATCATTATTTACCGCTACACTAATTCACCCCCCCTCTTAGTGCCACTTTAGATCCTAACAATTAGTATTAGAGCCTTGTTATTTATCTTTTGGATTCACACCTACGAGAAATGACTCTTTACAGCTTTTAAGAGGGTTTTTCGATTGTTCATCCCCCGCTGTTTAACGGTTCGGACTACACATATTGGAAAACTCAAATGGGAGTTTTCTTGATTTCTATGAATTTGGATTTATGGAATATTATTGAAAATAATTTTTAACTTCCCTCTAAACCAATGAACGAATGATCGGATTTGGAGAGAAAATCTTTTTCTTTAAATGCAAAAGCTATGAATGCCTTATTTTGCGCTTTGGACAAAAACGAGTTCAATCGGATTTTTACGTGTGAAATGGCTTTTGATACTTGGCGGACACTTGAAATCACACATGAGGGAACTAGTAGAGTCAAAGTCTCAAAAGTAAATCTTTTATTGTATGATTTTGAGCTCTTCCAAATGACACCAAGTGAGTCTATCGGCGACATGTACACTCATTTCACGGATGTCATCAATATTCTAAAAGCCTTTGGTAAATATTTCTCGAATTTTGATCTCATTAATAAGATTTTAAGGACCCTTCCAAAAAGGTGGGATCCCAAAGTAATGACGATATAAGAAACTAAAAATCTAAATAAATTTCCATTGGAAGAACTAATCGAGTCATTACTGACCTATGAAATGAGTTTCTTTAAACCCGATGAAAACATGAACCACCTTCCAAAGAACAGGAAGGATTTGGAACTCCGGACTATAAAATGCCACTTGAGTGATGACTCAAATGATGAGGACAATGAATAGGATATTAAACTTTTAATAAATTTTAATAAGTTCATTAAATAAAAATCAAAAATCAAAAATGAACTTAAATGGAGGAAGAGGCCAAAGAAGAGGAAGGCACCCAAGGATGAATCAAGAACTTCTAAAAGGCAAATGGCAAATTACACTTTGACAATCTTTGACTACAAGGTAAGCAACTTAACCAAAGCTCCTTTGCTTTATGAAATTACCTGAAAATTTTCATGAGTACTTAGTTTAGTTGGTAGGAAATAAAAAATTATTTTAAAAAATTATCCTACTTTTATTTTAGAATTTTTGAAAAATAAAAATTTGAATGATAATTGTATGATGTGTGATAACGTGTGTACACCTAATAGGACTAATCCATGCATGTGTATCTTGATGAGTTATATTGGTTTTTCATTCTAAACATGATGCTTAACGATTTTATATCATGCATGAGTTTTTGAAGTATTATTGATTTGAAACTCTATGTTTTGGATTAATGTGTGTTTGGTCTAATCGTTTTCATGTCAAATTAAGATGACATTTTAAGATAACATAATTCCATGTATACTTTCCTTATCGGTTTTCGGTTCTAAACATGATACATATCTATGTATGAATTTCTTAAAAGTCTTTTAATGATAGATGTGTGTATCATGCTTATGATTTGAAAACTTTTATCTTGGATTAATGGGTCTTAATTGATTTTATGATGAAACTTATGTCTCATTTTTAAATGTTGATACATGTTTTTATAAAAGACTTGAACATGCTCACATAAAAATTGCATGAAATGAAAATGGATTTTCTATCCTATTGAAATTAGTGAACTCATTTCATAAATCATTTGAATATCTTGAATCAATTTTAGAAAATGCAACATACTTAATGAGTTATGATTCAATGATCTTTATGACAAAATTTGCCTTTCCATCTTGAATTTTGACATTTCCTTTTAAGGCAAAAGGCATGCTCATAAGATGAAACACATAAAAAGAAATTGTATTTACTATATTATTGAGATTAATGAATTCATGTGAATCTCTTGAATCATAAAAATGATTTTGATGATTTGAACTTGAATATTTTGATGATTTGAACTTGAATGAGCCTTATCATAGTCATGATCTTGATTTTTCAAAACTATATATTTGAATCTTTATGAATTCATGATAACTTAAAATGCCAATTTAGGACATGATATGATTGATTCCTTGATTTACTTTTTTTTATCTTAAAAATGGATATTTAAAATCATGCTAAATGAGTTATTTTATAAGATTTTATTTTTTACGTCTTGAATTTTTATGCTTATCTCTATTTGACATTAAAAGACAAAGACATGTTCAAATGAAATTAATCATAAAAAGAGAAATATATGATTCTTGAAATTTTTGATTTTCCATGAAAGACAAGTGATAAATTCATTTATGATATTTTATGAATCACTTGAATTTGAAATGAGATATTGATGAAAATTCTTAGGCATGAATCAAGGTGCTCTTTGTGTTATCCATTCTCAAATAAATCATGTTCTTCTTGAGCCTTGATATCATATCCTAGAAATGACATGATTTCTTTGCCTTATGTGATGATTTAAAATTAATTTACTTTATTATGAATCATTGAATTATGACCTTGATACCTCCTAAAAGGAATATTTATGAACCGATATCTTTTGATCCTTATTGATTTTTCATATTGATATCTTTCATGACATGATATGATTGAATAATTGATTTATTCTTTTTGTCATGACCTAAAAAATACATGTAAAGAAAATATGCTAGCTTTCGTATTCATGACTTGAATTTGATTGAAACATTGCATGCTTAAATCGATTTTTTCTCTCATATATTTCAATACTACTTTATATGCTTCATGACTTGATGATTGAAATATTGATGAAGACTTTTGATATATCACTTGTCATGATTAATGCAAATTGTAAGCATTTTGAATCTCAAAGATGATTTTGATTTGATTATGGGTTTCAAGTTGTTAAATTGGTTTGAATGAGATTTTTGTTTCAAGCGAATTATGAACTCTTTTGATTTCTTGACTTGAAATATTTTTTTATGCAAATCAAAATACTTTCCCTCTATGACTCCTTCATTCTATCATTTGGTAAAGAGGAAAACAATCCAAGTCTTAATATCTTGATAGTTGATACTTGAAATTATTTCTTATGATTCATGATGAATTTAGAAATATAATGCATATATCGTAATCTCTTCTTTATTTTCTTAAGATCTTTTGCTATTTACAAAAGAAGAGATATATTGAAATGAATAATGAATTGATCATTGATATTGATATCTTGATTCTTTATATTGGTTGTCATGATTTGAAGATTGATGTAGAATATTGATTGATGCAAATTTATAATTAATGTAAAAGTCTATATCATTGGTTCCTCCCTTTTTTTCGATAATGATAAAGGGGGAGTTAGATTGCTAGCTTATGCATCAAAAATTACTAGCTTATGCATCAAAAGACAAAAGTGTGTTAGCTTGAATATTGAGAAGCAAAAAGTTGCTATCTCAAGAGAAAAATTTTTTTGCTCAACTTCACTTTTTCAACAAAATTGCTTGCATTTTAGTTAGCAATTGTTGAATCTCATGTAAGATTATTTGAAGTATTAATCCTCCCTTTCTTTTTGACATTGACAAAGGGGGAGAAGGGTTTGCTAGCTTGTGTATTGAAAATAAAAGCAAAATTGCTAGCATATTAAGGAAGCAAAACTTGCTATCATGGACACCATCACAACATATGCTATCTTGTATATCATGAGAAGATTGCCATGATTGAATGTTGAATGTTGATGAAAATCTAGTTAGTATAATTGTAAAACTTGCATATATTTTAAACTAGCTATGATATTACTTCTCCCTTTTTTTTATGACAAAGGGGGAGAAGTAGATTAGATTGATGACTTCACGCATTGAATTGAAGATTTTATATATTTGCATGATGTTTGATGTTTCTCATAACATGTGATGAATGTTACTTGGATTTAGCATAATCAAAATGTTCTATCAATGATAGATTGATAGGGGGAGTTTGGTTAAACTTCGGGAGTTAAGGTTAACTCCATCAGTCAACAATTAATTATCATCATAAAAAAAGGGAGATTGTTGAATCTCAGATTTTGATGATGAAACTAATTGATCATATTTTGGTTATCTAACTGCATTTTGAGTTACGCAGGTCTACTCTCAATTAGGAATAGATAATTGATGCAGGATGAATCAGTGTTATGCCTAAGAAAATCACATCAGGAGATTGGACGTCAAGCTGGAGGTTCGGTCGACGATCGATAAAAGGATTCAGACAAAGAAATCAGGCATCGGCCCAAGAAGAGTAGAGTTGCACCAAAAAGATCAGGGTTACAGGTGTCAACTGCTGATTGGGTAACAGGTCGCAAGAGAGGACGATGTGCTGAAGAAACGGACGAAGCGCCGATGTGCCAATGACGTGTCAGGCGACATTTTGATTAAGCATTGTAATAATTATCTAGATCGAAGTAGGATTAAGGACTAATTAGATTGTAATTGGGCTAACCTAGTTAGGGGCCAGTTGGGCCCGTACCCGAACAAGTTTGGGCCAGACTCAAGGCCCAAACAGGATTGTTAAACCCTGTATGGTGGTGGCACTGTCAGATTGGGGCGGTGGTACCACCTGGGTTCAGTCTCCCAAGTGGTCTAGGTGGTGGTACTGCCCTAGGGTAGAGTGCCTGGGCGGTGGCACCATTGGCTGGGCGGTGGTACCGCCCAGTACACTTACCGTGTTAGTATGTCAGGTGGTGGTATCGTCAGACTAGGCAGTAGTACCTCCCAATGCACTGACAGAACCAGAGTGTACTAGCAATGGTATCGCTAGTGTCAAGTGGTGGTACCGCCAGTACCCTTGAAATCCGGGGTGATTCAAATTTGGGCTCCAAATTTGAATCCTCTTAGGGTCTATAAATACCCTAGATGTTCTTGCTTAGATAGCAAGAATTGTGAAAGAAAACTAAGGGAAAACTCTATAATTCTTAGTAGAAATCCCTCATCCTAAACTTTAAAGAGTTGGTCTTAAGTGAGGTGATTGAGGGAAACCTTGTAAAAGAGTTTGTAAGAGAGTTTGTCTTCACCCGTTGGAAGGAAGGCAGCTAATGGAAAGCCGGTGGCCTCAAGCAAAGAGGAATCGGGCGTAGACGTAAGTCGGATGACCGAACCACTATAAAAATGATTTACATTTATATATTGTCTTTTATATTTCTGCAAACCATCTTTTCTTCGTTGCTCAACTTACTCATCGCTGTCCTTCTTCCTCTCTAAACACTCCCTACTTTAAGCACTTTCCGATACACTTCAATTGAAACTGGGTTTTAGTCGAAATAAAGTTTTCAATGTACGAAGTTTCTAAAAGCTTGTTTTTAAAATGTCAAAATTTATCATTATTTATCGCTGCACTAATTCACCCCCCCTCTTAGTGTCACTCTAGATCCCAATACGTATTATGATAGGAATAGCCTATGTATTCTTACTTAAACAAATCCTTAGCTAAAGTCTTTCGGATTGAGAGAGAAAGAGTTCTCTAGGAGAATCCAATTAGAGCGAGACTCGAGGAGATACCATATAGGCCTAACAACACCATGCCCGGTATAGGGTCTCTAGAATATTAGATGGATGAGGGACTATAGATACATGGTAACTAAGAACAGATAGGTAGTGGCCTAGTACATCCGCAGCCGATGAGTCGAGTGAATTTTTATGGAGAAAATAATTCACTAAGTCATAAGGAGTTCTAACAGGTATGACTCATGGCTAACTCGATATTGGGCATAGAGGGTCACACATATGATAGATGTTGCAATGAGTAGAGGTTCAGAGATGAGATATCTGCCATAGCCCCCTATCTTATTGGATATCCATTATGCCCCTAAATTATTGGATTCTATAGATGAGATTCAATAAGAGCTAGCAAAAGATTATTATATAGAGATTCGCTAATCTAAGAGACTTGAGTAATTGGATAGAGATCCAATACCTAATAAGGTAGGATCCATTACGGTTAAGTTGACTGGGGACCTTTATAAATGGGAGGGAACCAAAGGGCCATGGGCTAAGTTTTTTGGCAGCTACCTCTTATTTTCCTCCCTCTCTCTTCCTTATCTAGTAGCCCGAGTTTGGGGTGTGTGGACAGGAAGAAGGGTCGGCCCCTTCTTGATTTTGTAGTGTGCATAACAAGAAGATTTGAACAGTAATTCGAGGAGCATCATCGCAGTACCTACCATGTGGATTATCGTTAGAGAGGAGGACATTTGAACTCCATCATCCAGTCCTATAGATCTATAGGAATTCAAGGATATATGATCTCCCTATATAATTTTCTTACGTGCAGTTTTTCGATTTCGCAGGTTTTGTACACCAACTTTTGCACGATAATAAGAACCTCTTTTTTTGTGAAAAATCTATAATTTTTGTTTCTATCCTTCCGTGGTGCATATGATGTCACCATAGATTTCCCAATAGAAATGACACATGATATTTGACACATACTTAAAGTAACTGATGAAGGCATAAATAGAGTTAAAGAATCTAAGTTTAATCTCTTAGGGCATAATTATAAATTATTTAGAATGAAACTAATCGAAACTATTGGTGATATATGCACCCATTTTATGGATGTTGTCAATGATTTGAAAGCTCTCAGTAAAAGTTATACTAATCTTGAAATTATTAATAAAATCTTAAGATCTCTTTTAAAAAGTTGGGATCCAATGATTGTAATTCAAGAAGCAGAGGATTTGAATAACTTTTCTCTTAAAGAACTAATAAGGTTATTAATGACCTATGAAATAACCTACAAGGAATATGATGAACATGAGAACAACCTTCTAATAAACAAGAAGGATATTGCACTAAGAACTAAAGAAAACCATTTGAGCGAATGCTCAAGTGATGATGATGGCTTGGCACTCCTCATAAGAAAATTTAAAAGGTTCATGAGAAGGAACAAAACTAATCTTGTAAAACAAGACTCTAAGTATAAAAACGAACTAAAAAATGACACAATCATTTGCTATGAATATAAGAAGCCGAGATACTTCAAAAATGAGTATCCATAACTGAAGAAGAAGCTACTAATACAAAAGAAGAAAACACCCAAGGCGACTTAGGATAAATCACGTGCATCAAAAGATGAAGAGCAAACTAATAAACACGAAGTGGCGAACTATGTATTGATGGCTTTCAGTAACGAGGTTATGATTCAATTGAAACATCTTTACCTTATGATGAATTACTTGATGCATTTTATGATTTATGTGATGAAATTAAATTAGTTGGTAAGAAATATAAATTACTAAGAAAGAATTATGTTTCTCTCTCTAGTAAATTTGATAAATTAAAAATTGAGTATGACAATTATATATTAACTTATTACACTAAAAGTGAAAAATTAGACTTAGTCAAAAAGGAAAATGTGTTATTATAACAAACATTAGAAAATTTTAAAATTGGTAACAAATTATTAAACATAATTCTTGCCAATAAGCATCATGTACATAGAAAGGAAAGAATTGTCTTTGTAAGTAGTAATAAAGGACCCATATTACATGTTCTCCTTAAATTTAAATATAATTTTTATGGTAAATATGATAATTATGCTTATAAATATGTATTTAAAAAATATAGCTTGCATAAATTAGTTTGGGTTCCTAAAAGAACCATAAATGACTTAGTGATAAAAGTCAAGATAGGTAGATCTAATCATGAGGGACCTAAAGTTAAATGGGTGCATAAAGAAAACTTTCCTTTTTGTAGATATGTCTAGAATCAAAAGCTAGAAGCAAGAGATGGTATCGTGATAATGGATGCTCAAGACATATGACCAGAGATCCAACACATTTATCTAAGCTCACTAGCCAAGACAAAGAATCTATCATCTTGGGAGACAACAACAAAGGAAAAATTATTGACAAAAGAAACATAGGTAACAAATCAAATATCTTGATTGAAGATGCTATATTAGTAAATGGTTTAAAACATACCTTACTAAGCATTAGTCAATTGTGTGATAAGGGATATAATATTAAATTTAAATCTAATGCTTGTATTATAGAGATACCACACAAAAATAAATCTATGATTGCTATAAGGAGTACTAATATATATACTATTAATCTTGATGATTTTTGTGATGAAACTTATTTTTTGGTTTTAAATGATGATGCATGGCTTTAACACAAGTGATTAGGTCATAAGAGTATAGAATTGATATTATATATTACAACTAAAGAACTCGTAAGAGGAATACCTGGCATTAAATTTGTCAAAGATAGAGTTTATGATGCATGCCAACTAGGTAAATAAATAAAGAGTAGCTTTAAACCTAAAAATCAAGTACCTCTAAACTATTACAATTAATTCATATGGATTTATTTAGACCAATTGATATCACAAGTCTAGGAGGTAGGAAATATACTTTTGTGATTATTGATGATTTTAGTAGATATACTTGGATATGCTTATTAGCACATAAAAGTGATTGTTTTAAATATTTTACGAAGTTTTGCAAACAAGTTCAAAATGAAAAAGGTATTATGATTTCTTCTATTTGTAGTGATTATAGTACTAAATTAAAAATAATAATTTTTAAAAATTTTATGATTCAAATGGGTATGACCATTTTCAAAAATTTTCTCTACTCCAAGAAATCCATAACAAAATGAAGTTGTTGAGAAAAAAATAGAAGTTTACAAGAAATAGCAAGAACCATGCTAAATAAACATAGTCTACCATAATATTTTTGGGTTGAAACCATTAACACGATATGCTATGTCATGAACGGGGATCTCATAAGGCCTCTCCTATCTAAAACTCCTTATAAATTATGGAACAATAAAAGACCCAACATTTCATATTTTAAAGTTTGTAACTGTAAATATTTTATTTTAAATAAAAAGGATATCTTAGAAAAATTTGATGTAAAATTCGATGAAGGTATTTTTCTTAGATATTTCTCTATTTCTAAAGCTTATCAAGTTTTTAATAAAAAAAATTTAGTTATCGAAGAATCTATCCATGTTGTATTTAACAAGTTTTTCAAATTTAAGAAAAATAATTTTGATGATAATTTTGAATTTGATACATTGAATTTAAAACATCTTATCTCAAGCAACTTAGATGCATCTACTTCCAAAGAATCTTTACCCTAAGAATGAAAGTATGTAGACACATATCCTAAGGAGCTAATCATTGGAGATGTTGAATTTCGAATTTTGATGATAAAGTCAATTGATAGGTTATTTGATCTAATCCATATTATTGAGATAAGTGTGCAGGATTAACTATGATAGCAATGAAAATATAAAGTGAATTGCCGGAGTCAAATACGTTGGGAGTTCAAGAGTCCACCAGAAGTCTAAAGGATCATGGGAAGTGCTGCCGGAACCAGCCGAGAATGAATCAGGGACTTGCCGAAGGTTTCAGAAGTTCACCAAAAAGATCATCGGAGGTTTGTGGAGCTCACCGAGAAGGTTTGGAAGCTTGCTAAAGATTCGAGGAACTCGCCATAAAGTTCGGGAGCCTATTGAGAGTCCGTTGGAAGAAATCTGAGGGTGTGTCAGAAGTCCGCCGGAAGTTCACCGAAAGCTCACCGAAAGAAAACTCGACATGCTGGTTTAGTTTTTACTTAGAAGATATTTTTAATTTCGTAGTAGCACATAATTAGAATTAAGATTAGCTAATAATCCTAATTAATCTTAGTAGGGGCCAATTGGGCCTTATCTGGACTGAATTGGGCTGAATTCAGGGCTCATTTAGTAGTGTTGACCATGTCTGGCGGCGGCACCACCTCAGGAACTAATTCCCAAGTGATTTGGTCAGTGATGGTATCGCTTGACAAGCGGTGGTATCGTCAGTCCACAAAGACCAAGGATCTTGTTAGGCAGTAGTACCGCTAGATTAATCGGTGGTACCACCCAGTACACTAACAAAGTAGGGTCAATTAGCGGTGGTACTATTAGTGCTAGGCGATGGTACTGCTAGTACTCAAAAATCCGAGATGTGACTCCAATTCTGAAGCCAATTGAGTCTATAAATATCCCTCTCTTCTCAACTGGCTAAGTATATTGAGAAGTGATAAAAACTGAGTCTAAGCTATAGCAAAATCGTGTTCAATAGCTTGAGTGTTCACCTCTCACATTTTTACTTTGCCAAAATTCTGTAAGAGTGTGAACCACTTGTAAAAAGATTGTAACATGGGTGCTTGGTCCTTCCCCTTCAAGAAGATTTGATAGTGGAAGTTAGGAACCTCATCGGAGGAGGTTTCGGAAGTGGACGTAGTCATTTGACCGAACCACAATATATCGCTATGTACTACTCTAAATATGTGAGTTTTAATTGCTGCATCTTATTCTTTACTTAGCTGCAGTGATATTCTTCTCTCTACTCTCAATCGCATTCTCTCAAATCACTTTGCTTAAATCTTATTTGTTAGATCAAAATTTCTGTACAAATAACTCTTTCCAAAATCATTTCAAATTTATGGGTTTTATCTGCTGCACTAATTCACCCCCCCCTCTTAGTGCCACTCCGATCCTAACAGGAGATACATCAAAAGGTGTTCAAACTCACTCTTTTTTTAAAAAATTTTATGCGAATACTATCTTTTTGTCTCAAATTGGTCCTAAATGCATTGACAATGCTCTTAAAGATGACTCATGGGTTTTTGCAATGCATGAAGAATTAAATCAATTTGAGAAAAATAAGGTTTTAATGCTTATTCCTAGACCTAGTGATCATCTTGTAATTAGCACTAAATGGGTCTTTAGGAATAAGCAAGATAAACTTGGTATCATAGTTCGAAACAAAGCTAGATTAGTGATCAAAGGTTTTTGCCAAGAAGAAGGTAGACTATGAAGAAACTTTCACTTATATAGCAAGACTTGAAGTCATAAGGATACTCCTTACCTATGCATATTCTAAAAATTTTAAGTTATTTCAAATGGATGTCAAAAGTGCTTTTCTTTATGATTTTATTTCTGAAGAAGTTTATGTTGAGCAACCACCCAAATTTAAGAATGTTCTTTTTCCAAACTATGTTTATAAGTTATCTAAGGTTCTCTATGGGTTAAAATAAGCCCCAAGGGCTTGGTATGAGAGACTTAGCTCATTTCTTATTAAGAATAATTTTTCAAAATGTAAGGTCGATACCATATTATTTATTAAAAATTTTAAAAATAAATTTTTTATTATTTAAATTTATATTAATGATATTATTTTTTATTTTGCAAATGAATCTTTGTATGAATCTTTTGTTAAAAGTATGAGCCAAAAAATTAAAATGAGTTTAATGAGTGAATTGACATTTTTATTAGAAATACAAATTAAGAAACTAAATGATAGAATTTTTATTAGTCAAATGAAGTATAATATAGAGCTATTAAAATAGTTTCACATGGATAGTGTTGGGATCGAGAGCGGCACTAAGGCGGGGGGTGGGGGGGTGTGTGAATTAGTGCAGCGGATAAAGATGATAAATTTCAGCGATTAACGAAATAAGCTTTCGGATACTTCATATGTTGAAAACTTTGTTTCGATGAAATCTAGTTTTGATTGTGTATAAACTTAAAATGAATCGTAAGAAAGTGAGGAGGAAGCGGAGTAAGTAAAAGAAATAGGTTTGTAGAAATGTAAAGAATAATAAGCAAAGGCAAACTGATTTTATAGTGGTTCGGTCATACGACCTACTTCCACTTCCGATTCCTCTTCTCTTGAGGCCATCGACTTTTCCACTAGCTATCCTCCTTCCAACGAGCGAGGACCAACTCCCTTTTATAGCACTCTCCTTTTGACGTAACCCTTATAAGCACTCATTCACTCTTCTCTTGAAGCTGAAAATGAATGAAAGCTAGAGGAGGGATTTTAGAAGAATTTCTATAGTGTTTTGTTCCTTTTAAGATCTCTGTGCTTGTTTTTTCTAACCAGGGATGGGAGAGGTTTTTATAGGCTCTAATTTGATTCAAACTTAGAGCCAAAAAATATCCCATCTCGGGTCTACTGAGTTCTGGTGGTACCACTGCTTGTCACTGGCGGTACCACCACTAGTCTGACTCTGACACTGGGCGGTACCATCGCTCAGTTTGCGGTACCAATACCTGACACACTAACATGATCAGTGTATTGGACAGTATCACCGCCCAACCAGTGGTGCCACCGCCCAAGCACTTTGCCCCAGGGCGGTACCATCACCCCAGATTGCCTAGGAAGCTAGACCTGGGCGGTGCCACCGTCAGATAGTGTCCAGCACTCCTAGTTGGGCTTTAAACCCAGCCTAAACCGATCCAATATCGGGCCCAATTGGCCCCTAACAGGGTTAACAGATTAACACCTAATTCTAATCCTAATTATGTGCTAACTATGAAATTATAGATATTTCCTAAGCTATTACAAAGTTCGTAAGTTAAGACTTTTTTCGACGAGCTTACGACAAACTTCCGGTGGTCTTTTGATGAACTCTCGGATACCATTCTGTGGACTCCCAACAAGCTCTTGGACTTCCACGATGATCTTGGTGAGTTCCAACGAGCTTCTTTGGCAAGCTTTGATCTTTCTCGGTGAACTCTGATAAATCTTCAGACTTCCGTCGAACTCTTGAACTCCCAATGATCCATCGCACTTGACTCCGGCACTTTGTTTCACTTTATATTTTCATCGTTATCGTAGTTAATCATGCGCACAAGCCAAAACTCTACTTCGATCTAGATAGTTATTACAACGTGAATTGACATTATGTTTCCTGGCACGTCATTAGCCTATCGATGCTTCATTTGATTCTTCGGCGTATTGTCCTCTCTTGCGGCCTATTGCCCAATCGGCGATTGACTTCCACAACCCCGATATCCTTGGCACAACACCACTCTTTTTGGCCTGATACCCTATGTCCGAAGCCTTCTGCTAATTGTCGACCGGACCTCTAGCTCGACGTCCAATATCCTGACGTGATTTCCTCCGGCGCAATATCAATTCCTCCTATATCAACTATCTAATCCGGATCGAGTAGACCTGCGTCACTCAAAACGTAGTTAGACAATAAAACATAATCAATTAGTTTCATTATCAAAATCTGAGACCTAATAGTCTTTCCTTTTTCGATGATGATAACTAATTGATGACTGACAGAGTTAACCTTAACTCCTCGGAGTTTAACTAAACTCCTCTTATCAATATGCCATTGATAGAACACTTAGATTATCCCAAATCCAAGTAACATGTATCAAAATCATGTTATCAAAAACATCATGTAAATATATAAAATCTTCAATTCAATACATGAAGTCATCAATCTACTTCTCCCCCTATGTCATCAGCAAAAAGAAGAAGTAGCATCTAGCTATATTAAAGATAAGCAAGTTTTTGCAACATGAAGCTAGATTTTCATCACAACATATAAGTGCAAAAGCATAGTAAGTTTTTTAAGTTCAAGTATGGTAATTTTTACTTGCTTCTTGAGATGTGCAAGTTTGCACTTTGTTTCTCATTTTAGGCAAGATAGTAATTTTTCATTCTTTTCTTGAGACGTGCAAGATGCATTTTCTTTGCTTCCGTTGCAATATGCATGTAATTTTTGTTTCTTCTCTCTTGAGAAGTACAAGCTAGTTTTCTTTTATAAGCTAGTAATTTTTACAAAATTTACAGCACTTTAAACATGCAAGATAACAAGTTAAAGAAGAATGTGCAAGTTTACAATTTCTTTCTTCTCTTTTGAGAAGTACAACATTTGTCTTCCTTTGTTTGTTCTAGCTAGCAAAAACTTTCTCCCCCTTTGTTTTTGTCAAAAAGAAGGGAAGAGTATAATTCTTTTCCTTTTACATAAAATTTGAAATTATGACAATCAACAAAGATAAATATTTATCAAGAGATCAATGGGGTATCAAAAATTTACATTCATGATTCATAAATATTCCATTTAGGACTCAAAATTATGATTCAATGATTCATCATAAAGCAGATTTCATCAATTTTCAATCATCAAAATTCAAGTCATGAATATGAATTTAACATTCAAGCTAACATGACAAAAATTAATCATGACAATCAAGTCTTGAATTACAATTTATCATTCAACCTAGCATATTTTTTACCCCTTTAGTCAACATTGAAAAGAAGAGAGGAAATACAATGATATATAAAAAATTACATCAATCAATATTTCAATCATTTCATGATGCATTCAAGTTAAATAAATCATATCATTTTTATGATATAAAAAAAAAGTCAAGAAGAACATGTTTCATTTGACAAAACCTTTTAGTAGAGTGAAAGAATCATACGAGAATGCTTGTGAGAAATCTTGATTCATATAAGGAAGTTCTCAAGTTTATAAGTCTGAGAAATCAAGATTATGATTTACAAATTTTCTTTAACATTAATTTTCAATTCATGATAAGGAAGGGTAAATCAATGATTCAATCATATCATGTCATGAATTCCAAAAGACATCTTAAGTTGTCAAAATCTTATTAGAAAGATATTTCAAAAAGATATCTCGTAATTTGTAAATATCGATAAGTGATTCATTTGAATGTATCATTTTATTTGAATCAATTCGTCAACTCGAAACTCATGATCAAAATTACATTCAAGAAATTCATAAGAATAACATGAATTCATTAATCTCAAATAGATGAAAAATATATTTTCTTTTAAGTCTTTCATATAAGCATGCCTTTGCCTTTTATGTCGAATAGAAACAAGCATGAACATTCAAGACGTAAAGGCAAAAATATCATAAAAACGATTTAGATCAAAAACATATTAGTCGAAGACATATGATTCATCATGCATAGCTTTAAAATGTGAATTCATCAAGCATTATACAAGCTTTCATTGTTAAGATATTCATTATTTTTAGTTTATTCAATTTTACAAAATGAATCATCAAAATCATTCATGAGATTTAAAAAAATTATTTACTCTCGATAAGGTAGGAAAAGCTTTTTCTTTTTGGGTAATTTATTTCGTCTAAGTATGTATTTGTCTTTATATGCCAAATCAAATAGAGGTAACAACATTCAAAACCGAAAGACAAACTTCATCGCAAAAATCATCAAGACAAAATATAACACATTATTTCAAAACATAAGATTCAATTTATGATAATATGTTTCATTTTATTATCAAGCCTTTGCTTTTAATAAAACAAGTGTCAACATTCAAGACGAAAAGGTAAATTTTGTCTTAAAAATCATTAAGATGAAACACATTAAGTATGATAACAAACTTTTAATATTTTTATTTCATCATTATTAATGATAATTTCATAAGGTATGTTCAATGAAAGCCATCATCGTATAAATTCAAAATGCAAGTTTTGTCATTAAAGTCATCAAGATCAAATGCATCAAAATCTTTCATTTGAAAATTTTATTAAGAGCAACGGAGATGGTTTACATGTAACCATGCTCTAGTCTTTTTCTACTAGATTCATGTATCATCGTATAGATCCAAAAAGTAAGTTTTAAGAGAAATCATTAAGACCAAATGCATGATACACTCATTTATTTTCAAAATATTCATCATGTTTATTTTCATGAGATTCATAAGATTGGTAAAATGAATTCATTAATCTCAATAGGATAGAAAATATATTTTCATTTCATGCAATTGATTTCATGTGAGCATGTTCAAGTCTTTTATGAAAGCATGCATCAACATTTAAAAACGAGACATAAGTTTCGTCATAAAGCCGTCAAGACCAAACACATAAAAACTAAAACATCATGATAACACATTTTTAATTTTTTTATATTTTATTTTATGTGGTTGATCTCATATAAGCATGTTCTAATTTTCATGTAAAAATCATACATCATGTTGAAAGTGAAATCATCAATATGCTTGCTTTTATCTTTTAATCATATTTGGTGTGCAAGCATTGTTTTGAAATATGCCATTAATTTATTGTGTCAAAAATTATGCATCTTGTTTGAAACCAAAAGCAGTATAAAATATCAAGATACACATGCATAGATTAATCCTAAGCATTATCACAAATCATACAATCATTATTCATATTTTTTATTTTTTTAAAAAATTATTAGAGAAAAGCATGATATAATTTTTAAAAATATTTCTTTTTACTAACTAAATCAAGCAACTCATGAAAAGATCATGTAATTTCAAAACAACGTAACAATATTTCGGGTGAGTTACTTACCTTATAGTCGAAGCCCGTCAAAGTGTAATTTGCCATTTGCCTTTCGGAAGTTCTTGATTCGTCCTTGGGTGTCTTCCTTTTCTTTGTTCTCTTCCTCCGTTCAAGTTCATTTTTAGTTTTACATTTTTGTTTAATGAACATATTAAAATTCATTGTTATGTGTTCAATGTCCTCATCGCCATCACTTGAGTTATCACTCAAGAGGTCCTCATTTGTCCAAAATTCTAAATCCTTCCTGTTCTTTGGAAGGTGGTTCATGTGTTTATCATGTTCATTGTGTTCTAAGAATGTTATCTCATAGGTCATTAAAGACCCAATGAGTTCTTTAAGAGGTAAGTCATTTAAATTTTTAGCTTCTTATATGGCCATTACTTTAGGATCCCACCTTTTTGGAAGGGATCTTAAAATCTTGTTTACGAGATCAAAATTCGAAAAAGATTTACCAAGAGCTTTTAGACTATTGAAGACATCCGTGAAATGGGTATATATGTCGCATATAGTCTTGCTTGGTTGTATTCGAAAAAGCTCAAAATCTTACAATAAGAGGTTTACTTTCGAGTCTTTGACTCTACTAGTTCCTCATGCGTGATTTCAAGTGTCCGTCAAATATCAAAAGCTGTTTCGCACATAGAAATCCAATTGAACTCTTTTTGATCAATTGCTTTGTTTTTTTTATCCTCTGTTTTACAAAAGTTTAATGTGTTTGATTAAAATAGAATGATGTCTTGTATCACTCTTTAAGATGTCATAAGATAATATGAAATCAAAAAGGATAAAGTCAAATCCACGAAAAACCGAAAAGTTGATGAAAAATTTCCGAAAAAGGCATAAAATAAACTCATTCATGAGGATAATTCAACATGCCTAATTCCCTTCTAATAAAGTCAAATTGTTCTTCATTTAAGGGTTTTGTGAAAATATCCACTAATTGATATTTTGTATCAATAAATTCTAGAATGACATCGTTATTATTTACATGATCTCATATAAAGTGATGCCTAATGTCAATATGCTTAGTCTTAGAGTGTTGAATGAGATTTTTGGTTAGACAAATAGCACTTGTGTTATCACATTTTATATGAATATTTTTTAAATGAATTTCATATTCTTCTAAAGTATTTTTCATCCAAACAACTTGTGCACAACATGCACTTGCAGCTATGTATTCGGCTTCCACCGTAGATAATGTAACCGAATTTTTTTTCTTGGAAGTCCAAGAAATAAGTGCATGTCCTAAAAATGAGCATGTTTTAGATGTGCGTTTTCTATCTATTCTACATCCGCCAAAATCCGCATCCGCATAGGCTTTTAAATCAAAGTCATCGAATTTTGGATACCATAATCCTAGGTTAGGAGTTCCTTTAAGATACCTAAGGATTCATTTAATGACTTGAAGGTGAGATAAGTTAGGATTAGATTGGAATCTTACATATAGATCTACACTAAACATGATATCCGGTCTAGTTGCGGTGAGGTAAAGTAAGCTACCTATCATTCCCCTATATGTTTTTTGATCAAAATTTTCTCCACTTTCATCCAAATCTAACTTAGTGGAAGTGCTCATAGGAGTGCTTAGCTTTTGAACTATCCATGTTAAATCATTTTAATAATTCTAATATATACTTTGTTTGATTAAGAAATATACTATCACTAAGTTGTTTAATTTGTAATCATAAAAAGAAGGTTAATTCACCCATTAGACTCATTTCAAATTCATGATTCATACACTTGGTAAATGATTCACATAGTGATTCATTTGAAGAATCAAAAATAATATCATCAACACAGATTTGAATAATAATAAAATTATTTTCAAAATATTTAAAAAATAATGTAGTATCAACCTTGTCTTTAGTAAAATTGAAATAAGAAAGTAACTAAGCCTCTCGTTCCAAGCTCTAGAGGCTTATTTTAATCCATAGAGAGCCTTAGTTAATTTAAACACATGATTCGGAAGAAGAGAGTTTTCAAATCCAGGTGGTTGTTTAACATATACCTCTTTGAAAATAAAGTCATTTAAGAAAGCACTTTTGACATCCATTTGAAAAAGCTTAAAGTTATTACTACTAGCATAGGTAAGGAGTATCCTAATGGCTTCTAATCTTGCCACAAGAGTGAAGGTTTTTTTATAATCGATACCTTCTTCTTGGTTGAAACCTTTGGCCACTAATCTAGTCTTGTTTCTAACCATGATACCACATTCATCTTGCTTGTTTCTAAAGACCCATTTAGTATCAATAACTAAATGGTCACTAGGTCTAGGAACAAGCTTCCATACCTCATTCATCTCAAATTGATTCAATTCTTCTTGCATTACGATAACCCAAGAATCATCTTTTAAGGCATTGTCAATGCACTTAGGTTCAATTTAAGAAAGAAAAGTGGTATGGGTACAAAAATTTTTAAAAGAGGAATGATTTTGAACCCCTTTTCATGTGTCTCCTATAATTAGCTCCTTAGGATGGGCATCTACATACTTCCATTTCGTATGTTGAAAACTTCGTTTCGATGAAATCCAGTTTTGATTGCATATAAACATAAAATGATTCGTAAGAAAGTGAGGAGAAAGTGGAGTAAGTAAAATAAACAGGTTTGCAAAAATATAAAGAACAACAAGTAAAGGCAAATCAATTTTATAGTGGTTCGGTCATACGACCTGCGTCCATTCTAGATTCCTCTTCTCTTGAGGCCACTGGCTTTTCCACTAGCTATCCTCCTTCCAACGGGTGAGGACCAACTCCCTTTTACAGCACTCTCCTTTTAATGGGTTTAGGAGGTAACCCTTACAAGCACTCACTCACCCCTCTCTTGAAGCTGAAAACAAATGAAAGCTAGAGGAGGGATTTTAGAGGAATTTCTATAGCGTTTTGTTCCTTTCAAGATCTCTATGCTTATTTTTTCTAACTAGGGATGGAAGGGGTTTTTATAGGCTCTAATTTTTTTTAGACTTAGAGCCAAAAAAATCCCATCATGGGTCTACCGGGTTTTGGCATCACCACTGCCTATCACTGATAGTACCATTGCTAGTCTAACTCTGACACTGGGTGATACCACCGCTCGGTCAAGCGGTACCACCACCTGACACACTGATACGGTTAGTGTGTTGGGTGGTACCACCGCCCCAGACTACTTGGGAAGCTGGACTTGGGCAGTGCCACCACCCTAGTCTAGTAGTGCCACCGCTAGACAATGTCCAACACTCCTGGTGGGGCTTTAAACCCAGCCCAAAACGATCCAATATCGGGCCCAATTGGCCCCTAACAGGATTAAAGGATTAACACTTAATCTTAATCCTAATTATGTACTAACTACGAAATTAAAGATATTTTCTAAGCTATTACAAAGTCTGCAAGTCAAGACTTCTTTCTCCGACGAGCTTCCGGTAAACTTCTGGCGGTCTTCCGATGAACCCTCGGATACCATTCTATGGACTCTCGATAAGCTCTTGGACTTCACAATGATCTTGACGAGTTCTGATGAGCTTCTTTAGCAAGCTCCGATCTTTCTCGGTGAACTCCGATGAATCTTCAGACTTCCATCGAACTCTCGAACTCTCAAAGATCCATCGCACTTGACTCCTGCACTTGTTTCGCTTTGTCTTCATCGTTATCATAGTTAATCCTGTACATAAGCCAAAACTCTACTTTGATCTAGATAGTTATTACAACACGAATTGACATTCTATTGCCCGGCACATCATTGGCTTATCGGCGATTCGTCTGATTCTTCGGCGCATTGTCCTCTTTTGCAATCTGTTGCCTAATTGGTGGTTGACCTTCGTAACTCCGATATCGTTGGCACAACACCACTTTTCTTGGCCTGATGCCCGACGTCTGAAACCTTATGCTGATTGTCGATCGGACCTCCAGCTCGACGTCCAATATCCTGACGTGATTTTCTCCGATGCAATATCAATTCCTCCTACATCAACTGTCTAATCCTAATCGACTAGACCTGCATCACTCAAAACAAAGTTAGATAATAAAACATAATTAATTAGTTTCATCATTAAAATCTGAGACCTAACAGATAGTGATAAGGCTATTAATATACCAATGAGCATCTCTACCAAGTTAGATATAGACAATGAAGGAGAATGTTTTGATCAAAAGATTTATAGAGGTATGATAGGTAGCTTGCTATATCATTACAACTAGACCTAATATAATATTTAGTATTGGGCTTTATACTAGATTTCAATTTAATCCTAAATAATCTCATTATAAAATAATTAAAAAAATTTTTAAATACTTATAAGGAACTCCAAAACTAGGATTTTAGTATCCAAAATCTAAAAATTTTGATTTAATTGTATATGTTGATGCTGATTTTGTAGGATGTAGAATAAATAAAAAAAGTATCTCTAGAACTTGTTAATTTCTAGGATAGACACTTGTTTCTTGGTCTTTCAAGGAGCAAAATTCTATTACATTATCTACAGTCGAGGCTGAATATCTAGTAGCAAGTGCATACTATGCACAAGTAATTTAGATGAAAAATACTTTAGAAGATTATGAATTATACTTATAAAATGTGATAACACTAGTGTTATTTGCTTATCAAAAAATCCCATCCAACATTCATGAACCAAGCATATTAACATTAGACATCATTTTATTAGAGACCATATAAGTAATCATGATATGTCATTAGAATTTATTAATATAAAACATCAACTAGTGGATGTATTTACTGAACCATTGAGTGAGGAACAATTCGATTTCATTAGAAGAGAATTTGGTATGTTAAATCTTCTAAACACATGAATTCTTCTCATATGATTTTTTCAAATGGATCATTATATTATTTTTTTTGGTATTTATGATTTGATATTTCTTTTATATAAATCAAATCTTTTACTATTTGATCTACTATAATTCTTTCTTTCTGTTATTTACTAAAGAGGAGATTTTCTCAAACAAATCATAATGTTTCTCTTGATTTCTCGATATTCTTGACTTGAGATTTCCTTTCAAAGAGAAAATTTATTCAAGTCATGATCTTGATTGCACAGTATTTTACAACTTGTGATTTATTTATTTCATTTGACTTATTCATATTCATGTCTTATATACCTCATCATCAAATGATTTGTACTTATCCTTGATATTAATATCTTACATTAATAGCACCATGAATTCATGATATCCTTCTCTTCTTTTTAATGATAACAAAGGAGGAGAGAGAGATAAGTAGTAGCTTACAAAGAGAAGTAAAAAAATTACTAGCTTACACATTGCAGTAAAAAAAAAGTAAAAATTGCTAGCTTGCATATTTCAAAGAAAAGCAAAAACTTAGTAGTAGCTTACAAAGAGAAGTAAAAAAATTACTAGCTTACACATTGCAAAGGGAAGCAAAACTTGCCAGCTTGCACATTTCAAAAAGAAGTAAAAAATTGCTAGCTTGCATATTTCAAAGAAAAGCAAAAACTTACATATTTCTCCTTTTAATTCATGACAAAAGGGGAGAAGTTGATAGTACTATTTGTTAATTTGGAATTATACATGTAATACTTTAACTTATAATGATTTAAAATTATTATGTATATAATAATGATGCATATGATGAATGTAATGATATGCATATAAAGTAAATAATGATTATTTTGATATGATGTGTTGCTATGATGCTTTGAAATTGTATATTACCATATTCAAAATAGCATATAGATAGGGAGAATTTAGTTAAAACTCCAACATCAATTCGTTGTTATCATTAAAAAGGGGGAGATTGTTGAAATCCATATTTGGATTATGAAATCACTTGATGAATTTATGACTAATGAGTTTTTGAGAAAAAGTAACATAGGACATACTTCGATTATGGAAAGACAAAATGATTGAAGTAAGTGAATCAGACATTGGGCCAGAGTAAATCATGTCAAAGATTGAGCATCAGTCAAAAGGATCAAACATTGAGCCAAGAAGATCGAATGTTGTGAGAGGTAAACATACTGATAGATCGAGCAATAGCTGAAGGAAAGAATGATGCATCGAAAGTTCGAACGAAGTACCGGATGAACTAATGACATGCTAGACAACATAAGATTTATGATTGTAATTGTTTGTATCTTATCAAAGTAGTTTAAATTTCTAATTAAGTTAGTTTTGGGTATAACCATACTAACTTAATTAGAGACCCATTGGGCCTGAATCAAAGTTGAATTGGGCCTATTGAAAGGCCAATTCAGTGACTTAAAATTGGGTTAGGCGGTAGCATCACTAGACCAGGCAGTGGTATTGCCCGTGAGCTAGAAAGCATAGAATGTACTCTTTCGAAAAACCTAATGATGGTACCAACAGGGTAGGTGGTAGTACCACCTAGTGTCAAGTGGTAGTACTACCTAGTGTCAAGTGGTAGTACCACCTAGGCATAGTCTTCTAGGTATTGTTAAGCAATAGTATCGCCTAGGCAAGTAGTGGTACCGCTAAAGCTTGATCTCCCAAGCTTTGTCAAGTGATAGTATCGCCCAAAACTTATAGTTGTACCGCCCAATACTTGTAGTAGTACTAGTAGTACCTTAAAAATCTAGGGATAAGATTTTTTTACTTTATTTTTGAAGCTATTTAGGGCCTATAATGTTGGTAAATCTAGGGGCAACATCACATACGCAGTAGAAGAATAGAAAACAAAATCCTAGATTTCTATGGAAAGGTTTCATCGTTGTGCGAAGATCGATGCGTAAAAATAAATCTGCGAAATCGAAAACTACGTATGAAAGAAAGATAGTACCTAGGGAGATCGCATATCCTTGAGATTCCTATAGATTCAAGGGGATGAAGGAGGTCAAGCGTCCTCCTCTCTAGCAGTGATCCACATGGTAGGGGCTACAAAGATGCTTCTCTCTAGGGAGAGGAGAATAGGAGGTGGTCACAAAAAAACCTTAGCCTATGTACCTTTGATTCCCTCCTATTTATAGAGGCCCCCCTATAAACCCTAATAGATCCTACCCTATTAAGTATTGGATCTCCATCCAATTACCCAAGCCTCTTAGATTAATGGGTCTCTACCCAATAATATTTTATTAGCTCTTATTGGATCTCATCTATAGAATCCAATAATTCAGGAGCTTATTGAATATCCTACAAGATAGGGCTTCGGCGGATATCTCATATCCGAACCTTTACTCGTCGTAACACCTACCATATGTGTGTGACCCTCTAGGCCCAATATCGAGCTAGTTGTAAGTCATACCTGTTAGAACTCCTTCTGACTCAGTAAATTATTATCTTCAAAATAATTCACTCGACTCATTGATTGTAGATGTACTAGGCCACTATGTCGTAGTCCCCAAACGATACAAGAAAATCCAATCCATTGGACTTATCTACTCTCAGTTACTATATACCTATAGTCCCTCATCCATCTAATATCCCAAAAACTATATATCGGGCATGGTGTTGTCATGCCCATACGGTTTTCACTCAAGTCTCACTCTAATTAGATTCTCTTAGAGAACTTTTTATCTTTCAATCTGAATGACCCTGGCCATGGATTTGTCTGAGCAAGAACATATGGGATATTCCTTTTATGATATCGAGAGTAGATGATCCTTTATTGATGCTTAATTACCTTCGTAAGGTTGACTACCATTCCCAAGAACCGATTATACCAGATCTGGAACTTCCAAACCTGTAAGTCTAGCATCTAAGAATAGAGTACTCATACAAGACATCTTTAGTGTCTCAAGTCTAAGGACCAAATACACAACTGGGACTACGAAATTGCTATCTGACATCAGGTATCAATAACCATCCAGCATTCTGTAAGCGGATCAATCAGTGAACTCATTCTCCAATGAGTACCCGTATTATATCCTTTGTGTCGCCACACAAGTAGCTATGAGACTAGCCACCTCCATCATATGGATGGGTATACAACATACTAGTTTGTCCGGTTATCTCAATGTCCCTCTCGAGTAACCTATGATTATGATTATTTAGGTTATGTGTTTAAAGGTGAATTGGTCTCATTATCGTGATCTCATCATGATTCGATTCCCATTGCACAAATCCAAGGACATCATAATATACATCCAGATAATATGAGAAAATATCAATAATTATAAGCAAAGTGATTGATGCAGTGTGTTACAGGTGTCATTATTCATGTGATTGGCTTATCGAGCACCTAGAACTAACATATAAATACTCCACTAATTTTTGCTTAGTAAAGCAAGAATTGAGAATGAAAAAGTTGGAAAAACTTATAATTAAAAGTGTTGTAAAGCTCTCTTGTAAAAGTGTTGAGTGCTCTCCTCCTTAAGTCTAAAGTCCACTCTAAGGGAGTTGGGAGACCTTACTATAAAAGATAGTTGTAAAGATTCTGTCCTAAGCCTATGAAAAGAAAAAAATAATTATAATAAGGGTAGTTGATCTTTGCCCTTTCGAAAGAAGATCGATCGTGGAAGTCGATAACCTCGAGTGAAGAGGAACCGGGAGTGGACGTAGGTTGGATAACTAAACCACTATAAATCTGGTGTGCATTTCCTTTTATGCTCTTTTTTGGTATTACTATTAGGACTCTAGCTAGGAGAGTCCTAATTGAGTTTCATTAAAGAGGGCAAACATGTAAATCCTAAGGGCATTCATATAAATCCTATCTAGCCAACCCCTATTAAAGAGGTGAAGAGGCTGGCTAGGTTAGGATTAGTTTGGAGGTTGCTTCTTAGAGAAGGAGTCCTATAATAGGAGTCCTATTAGAAAAGGAGTCCTATTATAAGTAGGAGTTGATTAGAAGTAGGATTCTTGAGTAGGAGTTATATTAGGAGTTGGGGTTTAAAAGCCCTATAAATAGCCATATATTTACCCTTTTTTCATCATAAATAGATTATCCTTTTAGCATCCTTTGAGCAGCAACTTGGAGGAAGGAACCCTTATAAAGTTCTAAGGAGGCCAATCCCCTAAAGAGATCAACCCCAAGCTTAGAATCTATAAGGGTTCTAACACTTGGTATCAAAGCAGCATTCTTGGCATCTTGCTGCCCTTCCATAGCCACCTATCAGCCCTCCATAGCCACCCAAAGCAATTCTCACAATTACTTAAAAGATCATCGTCGAATTCCGTCGTCATCTCCACCACCGCGGATCATCCTTTGATCTCCCCATGAATTGCACTAGGTTTTGGTTTCCTACCTTACTATTGCTGCAATTTAGTTATCCTTATTCAAAAAATCTAAAAAAACCATTCTTATATTGCTGCATAAACTTTTCATCGCAAAGTTTTTATCTCTACGATGAAAGATGCATTACAGAATTCCAACCACATAAGCACTGTTTGTTTGATCTTGCTATTATGTTTCTTCTATCTAAATCTCTACGAAATTTTTATGACAGCTTTGACACTTCCTAACATTAGATTCTCCTTTGGTTTTACTAGTTATAGGTGCCCTACAAGCCAATCACATGAGTGATTGCACCTGTAACACGCTGCATCAATCTCTTTGCTTATGATTATTGGCATTATCTCACATTATCTAGATGTATATTGTAATGTCCTTGGATCTGTGCAATGAGAATTGGATCGTGATGAGATTACAATAATGAGACTGATTTACCTTTAAACACAAATCCTAAATTATCCTGGTCATAGGTTACTCAAGAAGGACATCGAGATAACCGGATAGACTGGTGTGCTATATGCCCGTTCATATGATGGAGGTAGCTGGTCTCATAGCTACTCATGTGGGGACACTAAGGGTACAGTGCAGGTGCTCATTGAAGAATGAGTTCACTGATTGATCCGCCTACGGAATGTTGGATGGTTATTGATACCTCACGTCAGATAGTAATTCCGTAGTTCTAGTAGTGTATCTGGTTCTTAGACTTGAGACACTAAGGATGTCCTGTATGAGTACTCCACTCTTTGATACTAGATTTATATGTTTGGAAAGTTCTATATCTAGTACAGCCGGTCATTGGGAGTGGTAGCCAACCTTACAAGGGCTATTAAGTGTTAATAGAGGATCATCTGCTCTCGGTATCATGAGAGGAATATCCCATGTATTCTTGCTCGAACAAATCCTTGGCCAAGGTTATTTGGATTGAGAGAGAAAGGGTTCTCCGGGAGAATCCGACAAGAGCAAGACTCGAGGAGAGACCGTATGGGCCTGACAGCACCATGCCTAGTATAGGGTCTCTGGGATATTAGATGGATGAGAGATTATAGATACATGGTAACTGAGGACAGATAGGTCCAAAGGATTGGATTCCCCTGTATCATCTAGGGGCCGTGGCGTCTGGCCTGGTACGTCCGTAGTCGATGAGTTGGGTGAATTATTATATAGATAATAATTCACTAAGTCAAAAGGAGTTCTGACAAGTATAACTCACGGCCAGCTCGATATTGGGCTTAGAGGGTCACACACATATGGTAGGTGTTGCGACGAGTAGAGGTTCAAATGTGAGATATCCGTTGAACCCCCTATCTTATTGGATATCCATTAAGCCCCTTAATTATTAGATCTTGAGATGAGATCCAATAATTGCTAATAAGAGATTCTTAGGTAGAAACCCACTAATCCAAGAGGCTTGGGTGATTGGATGAAGATCCAATACCCAATAGGGCAAAAAGATCCATTAGAGTTTTAAGGGGACCTCTATAAATAAGAGGGAACTAAAGCTCTATAGCTGAGGGTTTTTGGTAGCCACCTCCTATTCGCCTCTCCTTAGAGAGAGAGGTGGATCGTCGTAATCCCTGCTGTGTGGATACCGCTAGAGAGGAGGACGCTTGACCTCCTTCATCCTCTCCCACAGATCTGTAAGAATTCAGGGATATACGATCTCCCTAGGTATCTTCTTTTACATGTGCAATTTTATAAATTTGTTTTTGACGCACCGATCTTCGCACGACGATGAAAACTTTTTATGGGAAATTTGGGGTTTTGTTTTCTATTCTTCTGCTGTGCATGTGATGTCGCTCCCCCTGAAGGATTTCCCAGTAGGTTTCATCAAAAAATTCTTAATATAAACCACTAATCCTTTATGGCCAAACTGCTACACTTTAGACGTAAAAATTTACTATAGTACCTTTTCGTGATCCTTAATTTTACCAAACCTCTTGTTGTCATTTTCTTCTATGAAATTTTTAACAGTATTACCTCTTCCTTACCAGTAGATTTCTTTTAAGTTTTACTTGAATCCCTTTTGAGAATTACTGGAAAAAAATTACAACCTTACTGTTGGAATTTTTTTGGCGAAAAATCTGGTGCTGCACCTTTATCCTTTTTCTTCTTCGTAACCTACCAAACCCTAGCCACCTTGTTGCCACCAACCAAGATATCTTTAGGGCATCCCACTAGCCCTGAGATGCAGCCATCATAATCTATTTTCATAACCCTAACAATATTAAAAACTATAGCCCAATATAGTAAACCATTACAGCCGAACCCTTCTATCACTTATCTATTATCTGAACCTTCCACCACCCCATGCCATTAACCCATCAGCAGAAAAAAGACAAGGACATCTCTGATCTAGAGGCATATGCTATGGCTTCTCAAGATCTAATTAATGCCAAATTTGAAGTATTGGAATCTCGAATTGAATCGTGGCTTCAATCGCGCTTGGAGGACAAATTACGCGCTTTGTTTGTAGAATTCAGAATTGGACAACCACCGAGTCCAACAAATTTCAGTGAAGAGAGAGTTCAGAGAGGCCTCTAAAGAAGGATGGACAGCCCTTGGACATGCTTCAGCCATGCATGAGGGTGGACTTCCCGCGATGGGAAGAAGGAGACCCGACAAGATGGATTTCGTGTGCTGAACATTACTTTCACTACTACCGAACATCGGATGATGCTATGGTAGAAATTACTGTCATCCACCTTGAAGGAGATGCTATTCTATGGTGTAATTGGCTGGAATACAATCATGGGCCTCCAACGTGGAATCAATTTAAAAAAACACTATTGAACCATTTCGGACCTACGAAGTATAAAAATATCGACGGCCAACTCACAAAAATTCGACAAACCTCTATGATTCAAGAGTATCAAATCAGGTTTGAGAAGCTATCCTATCTTGTTCATGATTGGACTGACCATCAATTGTTAGGAACATTCATCGAAGGACTCAAGCCATCGACAAAAGGGGAGGCTATGATTTCTTTCACCCGAATTCAAGAAGAATGGCTCAACCAAGATGCTTGGAGGATGAGAACCTCTCCTAGGCCTATGGCATATAAACCTCCT
This sequence comes from Musa beccarii, assembly GCA_024322285.1. Classification (NCBI taxonomy): domain Eukaryota; kingdom Viridiplantae; phylum Streptophyta; class Magnoliopsida; order Zingiberales; family Musaceae; genus Musa; species Musa beccarii. The sequence goes on along the minus strand of CM044395.1, from coordinate 26,821,220 downwards.
TTTACTCCCAACTATCCTTCACTGCCAAAAAAATTGACAAGAGAAGAACTACATGATCGATTAGCAAAGGGTCTTTGTTGGCATTCCGATGAGCCGTGGAACCGTGATCATTGCTGCAAAAGGGGCCATCTCCTACTAATTGAACCTCTTGAAGATATGGAGGAGGAGGTCTAGGAGCATAAGGAAGAGGTCATGGATGAAGAACAATAGCCGGTTGATATTGCGATGCATGCCTTTGCCAGTTACGCGAACCCGCAAATGATAAAAGTGGGAGGACTTCTGAAGCAACAACCGATCACCATTCTTATTAACACCGGTAGCACTAATAATTTTATGAACAACAAGGTTGCTATCTAGGTAGCCTTATCTATCGAGAATTGCAGCAAGTTTGACGTTAAGGTCGTCGATGGATGAATTTTGAAGTATGATTGTAGGTGCCCACGGGTGAAATTATTGCTGCAGGACCAAGAGATAATTGCATATTTCTTCCTCCTCCCTCTTGATGATTATGAGACCATGCTCGATATCGAATGGCTGACGACATTAGGTGATGTTTTCTGAAATTTTTTGAAACTAATTATGAAATTTTACAATAAGGGGAAACAAGTGATACTGCGTAGGAAACATAGGGGTGATATAATAACGATTTGCATACAACGAATGGAGAAAGTTTTGCACAAAACATGCAGCAGCTTTTTGGTTCAACTTGAGCAGCAATCTAAGGGAGAGCCAACCAAATTTGAAGATCCAAATCTAATTTGAAGCTTGCTAAATTTTCAGATATATTTGAAGAACCATGCAGCCTACCTCCTACTTGTCGGCATGATCATTGTATACTGATTTTTCTAGGCAAACCTCCTAGAAATACTCAGCTATATCAGTATTCACATCTCTAGAAGGATGAAATAGAAAGGATTGTAAAAGAGATGCTCGAAACAGGAGTTATTCGGCCAAGTTATAGCCCTTACTCTTCACCGGTGCTCCTCATACGAAAGAAGGATGGAACATGACGAATGTGTATTGATTACCGAGCTCTCAATAGCATAACCATTAAGGATAAGTATCATATTCTAGTAGTAGATGAATTGCTTGATGAATTAAAGGAAGCACGAGTCTTCACAAAGCTGGACCTTCGATCCAAGTATCATTAAATATGAGTGTGCAAAGAAGACATACCAAAAATTATCTTTTAAATGCACAACGGCCACTACGAATTTCTAGTAATGCCCTTTGGTCTCACCAATACTCCCTCCACCTTCCAAAGCCTTATGAATAATATTTTCTAGGGTTATCTTCATAAGTTTGTGCTAGTTTTCTTCGACGATATCCTTATTTACAGCCCTTCTCTTGAAAGTCATTTTCAGCACTTACAATTTGTTTTGATGATTTTGCGAGAATATATTCTTTTTGTCAAAAAAAATCAAAGTGTAACTTTTTCAATAAAAATAAACTATCTTGGGCATATCATAATAGAGGAAGGTTGTTAAATCTCAGATTTTGATGATGAAGTTAATTGATAGGTTATTTGATCTAATCCATATTATTAAGACCAGTGTGCAGGATTAACTATGATAGCAATGAAGATATAAAGTGAATTTCCAGAGTTAAGTATGTTAGAAGTTCAAGAGTCTACTGGAAGTTCAAAGGATCATCGGAAGTGCTACCGGAACCAACCGAGAATGATCGGGGACTTGCTAAAGGCATCAGAAGTTCATCAGAAAGATCGTTGGAGGATCGCGAAGCTCACTGAGAAGGTTTGGAAGCTTGCCAAAGATTCAAGGAATTTGCCATAAAGTACAGGAGCCAATTGGGAGTCTGCTAGAAGAAATCCGATGGTGCGTCGGAAGTCCGTCGAAAGTTTGCCGGAAGCTCACCGGAAGACAACTCAATGTGCCGACATAGTTTTCACTTAGAATATATTTTCAATTTAATAGTTAGCATGTAATTAGAGTTAGAATTAGGTGATAATCTTGATTAACCCTAGTAGGGGTCAACTGGGCCTTAATTAAACTGAATTGGGCTGGATTCAAGGCCCATTCACTAATGCTGGACCAAGTCTGGCGGTGGCATCACCAGACTGGAGCGATGGCACCGCCCCAGGAATAGGTTCCTAGGTGGTTTGGGCGATTGTACTGCCCTAGGTCAGCGATGGTACTACTGATAGTTTTTACCTGTCAACGGTGGTACCGCTTGACAAGCGATGGTACTGCCAGTCCATAGAGTCCGAGGACCCTATCAAGCAGTGGTACCACCTAATACACTGATAAAATAGGGTCAACAAGTAGTGGTACTGCTAATGCCAAACGGTGGTACCGCCAGTACCCAGAAATCTGGGATGTGACTCTTTTTTGTTTTATTTTTGAAGCCAATTGAGTCTATAAATACCCTTCTCTTTTCAACTAGTTGAGAACTTTTTGAGAAGTGAAAAAACTAAGTCAAAGCCATAGAAAAATTGTGTTCGATAGCTTGAGTATTCACCTCCCACTTTTTCTTTGTCAAAATCCTGTAAGAATGTGAACCACTTGTAAAAGTTTGTGAGAGAGGTGCTTGGTCCTTCCCCTTTAAGTAGATTTGATAGTAGAAGTTGGGAACCTCATCGGAGGAGGTTTCGGAAGTGGACGTAGGTCATTTGACCGAACCACTATACATCGCTACGTACTACTCTGAATATGTGAGTTTTAATTGCTACATCTTATTCTTTACTTAGTTGTAAATCTTTCAAACTTCTCTCTACTCTCAATCGCATTCTCTCAACTCACTTTACTTAAATCTCATTCATCGGACTGAAATTTCTGTTCAAGCAACTATTTCTAAAATCGGATTCAAATTTATGGGTTTTATCCGCTGCACTAATTCACACCCCCCTCTTAGTGCCGCTCAAATCCTAACAATTGGTATCAGAGCTTGGTCACTCTCATTTGGTTTAAAACCCGAGAGATGGCTTATTCTGGCATGCAAGAAGATTATTCCATTACACATCTATCTATGTTTAATAGGTCAGATTACACCTATTGGAAGACTCGTATGAAGATTTTTTTTGATTTTCATGGATTTGAACTTTAGAATATCATTGAAAATGGATTTCAAAAATCTTCTCTTCCGATGAACGAATGGAATGAATCGGAGAAGAAGGTTTTTGCTTTTAATGCAAAGGCTATGAATGTCTTATTCTGCACACTTGATAAAAAGGAGTTTAATCGTGTTTTGATTTATGAATCGACTTTTGATAATTGACACACTTTTGAAAACACTCATGAAGACACTAGCCAAATGAAAGAGTCCAAAATCAACCTTTTGGTCCATTCTTATAAATTGTTTCGAATGAAACCAAGTGAGTCCATTGGAGACATATACACCCGTTTCACGGATGTCGTCAATAGACTCAAAGCACTTGGTAAAGGTTTTTCTAATTTTGAACTTGTAACAAAAATGTTAAGATCTCTTCCAAAGAGTTGGGACCTTAAAAGTTTTCCTCTCGAAGAATTCATTCGGTATTTAATGACCTACGAAATGACATGCTATGCTCATGATGAGCTAGAGAACCTCCTTCCAAAGAATAGGAAAGATATAGTATTGAGAACACAAGAAAACCACTTGAATGAATCTTCAAGTGATGAGAACCTTGATGATGAACTTACACTCTTAACTCATAAATTCAAAAAATTTATAAGAAAGAATAAATTTAAAAATGACATTAAAAACAAACTTGAACCCAAAAAGGACCAAGTCATATGTTACGAAAACAAAAAGTCAAGGCACTTCAAAAGTAAATGCCCTCAAGCCAAGAAGAAGCAACTAAAGAGGAAGAAAGCTCCAAAGACGACATGGGATGACTCAAGTGGCTCCGAAGATGAAGAAGCAATCAACAAAGAGGAGGCCAACTTCGTATTGATGGCTTCAGGAGATGAGGTATGTGAGTTATTTAATGAAGATTTATCTTTCGATGAACTTTCAATTGCTTTTCATGAATTATTTGATGAGTGTAGAGCTATTAGTAAGAAGTTTAATTTATTGAAAAAGGAGCATGTTATCTTACTAAATAAATTTAAAAGTCTTGAACTCAATACTCCTTCTTTACCCCCATGCTCTAAGTGTGAAAACTTAGAGTCAATTAAAAATGAGAACTTGCTACTTAAAGAGACCCTAAACAAGTTTAAGGTCAGTAGCAAGGGCTTCGACATAATCCTTGCAAACAAGAGTCACGTCAAAAATAGAAGTGTAATTGGATTTGTGAGTGGATCTCACCAAAATCCTACCACCTTCATTAAAGGACCTTCACTACATGTTTCATCTCACTCAAAGTGCAACTTTTGTTGCAAACCCGGACATCTAGCTTACAAATATTCGTATAAAAAACTTAACCAACATAGGTTAATATGGGTTCCTAAAGGAATAATAAGGAACTCAATGAATAATGACAAGTTTAGTAGATCAATATTTGAGGCACCCAAGTTCAAATGGGTACCTAAAAACTATCCTCTTTTATAGACACATTCACCCACACAAGCTAGGAGTGGGTAGTAATACAATTCTTGATCATTATCAAGCTCACTATCTCGCGTAATAAAAGATCCTTGAGTGTTATACATTATTTGGTTATGCACTATAACTTCCATTAAGTCTCTTAAAAATTTTGGTAAAAACATTTGTGTCATCTTACAACTTGGAATCATTGTTTTGAAATGTTGTGGCTTTAATGAATACTAGGTTTTTATATATTTTCCTTGAACATTACTATGAAAAGTCAAAAATACTATAGTTGCATTCTCTACTCAAAATCTACAAATTGACTTATTTGAAGAATCTCGTATATAATTTTAATGATGGATTTAGAGTTGATTCCTCAAAATGATTTCAAATTCTTGGAATCACAACTCTATTAAATTCATGACTTATTGTGCATAAATGACTTAAAAGCACTTGATGACTCGATTCTCCTAATGCATGTATCATGCTCTCATTTAATGATGCATATTGAAAGTTTCAAGTGCAATATATTCTTCTTGAAATATCTTTTGGATATAATTCCAATGATGTATGCTTTGAATTGTCTTTGACAATCTTTTACCTATTTCAAATTTATATATGATGAGTGATGCAATGACTTGAAAATTCATGACATAAAATTTGCTTCCCTTGGCCTTTATATCTCGGATGTTTAATATGATGAAGATATCTTTTGGTTGAGCATTATTTTCTTCATGATTTTACAAATTGATCATTGTCGGTTTTGATACGCAAGTCCTTGTAGCCTTCACAAATCACCTTTCATTCATCAGTTGAGATTTTTTATGTTTAAGATATCATTCTCTCTCGATCTACTTGATGAGATAGTTTTGGATGCCTCTTGATTACAACACTCTATAATAATTGTATAAAGGTTTTGATGAGTCACCGTATGATTAACATAAGATTGGAAGTGATACAAAACATCAATCTATTTTAATCAAACACATGATGATCAAATTAGACATCTATAAAATAAATAAAAAAAATAAAGCAAATTGATAAAAAACAAGGTGTTGCAGCCCTCCTAAAAATGTCTAAGTCAGAGTGCCAACGGTGACACTGCTAGGATTGGCGGTAGCACCGCCTAGGCATTCTGTTCCCAAGCGGTGGCATCGCTTAGTTGGCGGTGGCACCATCCAAGAGCCCCCTTATATAAAGGGGAGTTAGGCCCGGTGGTGGAACCACCCCCAACACTTGAGGCTGCTTCCAAAAACTCTTCCCCTCCTCTCTAAACTTCATCTTCTCTCTTAAGAAGACCAAGAGAGGGTTCCATCTTGGATCAAGTCCTTTATTTCTCAAGAAACCTCATCTAAGGTAACATTTGATACTTATACCTTGATTTCTCAATACATGGTTGGTTCTTTAAAATTTCTTTATTCTATCATCATGTTTAGATAAATGGCTCCTAGGAGATCATCTAGGGACAAAGGAAAAGGAGAGAAGGAGATTCACATGACCCATCCCTTTTAACTCTAATGAAATAGCCCTTAGGTACCCTAGTTTTGAAGAAAGAACCATGCATAAGGGAAAATATGTTGATTTAGATAAATTAGAAAACCTAGAACCCATTAGGTGGTTTGCTAATTTGGATGTCTTGCCCATCTTACAAATCAACGAACCAATTTATCCTAGATTAGTTAGGTTGTTTTATGCTAATTTGAGCTTAGATGATGATGATAATATGTCAACCTACCTTTAGGAAACGAAATTCCAATTACGAATAACATAATTTGTGACATAATTGGAATCTTCAAAAAAGATAGGGGTTGTTATTTTAGAGGACAATGGGATTTGGATGCAATCGGAGTAACTTGCTCTGAGGCTTTAGAGACCCTTTTTGGAAATCCTAACCTAGCCATAGTCCCTAAAAGCTGTGAGTATTTGTTACAATTCAGTTCTAAGATCCTCCATCACATCATCATAAGTATCCTAATTTCTAAATAGTATCACCACGATGAGATTAGTCAAATAGAGTTAGGTACCATGTACTGGATAATGATCGGACAAAATAATTATTTTAGATACTTATTCCGATAAAATATAATAGAAATAGTGGCTAAAGACTTAATGTTATCATATGGGGGGTTAATCACTAGAATACTATATGAATATAATATTAGAATACCACCAAATGAAGAGATAATAAAAATGGATAGATACAACACCATAAACAGAAATCTACACAAGAGACTAAGGTGCATATTTAGGAATAGAATTTGGACTAGGTAGCCTAGAAGGACTGGTCCAGCTACCCCTCTAGTAGAAGAACCACCAATTTTTAGGGTTAATGATTCTCCTCCTAGTCCCTTTACTACAACACCATCAGAACCACTCCTGCTCCATCTTTTGAAGATCCGATCATGACAAAGATAAGTCAAATCAAATCACAACAGGCTGAAATTTTGAGTGAAGTACGATAGATGAATCGAAAGTTAGATCACTTGTATAAACACTTTGGTATTCCACATGAGGAATAGTTGTTATAATGAAACTTTTAACTTTTGTTTTGTAAACCTCTATGCTATTTTGGTATACTTTTGAAATTCCATATGAGATTGTCCTAATACATGAAGATGTTGTATGTTCATTTTTTAAAAATTTTCAACTTCAGTTTTTATAATCTCAACTTATTATTTTCGGATTTTAGATGACATATTTATGATATCATATTTTTGAATGGAGCTCTCATTTTTATCCTTCGATCATAATATTTTGATTCTCCTCTTTCGATTGATGAATTTTGAGTTATCTCATGCCCTTCAATGATGTAGTAAAATTGTTTTTATACTCCCTCTACCTCTATTTGGATGATTAAATGGATTTCATGACTTTCGTATCATTTGAAGCTTGACATATGCAACTTAATGTTATGAACCTTGCTTAAAGATTAGGGTCTCAAGTGTTATTATACTAATCTCTAAGTCTTGAGCTTTTACGATTTGATTATTTATCTTCCATCTTATGAATTCTTATAAGAATGCCATGTTAAATCCTTCTTTATAAAATTTTTGATGCTAATGTGCTTCACTTCATGAATTCATAAATGCTAAGTTGAACTTCTTCATGAATTTTTGATCTCTCTCTCTCTCACGTATTTTTTTTAATAAATGACATGAAGCTCTTGATACTATGTCTGATAAATGATTTGGCTTCAATGATGTATCTTTCCACTTTACAATTTTGTGCTTGAATTTTCAATCAAAGTTGAGTCTTGAATATTTTTTCATGTATAAATCTTTCATGAGCACTTAGAAATTCTTATGCTTTTTGGCCTCAATGATCATTTTTCGGATTTCATAGACATGAATAAAAATGATCAAATCATTCTTCGAGCTTATCCATCTCAGGTTTATCCAACTTATTTTCTAAGCAAATTTTAACCTCATGTATCGTATGTGTTTGATGACTACTTTTATTCATAATCAAATTTCACGACCTTTTTGTTGATGACAAAGGGGAGAAGAATGTTGGTAAAATAAATTGATGACTTGATAAATACATGTATCATATTGAGAAGTATATGGTAAATAAATCCATGACTTTATGAATGATTAATATGTATCGTATCATTCGCAATGATGGAATGATAAATGTCTTATATGTTTTATATTGCAATATGATGGAATGATAAAATGTCTTATATGTTGTATATTACAATTACCTTACTTTGTAATTGAAAATTGGTTGCTACCTTTAAAAGCATCATAATTAAATTTGTAGTATATCGCAATGTAGCACATGTATTGCAAAAAGTTCATACATGCTTAACATGTAAATTTTTGAAAGATTGTTATCATATAATATTTAAAAATTGGTATCTTTTATTAATATGATAAGTTATCATCTCATTTGATGATGTATTACAAAATGATATCATGCCTTGCATTTGTGCACTTTATAATTAATATCATGTGATCCGTGTTATATTTCAAAATTATGATTAGTATCATTTGTCGAAGTGATAAATGTCTATCATCATTCGACTTGAAAATAGATGTCTTGCCTTGACATTGTGAAAAATATGAAGTTTCATATTTATGAAAAATCATGCTAAGTATGCTGATAAGTTCAATAGATGAAACATATCAAGTTCGGATTGAATTCAAGGAGATTGAATTCAAGTGTTTTCCTTCTCATAATATGGCATGTAGATGTTAGGACTCTAGCTATGAGAGTCCTAATTTAGTTTCATTGATAAGGGCATTCATGTAAATTCTATCTAGCCGCCCCTTATTAAAGAGGTGAAGAGGCCGGCTAGGTTAGGGTTAGGTTGCTTCTTAGGAAAGGAGTCCTATTATAAGTAGGAATTCTATTAGGAAAAGAGTCCTATTAGAAGTAGAAGTCCTATTAGGAAAGGAGTCCTATTATAAGTAAGAGTTTTATTAGGAAAAGAGTCCTATTAGAAGTAGAAGTCCTATTAGGAAGAGAGTCCTATTATAGAATTCTATTTGGAAGAGAGTCCTATTAGAGTAGAAGTCCAACTAGAGAAGGAGTCCTAATTAGAAGTTGGTTAGAAGTAGGAGTCTTAAGTAAGAGTCCTATTAGGAGATGGGGCTTAGAAGCCCTATAAATAGCCATGTATTCATCCTCTTTAATCAATGAATAGATCAATCTTTTAGCAGCCTTTGTGCAGCAACTTGGAGGAAGGAACCCCTATAGAGTTCCAAGGAGGCCGATCCCTTATAGAGATCAACCCCAAGCTTAGAATCCGTAACACTTGAAGTATCGAGAGCGTTCTTGGCATCTCGCTGCCCTTCCACAGCCATCCACCAGCCCTCCACAACCACGCATAAGCAATTCCCACAATTGCTTAGAAGATCATCGCTGAATTCGCCGTCATCTCCACCACCGTAGATCATCTTTTGATCTTCCCCGTGAATTGCAACAGGTTCTGGTTATCTACCCTACTGCTGCTGCAATTTAGTTATCCTTATTCAAAAACACCAAAAATTCGTTCCTATAATTGCTGCATAAAACTTTTAGTCGTAAAGTTTTCATCTCTACAACGAAAGTCGACTTGCAAATTTCAGCCGCATGGCACTCCTTTTGATCTTGCTACTGCATTTTTCTATCCAAATCTCTATGAAATTTTTACGACGGCTTTGACACTTCCTAATAGTGGTTTTCCTTTGGTTTTGTCGAAAAATTCTCAATAAAACCACTTATCTTTTACGTCCAATCTGCTGCACTTTAGACGTAAAAATCTGCTATAATACCTCTCCGTGATTCTCAATTTTGCCAAACCTCTTATTGTCGTTTCTTCCTACGAAATTTTTACAGTATTACCTCTTCCTTATCAGTAGATCCCTTTGAGTTTTACTTGAATCTCTTTTGAAAATTTCTGGAAAAAATTACATCTTTACTGCTGGAATTTTTAGTGAAAAATCTGGTATTGCACCTTTGTCCTTTTTTCTTCTTCGTAACCTACCAAACCCTAGCCACCTTGTTGCCACAAACCAAGACGTCTTTAGGGCATCCCGCTAGCCTCAAGATGCAGCCATCATAACCTAGTTTTATAACCCTAACAGCATAAAAACCACAGCCCAAAACAGTAAACCATTACACTGAACCCTTCAATCACCGATCCATTGTCCGAACCTTTCACCACCCCATGCCATTAACCCGTCAACAGAAAAAAGACAAGGGCATCTCTGATCTACAGACATATGCTATGGCTTCCCAAGATCCAATTGATGCCAAATTTGAAGCATGGGAATCTCGGATTGAATCACGGCTTGAATCACGCTTGGAAGACAAATTAGCGCTTTGTTTGCAGAATTCAGAATTGGACAACCATCGAGTCCAACCAAACTACAGCAAGGAGAGAATTTAGAAAGGACCCCAGAGAAGGAGGGACAGCCCTCGGACATGCTACAGCCACGCATGAGGGTGGACTTCCCGACGATGGGAAGAAGGAGACCCGCGGGGTGGATTTCGCCACTTGAACGTTACTTTCGCTACTACCGAGCGTCGGATAATGCTATGGTGGAGATTGCTGTCATCCACCTTGAAGGAGATGCTATTCAATGGTACAATTGGCTGGAATATAATCATGGGGCTCTGACATGGAATCAATTTAAGAATGCACTGCTGAACCGTTTCGGACCTACGGAGTATGAAAATATCGACGGCCAACTCGCAAAGATTCGACAAACCTCTACGATTCAAGAGTACCAAACTAGGTTTGAGAAGCTATCTTACCTTGCTCGTGATTGGACTGACCGTCAATTGTTAGGAACATTTATCGAAGGACTCAAGCTAGAGATAAAAGGGGAAGTTAAGGCGCGACAGCCCCGTACCGTGATGGCTGCGATTTCTTTTGCCCGAATACAAGAAGAACGACTTAACCAAGATGCTCGGAGGATGAGAACCACTCCTGGAACCTCAACATATAAACCTCCTTCTGCTCTCAACCATCCTTTGCTACCCATAAAATTGACAAGAGAAGAACTACGTGACCGATCAGCAAAGGGTCTTTGTTGGCATTGCGACGAGCCATGGAACCACGATCATCGCTGCAAAAGGGGCCACCTCCTATTGATTGAACCTCTTGAAGACATGGAGGAGGAGGTCCAGAAGCATGAGGAAGAGGTCACGGATGAAGAACAGCAGCCAATTGATATTACGATGCATGCCCTTGCGGTTATGCGAACCCGCAAACAATGAAAGTGGGAGGATTTACGAAGCAACAACCAATCACCGTTCTTATTGACACCGGGAGCACTAATAATTTTATGAATAGCAAGGTTGCTGTCCGGATGGCCTTACCTATTGAGAATTGCAGCAGGTCCGATGTTAAAGTCGCGAGATGGACGAATTTTGAAGTGTGATCGTAAGTACCCACGGTGAAAGCTGTTCTTTGCAGGACCAAGAGATAATTGCAGATTTTTCCTCCTCTCTCGATGATTATGAGGCCGTGCTTGGTATCGAATGGTTGATGACATTAGGTGATGTTTCCTAAAATTTTTGAAACTAATTATGAAATTTACAGCAAGAAACAGTGATCTTGTGCGGAAACGTGGGGGCGACGTAACGACAATTTGCACACAACGAATGGAGAAAGTTTTGCACAAAGCATGCAGCGGCTTTTTGGTACAACTTGAGCAGCAACCTAAGGGAGAGCCAACCAAATTTGAAGATCCAAACCTACTTCCCTTGCTTGCTGAATTTTCAGATATATTTGACGAACCACGCAGCCTACCTCCTAACCGCCAGCACGATCATCGTATACCGATTCTTCCAGGAAACCTCCAGCAAATACTCGACCATATTGGTATCCACATCTCCAAAAAGATGAAATAGAAAGGATTGTAAAAGAGATGCTTGAAACAGGAGTTATTCGGCCAAGTTGCAGCCCCTACTCTTCACCAGTGCTCCTCGTACGAAAGAAAGACGGAACATGGCGAATGTGCGTTGATTACCAAGCTCTCAACGACATAACCGTCAAGGACAAGTATCCTATTCCAGTAGTAGATGAATTGCTTGATGAATTAAAGGAGCACGAGTCTTCACAAAGTTGGACCTTCGATCCGGTATCATCAAATACGAGTGTGCGAAAAAGACATACTAAAACGCCTTTCGAGCGCATGCGGTCACTATGAATTTCTGCTTTCTTCAACAAAAGATAGAATATCTTGGGCATATCATATTAGAGGAATGGGTGACAGTGGACCCCTCCAAAATTGAAGCAATGCAGAACTAGCCAACCCCGAGGAACATAAAATCACTCGCGGCTTTCTTGGTTTAACAGTTACTATCGTAAGTTCGTGAAAGACTATGGAAAGATCAGTGCACCCTTACTTCCTTGCTGAAAAAGATGCTTTCAGTGGTCGGACAAAGCCACCACCGCCTTCGACTAACTTAAAGTCGCAATGATAACAACACCAATACTAGCATTACCCGACTTCGATGAGACTTTTATTATTGAAGCGATGCCTCGGAGCGAGGAATTGGTGTTGTACTAATGCAAGATGGCCGACCCTCGCTTACTATACTAGTAAGGCGTTATCTCCTTCCCACCTCAAGATGACTATTTATGACAAGGAGATGCTCGCGATTGTGCATGCGATGTCCAAATGGAGACCGTACTTAATTGGGCGGCGCTTTCACATCAAGACCGACCATAAAAGCCTAAAATATTTCTTGGAGCGCATCGGACGTAGCATACAGATTGGACTTACCCGCCACTCTGAATCCATCCATCTTCCATGTATCATGTTTGAAGCTCAAGTTGGGACAACACAAGATAGCCCAAAGCCATCTACCAAATATAACTACCCAAGAGAGCTCCAGACCCAACCAAGTGCCATTATTGATCGACAACGATGACCATCTGAAGTGTTAATACAGTTGGGCAAACCTACCAACAAAAGATGCCACTTGGGAGAACTACTTACGACTTGAAGATCAAATTCCCGGAATTCATGGAGCGTCCCTCGAGGACAAGGCCGATTTGAAGAGGGCGGGTCTGTTGGACTCTAGCTATGAGAGTCCTAATTTAGTTTCATTGATAAGGGCATTCATGTAAATCCTATCTAGCCGCCCCTTATTAAAGAGGTGAAGAGGCCGGCTAGGTTAGGGTTAGGTTGCTTCTTAGGAAAGGAGTCCTATTATAAGTAGGAATTCTATTAGGAAAAGAGTCCTATTAGAAGTAGAAGTCCTATTAGGAAAGGAGTCCTATTATAAGTAAGAGTTTTATTAGGAAAAGAGTCCTATTAGAAGTAGAAGTCCTATTAGGAAGAGAGTCCTATTAGAAGTAGAATTCCTATTTGGAAGAGAGTCCTATTAGAAGTAGAAGTCCAACTAGAGAAGGAGTCCTAATTAGAAGTTGGTTAGAAGTAGGAGTCTTAAGTAAGAGTCCTATTAGGAGTTGGGGCTTAGAAGCCCTATAAATAGCCATGTATTCATCCTCTTTAATCAATGAATAGATCAATCTTTTAGCAGCCTTTGTGCAGCAACTTGGAGGAAGGAACCCCTATAGAGTTCCAAGGAGGCCGATCCCCTATAGAGATCAACCCCAAGCTTAGAATCCGCGGAGGGTTCTAACAGTAGATAGAGGGAGTTAAGATTAACTCCGTCATCAATTGATTGTCATCATAAAAAAAGAAAGATTATTGAATCTTGGATTTTGATGATGAAGTCAATTGATAGATTATTTGATCTAATCCATATTATTGAGATAAGTGTACAGGATTAACTACGATAGCAATGAAGACATAAAGCGAATTGTTGGAGTCAAGTACGTTGGAAGTTCAAGAGTTCGTCGAAAGTCCGATAGATCATCGGAAGTGTTGCCGGAACTAGCCGAGAATGAATCGGGGACTTGCTGAAGGCATCGGAAGTTCACCGAAAAAATCGTCGAAGGATTATGGAGCTCACCGAGAAGGTTCAGAAGCTTGCCAAAGATTCAAGGAACTTGCTATAAAGTCTGGGAGCCTGTTGCGAGTCCGTTAGAAAAAAATCCGAGGGCGTGTCGGAAGTCTGTCGGAAGTTCACCGGAAGCTCATTGGAAGAAAACTCGACATGCCGATTTAGTTTTCGCTTAGAATATGTTTTCAATTTCGTAGTTAGTATGTAATTAGGGATAGGATTAGGTGATAATCTTGATTAACCCTAGTAGGGGCTAATTGGGCCTTAATTGAGCTAAATTGGGCCAGATTCAGGGCCCATTCAGTAGTGTTGGACTAGGTCTGGCAGTGGCAATGTGAGGCTAGTGCGGTGGCACAGCCTCGAAAATAGGTCCCCAAGTGGTCTAGGTAGTGGTACCGCCCCAAGTTAGCGACGGTACCGTTGGCAGTTATTACCTAACAAGCGATGGTACCGCCAATCTATAGAGTCCGAGGACCCTATCAGGTGGTGGTACCACCAGACTGGGCAGTAGTACCGCCCAGTACACTGATAGAACAGGGTCAGTAGGTGATGGTACCACCAGTACCCAAAAATCCGGGATGTGACTCTTTTTTGCTTCATCTTTGAAGCCAATTGAGTCTATAAATACCTTTCCCTTCTCAACTGGTTGAGCACGTTTTGAGAAGTGAAAAAACTAAGTCAAAGCCATAGAAAAATTATGTACGATAGCTTGAGTGTTCACATCCCACTTTTTCTTTATCAAAATTCAATAAGAGTGTAAACCACTTATAAAAGTTTATAAGAGGGGTGCTTGGTCCTTCCCCTTCAAGAAGATTTGATAGTGGAAGTTGGAAACCTTATCGGAGGAGGTTTCGGAAGTGGACGTAGGTCATTTGACCGAACCACTATACATCGTTGTGTACTACTTCGAATGTGTGAGTTTTAATTATTGCATCTTATTCTTTACTTAGCTGCAAATCTTTTGAACTTCTTCTCTCTACTCTTAATCACATTCTCTCGAATCACTTTGCTTAAATCTCATTCGTCGAACTAAAATTTTTGTTCAAGCAACTATTTTCGAAATCAGATTCAAATTTATGGGTTTTATCCATTGCACTAACTCAACCCCTCCCCCCCCCTCTTAGTGCTGCTCAGATCCTAATAAAGGTGTGGTAGTGGACCCCTCCAAAATTGAAATAATACAAAACTGGCCAACCCTGAGTAACATAAAATTGCTGCACGGCTTTCTCGGTTTAACAGGTTACTACTGCAAGTTTATGAAAAACTATGGAAAGATCAGTGCACCCCTTACTTTATTACTGAAAAAAGATGCTTTTCAATAGTCAGACAAAGCCACCACTGCCTTCGAAGAACTTAAAGTTGCAACAATGACAACGCCCATATTAGCGTAATCCGACTTCATCAAAACTTTTATTATTGAAACTGATGCCTCCGAAGTCGGAATTGGTGCTATACTAATACAAGATGGCTGCCCCCTCACTAATACCAGTAAGGTGCTATCTCCTTCTTATCTCAAGATGGCTATTTACAATAAGGAGATGCTCGTAATTGTGCATGTGGTGGCCAAATGGAGATTGTACTTGATTAGGTGATGTTTTCAAATCAAGACTGACTATAAAAGTCTAAAATATTTTTTGAAGCAAAAGATATCTTTCCCCAAGTAGCAAAAATAGATAACAAAGCTTCTTGGATATGATTATGAAATAACATATAAAAAGGGGAAAGAGAATGTTGTCGTAGATGCGCTTTTGCGGCTACCCGAGCAAGCTGAATTTTTGACCATTTTACTTCCAATCAGCGACTTCTTGATGATATTAGGAGGGAATGGAAAGATGATCTAGAGACCAGTAAGATTACAAAAAAATTGGAGGAAACATCAAGCTCCATGGCTTATCACAGTTGGTACTTAAAAGACTTGCGCTATAAGAGACGCATTGTGCTTATGCCAAATTCTACTTGCATAAAGACCATTCTTCAAGAGATGCATTCCACACCTACGACCAGGCACTCCGGGTTCCTTAGAATTTATAATAGAATTAAGAAAAAATTTTATTGGGTAGGGATGAAAAATATTATTACTGAATTTGTAGCATAATGTGATGTATGTCAACGACATAAAGGCAAGACATTGGCAAGTCCCGGAAAGCTGCAACCTCTACCCATCCCGGACTTAATATGGACTGATATATCAATGGATTTCATCAAAGGGCTTCCCTCATCATAAGGAAAAGGTATATTTTTTGTCATGGTTGATCGCCTTACAAAGTATCCTCAATTTTGTGCTATTCGTAATCCCTACACTACTTCTAGTATTACTCGAATCTTTATGGAAAATATTATAAAATTATATTGGATGCTGAGATATATTGTAAGTGATCGTGATAGAGTCTTCACAAGCAAATATTGGATAGAATTATTCTAAATACAGGACACTAAATTAAAAATGAGTATGGCATATTACCCACAAATCGACGGCCAGACTGAAGTGGTGAACAGATGCTTAAAGACACCTCAGATGCTTCACCAGTGACCGGCCAAAAGAGTAGACAAAGTGGCTTCCCTGGGTACAGTGGTAATATAATATAATTTATCATTCATCCACAAAATGTACTCCCTATGAGGCTATGTATGGTCAACCTCCCCTTGTAATCCCAAAATATATGTTGGGCACCTCTAAAGTAGAACAAGTAGATAGGGAACTACAAGATAGAGACAAAATACTAAAGTTGCTAAAAGATAATCTCACTGCAGCTTAAGCAAGGATGAAATAACAATATGATCAACACAAAGGTGAAAGAGAATTTTCAGTAGGAGATTGGGTCTTCCTACGGCTCTAGTCGTACAAGCAAACATTAATCCAGACCAGAGCATCTATAAAACTTTTACCTCGGTTCTATGGACCCTACCAGATTTTGGAGCGCATCGGAGTAGTAGCATATAGATTGGACTTACTCGCCAACTCCTGAATCCATCCAATCTTCTATGTGTTGTGTTTGAAGCTCAAGTTGGGACAAAACGAGGTAACCCAAAGCTATCTACCAAATATGACTACCCAAGGAGAGCTCCAGACCCAACCGAGTGTAATTATTGATTGACGAATTTTGACTCGACAATGATGACCCACTATTGAAGTGCTAATACAATGGGTGAACCTACCAGCAAAAGATACCACTTGGAAGAACTATGACGACTTGAAGATCAAATTTCTAGAATTTATGGAGCATCAGTCTCGAGGACAAGGCTGATTTGAAGAGGGCGGATTTGTTAGAACTTTAGCTAGGAGAGTCCTAATTATGTTAGGACTCTAGCTAGGAGAGTCCTAATTGAGTTTCATTAAAGGGGGCACACATGTAAATCCTAAGGGCATTCATGTAAATCCTATCTAGCCAACCCCTATTAAAGAGGTGAAGAGGCTAACTAGGTTAGGATTATTTGGAGATTACTTCTTAAAGAATAAGTCCTATTAGAAGTAAGAGTCCTATTAGAGAAAGAGTCCTATTAGAGGAGTCCTATTAGAGGTAGGAGTTGATTAGAAGTAGGGGTCTTGAGTAGGAGTCCTATTAGAAGTTGGGTTTTAGAAGCCCTATAAATAGCCATCTATTCACCATTTTTTAATCATAAATATATCATCTTTTTAGCAGTCTTTGAGCAGCAACTTGGAAGAAGGAACCCCTATAGAGTTCCAAGGAGGCTAATCCCCTAAAAAGATCAACCCCAAGCTTAGAATCCATAAGGGTTCTAACAATTACTTACAAATTTAATTGCTCACCACACTTTACTCACTTTCCAAGTTAAAATGCATTTCCGTTATTGGTTTCATCGAATGATTTTTCGAGATAATTTTTTTTCTCGATAGCACTAATTCACCCCCAACCAAACCACCACCCCCCAACCCCACCCCACTTACCCCCCCCCCCTCTTAGTGCTATTTACAATCTTGATCCTAACATAACCTTCTAAAAACCAGGAAGGATATTGCACTAAGAACCAAAGAAACCACTCGAGCAAAAGCTCAAGTGATGATGATGACATAAAACCCCTTACAAAAAAATTTAAAAAGTTCATAAAAAAGAACAAGACTAATTCTACAAAATGAAATCTAAAAGTGAACTTTAATAGGATATAATAATTTGTTATGAATGTAAAAGCCCAAAGTACCTTAAAAATGAATATCCATAATTGAAGAAAAAGCTACCAAAGAAAAAAGAAAGTATTCAAGGCAACATGGGATGAATCAACTGAATCAGAAGATGAAGAGCAAACCAATGAAGATGAAGTGGTGAACTATGCATTGATGGCTTTTAATAACGAGTTATGTGACTGAACTAAAATTACTTTACCTTATAGTAAATTACTTGATTCATTTCATGATTTATATGATGAACTTAAAATAGCTGATATGAAATATAAATTACTAAAAAAATGATCATACATCTCTCTCTAATGAATTTGATAAATTGAAAAATGAGTATGATGATTGCTTGTTAACATCTTGCACTAAATATGGAGAGTTAGATTCAATTTAAAAATATATATATTATTACAACAAATATTAGAAAAATTTAAAATAAGTAATAAATTATTAAATATGATTCTTGCCAATAAGGATTATGTATATAGAAAGGAAAGAATTGGCTTTATTAGTAACACACAACAAAAGCAAACTATATTTGTTAAAGGACCCACATTATATGTTTCCCCTACAGTTAAATGTAATTTTTGTTGAAGATGTAGTTATTATGCTTATACATGTTTATTTAAAAAATATAGCTCTTACAAATTAGTTTGGGTTCCTAAAGGAACCATAAATTATTTGATGCTAAAAGTTAATAAAGGTATATTAAACTATGAAAGACCCAAAGTTAAATAGGTACCTAGAGCAAAACTATTCTTCTTGTAAGAATATCTCCAAATAAGAGCTAGGAGCAAAAAATGATATCTTGATTGTGGATGCTTAAGGCTTATAACTAGAGATCTAATACACTTCTCAAAGCTCACTAGCTGAAACAACAATAATAAAGGAAAAGATCATTAGCATTAGATATTTGATAATAAATCAAATCTTTTAATTAAAGATATTCTTTTAGTAAAAGGTTGAAAACATAACTTATTAAGCATTAGTCAACTTTGTGATAAAAGGATAAAATGTTAAATTTAAATCTAGTGTTTGCATATCAAATAAGAATAATTCTATGAATGTTTGAAGAAGTAATAATGTGTATCTTGATGATTTCCATGATAAAAATTACTTTTTGATTTTAAATTGTGATGCATGGCTTTTAGAAGACTAAGGCATGCTAGAATGAAATCAATCACACAAATTAGAACTAAAGAACTTTATTCTTATAGGAATCTATCTACATTGCTTTCAATGAATTTTTCAAATGTAAGAAAAGTGATTTTGATAACGATTTTGGATTTGACAAATTTCAAACGAACCATGAACTTTCTCTTGATTTCTTAGTACTCATGACTTGAGGTTTTTTTTGTGTGAATTAAGATCTTTTATTATTTATTCTTCTATGATTCTTTTTGCTATTTACTAAAGAAGTGATTTATTCAAATAAATTATGATATGTCACTTGACTTCTTGATGTTTGTAACATAAGTTTTATTATCTATAATTCCTTTGTATTTATGGCTTGTATACCTTATGTTATAATTGAAAATTGATGTAAAAGAAAATTTCCACCGTTCTATCCTTCCCTTCTTTTTGATGACAAATGAGGAGAAAGTTTTGCTAGCTTGCACATTGCAAAGAGAAACAAAAACTTGCTACCTTGCACATTGTAAAGAGAAGCAAAAACTTGCTAGTTTGTATATTGCAAAGGGAAGCAAAAAACTTGCTAGCTTGCACATCTCAAAGAGAAGCAAAAACTTGCATATTTCTCCTATTTGAGAAGTTGATTGTACTCTTTTGATGTCTTGAAATTTTGATGATTTAGAAATATGCATACAATATCTTATGATGATTTGAAATTATGATGCATGTAATGGTCACTTTGATATTATGATGATGCATATGATGTATGTAATGATACTTTAACTATGCATATAATGATATTTCGTTTTGGCTTGAATTCAAATCTAGCATTAGAAGGCTATCATTTTGTGAATTCAAGTTTATTTCAATATGCCATATAGATATGGGGAGTTTAGTTAAAACTTCATCATCAATTGGTTATCATCATTAAAAAGGGAAAGATTGTTAAATCTTAGATTTTGATGATGAAATCAATTGTTGAGTTTATGAACTAATGAGCGTATGAGAAAAATGACATAGGACAAACTTTAATTATGGAAAGGCAAATCATTGAAGTAGAATTAAATGTTGGGCCAAAGAGTATCATATCAAAAATTGGACATCGGACCGGAGGATTCATTGACATGCCGGAGGATAGACTTCGTGTCATGAGTTCGAGCATCGGGCTGAAAGGATCGAGTATTACACTAAAATGATCGGATGCTATGAGAAGTCAACATACCGATAGATCGAGCAATACACCAAAGGAAATGACGATGCATTGGAGGATGAAGTGTTAGATGAAAAATGACATGCCGAACAACGTAGGTTTCATGACTGTAATTGCTATGTCTTGATCAAAGTAGTTTAGAGTTTAATTAAGTTGGTTTTGGAGTGTAACCAGGCCAACTTAATTAGTAGCCCAGTGAGTCTGAACCAAGCTTGAATTGGGGTTGAATTGGGCCTATTGGAAAGTAAATTTAGTGACCTGAGATTGGGTCAAATGATGGTACCACCAGTGAGCTGAAAATTACGAAGTGAACATTTTTGAAAAACTCGATAGTGGTACCACCAGGGTCAATAGTGATACTGCCCATACTAGCAATGGTACCACCAAAACATAGTCTTCGAGACTATGTAAGGTGATGGTACCACCCAGGTAGGCGATGGTACCATCAGTATCCCGAAAACCTAGAGATTTAAATTTTTAGCTTTATTTTTTAAGCCATTTAGGGCCTATAAATACCCCACTCATCCTTGCTTGATGTAGCAAAAAAGTGACAAGAATTCTTGAGGTTAAAAGGGTTGTAAATTCTCTTAAAGTATTAAGTCTCTTCCTCATTAAGTTTAGAAGTCTTTTTAAGGGAGGTGTGAGGTCTCTTATAAAAGAGGGGTGTAAAAGAGAAAGAGTTATAGCAAATGTAGTTGATCTCCACCCATTGGAAAGAAGATCGGTAGTTGAAGCCAATAGTGTCGGGATGACCTAACCACTATAAATCTAATTTGTATTTCTATTTATATTTTTTCTAGTTATTACAAATTGATTTAGTTGCTCACTATTCTTACTCACTGAGTTAAATGTATTTTCGATAACGGTTTTATCGCTCAAAATTTTTGAAATGATTTTTATTCTCAAAAGTATTAATTCACCCCCCTCTCTTAGTACTTTTATGATCCTAATAATGGCCGCATTGACTACTAGCGTTGCTGGCCCTTAACAATCCATGTATGGCCCATCCTCCCCCACAAGTATAAATACTAACCCCGTAGCTCAAGAAAAGAGGAGTGAAAGTCTCAAACTTCTATACCACATACTTGCTAACTTAAGCATCGGAGGGGTCAAGTTGGGAGTCTCCCTTCCCGACATTGGCCTATCATGCAAGAATACACAGGAAACAAGATTTATCGAGTCCCACCTCAGGTCAGCCACGAGGATGCAACAGACCCCAAGATCCAACCCTCGGCTAACCTCCCCTTGAGCCATTTTTCCTCCAAAGATCTGTTAAGATCAAGAGTGGCACTAAGAGGGGGGTTGTGAATTAGTGCAAGAGATAAAAATCGATGACTTAAAATGATTTCGAAAAACTTTATGCATTGAGAAAATTTTGTCTAATGAAAATGATTTCGGTAAAAGGTTGATTCGAGTGAGTTCGTAAGTGAGTAGCGAAGGAGAGATTAAAAGTTTGTAGCTAAGTAAAAAATTAAATGCAGCAAATGAAATTTACGCACCAAGAGGAGAACGCTGTAATTTTATAGTGGTTCGGTCGATTAACCTAAGTCCACTCCCGAGACCTCTTCTGATAAGGTCATCGGCTTCCACTATCAATCTTTCTTAAAAGGGAAAGATCAATCACCTCTTTTTACAAAACTTTACAGTGGCTTACTCTCCTTTTATAGACTTTTTACACTTAAAGCAAGGTAGAGGTGAACACTCAACTTTTGAAAGCTATTTCACTATAGTTTCAGCTTAGTTCTTATCACTTCTCAATATGTTTAACTAGCTAAGAAGTAAGGGGTATTTATAGCCTCAATTGGCTTAGAAAATAGAGCCAAAAGAGGCCCCATCCCAGATTTTTGGGTATTGGCGGTACCACCGCCTATCACTAGCGGTACCACCGCTAGTTGAATCTGACACTAGCTGATACCATCGCTTAGTCTAGCGGTACTACCACCAGAGTAGAGCTTCAGGTTCTATGGTAGGGTGGTGCCATCACGTGATAGGTAGTACCACCGCTTGGCAATTATTAACTATCGACGGTACCACCGCTTGACCTAGGAAATACCACCGCCTAGGCACCTCGGAAACTAGTCCCTATGCGATTCCATCACCCTAGTCTGGTGGTGCCACCGCCAGACAGGGTCCAGCAACTTGGATGGGCCTTTAATCTGGCCCAATCTAGTCCACTTACAAGCCCAATTGGCCCCTACTAGGGTTAATGGGATTAACACCCAATTCTAACTCTACTTCCGTGCTAACTATGAAATTTAAAATATTTTTTAAGTAAAATAAAATCCAACATGTCAAGGTTTCTTCTGATGAACTTTCGAAGGACTTTAGATGAACTCTTGGACATCTTCCAACTGACTCTCGGTATGCTCCTGGACTCCACAACAATCTTGGTGAATTCCGATGAGCTTCTTTATCAAGCTCCGATCTTTCTTGGCGAGCTCTATGGACATCCGATGAGTCTTTCTAGTGAACTTCTGATGAACCCTTCGACAAGCTCCCAACTCATTTTCTGCCAATTTCGACAGCATTCTTGATGAATCTTCGGACTCTCGATGAAGTCTCGAACTCCCATCGATTCGATCGTACTTGACTTTGGTACTTCATTTTGTTTTATGTCTTCACCGCTATCGTAGTTAATCCTACTCACTTCTCTCAACATATAGATTAGATCAAATAACTTATCAATTGACTTCATCATCAAAATCCAAGATTCAACAATCTCTCCCTTTTTTATGATGATAATCAATTGATGACAAAGTTAACCTTAACTCCCCCTATCTATATGCCATACTTGAGAAAAGAAATACTTGAATTTAAACCCTTTGAATTCAAGCCCAAACTGATAAGTTTCATACATTCAAACTTATCGAGATGCTTAACAAGCATGATGTTTCATCCCAAAATATGATACTACGTATTTTTCACAATACGAAAATGTTGTTAAGGCATGACATCCAAATTCAAGTTCAATGTCGAATGATGATAGACAATCGTTATTTCAACAAATGATACTAACATCAATTTTGAAATATAATAAGATTCAAATGATATCAAATAATAATTCACCAATCCAAGGTATGATATAACTTTAAAAATGATAACTTATCGTATCGAGGCATGATACCAATTTAAGCATACATGATTCATTTCAATCATTTGCGATGCATATAATACATTTCATACATTTGTGATATATTGCAATATGCTTCAAGTGTTTTGCGATGCTTTTGATGATACCAAGCATTTTACGATACAAAACATGGCAATTATTTTATGATACAAAGCATGTCATCAATCTACTATATTTCTCCCCGTTTGTCATCAACAAAAAGGAAATGGGTCATTGTTTTTTATGTTAGGATCTGAGTGGCACTAAGAGGGGGGGGTGTGGATTAGTGCAACGGATAAAAATGATACTTTTGAAATCGATTTCAGAAAGAGATGTTCGTAGAGAAATTTTGATCCGACAAAGAAGATTTTGGCAAAGTGATTCAAGTGAATGCTATTGAAAGTAGAGAGGAGGAAATCGAGAGATCACAACAAGTATTGAATGAAGTGCAGAAAGTTAAAACTCACACATCAAGAGAAGTACGCAGTGATGTATAGTGGTTCGGTCAAATATCCTATGTCCACTTCCGAAACCTCCTCCGATGAGGTTTCCAACTTTCACTAGCAAATCTTCTTAAAGGGAAAGGACCAAGCACCCTGCTTACAAACATTTACAGGTGGTTCATACTCTTATAAAATTTTGACAAAGTAAAACGTGGGAGGTGAACACTCAAGCTATCGAATATAATTTTGCTATATCTTAGACTCAGTTTTTATCACTTCTCAATGTGCTTAGCTAGCTGAGAAGAGAAGGGGTATTTATAGACTCAATTGGCTTTAGAATTAGAGCCAAAAATAGTCACATCCCGGATTTTTGGGTACTGGCGGTACCACCACCAGTTGACCTTACTCTGTAAGTATACTAGGTGGTACCATCGTCTAGTTTGGCGGTACTACCGTTTGACATGGTCCTTAGTCTCTATAGACTGGTGGTATCACCGCCTCTCAGGCGGTACCACTACTGACAAGCAATAGCTATCAACGGTACCATCACTGACCTGGGGCGATATCACTACCCAAACCACCTAGGAATTAGTTCCCGAGACGGTGCCACCATCCCAATCTGGTGATGCCACCACCATACCTGGTCCAGCACTACTGAATGAGCCCTAAATCTGGCCTAATTCAGTCCAATTAAGGCCCAGTTAGCCCCTATTAGGGTTAATCAGGATTATCATCTAATCTTAACCCTAATTATATGCTAACTATGAAATTAAAAATATATTCTAAGCAAAAACTAAACCAGTAATGTCGAGTTTTCTTCCGGCGAACTTCCTTCCGACAGACTCTCAACAGGCTCCTGAACTTTATAGCAAGTTCCTCGAATCTTTGGCAAGCTTCCAAACCTTCTCAATGAGCTCTGCAAACCTCCAACAATCTTTTTTGATGAACTTCCGAAACCTTTGACATGTCCCCGATTTATTCTCGACTAGTTCTGGTAGCACTTCCGATGATCCTTCGGACTTCCGGTGGACTCTTAAACTCCCAACATACTTGACTCTAGCAATTTACTTTATATCTTCATTGCTATCATAGTTAATTCTACACACTTGTCTCAATAATATGGATTAGATTAAATAACCCATCAATTGACTTCATCATCAAAATCCGAGATTCAATAATCTCCCCCTTTTTTATGATGATAATTAATTGATGATGGAGTTAACTTTAACTCCCTCTATCTACATGCCATATTATGAGAAGGAAAACACTTGAATTCAATCTCCTTGAATTCAAGCTAAAACCGATAAGTTGCATCCGTTGAACTTATCATTATGCTCAACAAGCATGAACTTTCATTCATAAATATGAAACTTCATATTTTCCTCAATTGAAAATATTGTCAAGTCATGACACCCATTTTCAAGTTCAATGTCGAATGATGATAGACATTTATTACTTCGACAAATGATACCAATTATAACTTGAAATACAACAAAGATAAAATGATATTAATATAAAATACACAAATGCAAGACATAATATCATTTTGCGATACATCATCAAAAGAAATGATACCTTATCATATCAATGAAAGAAACCAACTTTAAACATGATATGATAATAATCTTTCAAAAATTTATATGTTAAGCATGCATGAACCATTTACGATACGTGTGATACATTGCGATATGCTACAAATTTTATTGCGATGCTTTTAAGAATAGCAAATAATCTTTGATACCAAGCATGGCAAAAGCAATTATATTGCAATACATATAAGACATTTATCATTCCATCAAATCATTATGATATCATACGATACATTAAGTCATCAATTCATTTTGTCATATTCTTCTCAATACAATACACGTAAGGCATTTATCAAGTCATCAATTTATTTTTCACATTCTTCTCCCTCTTTATCATCAACAAAAAAGAAGTAAATCTTGATTATGAAAAAAGATGACAAAAAGAGACAGATAAATCTGAAAGGTGATTTGATCATTCTTATTTAAAATTTATGTCTATGAAATCATAGGATAGATCATTTAGGCAAAAATGTATAAGAATTTCTAAGTGCTCATTCATGAAATAAAAAGTAGAAAGTTCAAGACGT
This sequence comes from Musa beccarii, assembly GCA_024322285.1. Taxonomy (NCBI): domain Eukaryota; kingdom Viridiplantae; phylum Streptophyta; class Magnoliopsida; order Zingiberales; family Musaceae; genus Musa; species Musa beccarii. The sequence continues at coordinate 26,795,201 of CM044395.1, read as the reverse complement.
AATTTTGATTAAAAAATTCAAACATAAGATCATAAAGTGGAAGGGTAGATCATTGAAGCCAAGTCATTCATTAAACATAGCATCAAGAGCTCTTGTCATTTAAGAGAGAGAGAGAGAGAGAGAGAGAGAGATCATTTTAGTTCAAAATTCATGAAAATAGTTCAACTTGGTATTACAAATTCATGAAGTGGAGCACATCAATATCAAAAGTTTCATAGAGAAAGATTCAACTTGGCATTCTCATGAGAATTCATGAGGTGGAAGATAAAGAATCAAAGTCATAGAAGCTCAAGACTTAGAGATTAGCATAAGAGTTAAAATGAAATCTGAAGAGAGTATTCAAATATTAAGCACTTAAAAGCTTTCCCTTTTTTATACAAAATTCATGACATTAGCATATATATAGTTGCATATGTCAATCTTCAAATGATACGAAAATGTTGAGAGTCATGAAATCCATTTAATCATCCCAATAAAGGTAGAGGGAGTATAAAACCAATTTTACCATATCATTAAAAAGGGCATGATATTACTTAAAACTCATCAATCGAAGAAGGAGGAGTATCAAAATATTACGATCGAAGAAAGATAAAAATGAGAGCTCTATTCAAAATATGATATCGAGAAGATGTCATCCGAAAATAAAGAGAAAATGTCAAGATGATACAATGAAAAACTGAAGTTGAAAAATCTCATAAAGGAAACATACAATATCTTCATGCATTAGGACAATTTAGCACGCCTAATTATCTTCTAACAAAGTCAAATTATTCTTCATTTAAAGGTTTTATGAAAATATCCGCTAATTGATGTTTTATATCAATAAATTCTAGAGTAACATCATTATTATTAATATGATCTCATATAAAGTGATGTCTAATGTTAATGTGCTTAGTTCTAGAGTGTTGAATAAGATTTTTAGTTAAATAAATAGCACTTGTGTTATCATATTTTATGAGAATATTCTTTAAATGAATTCTATAGTCTTTTAAAGTATTTTTCATCCAAACAATTTGTGCACAATATGCACTTGCAACTATGTATTCAGCTTTGACCGTAGATAGTGCAACCGAGCTTTATTTCTTGGAAATCTAAGAAACAAGTGCATGTCCTAAAAATTAGCATGTTCTAGATGTGTTTTTTCTATCTATTCTACATCCACCAAAATCCACATCTGTATAGGCTTTTAAATCAAAGTCATCGGATTTTAGATACCATAATCCTAAGTTATGAGTTCCTTTAAGATATCTAAGGATTCTTTTAATGGCTTTAAGGTGAGATAACTTAGGATTAGCTTGAAATCTTGCACAAAGTCCTACACTAAACATGATATCCGGTCTAGTTGCGGTGAGATAGAGTAAACTACATATCATTCCCCTATATATTTTTTGATCAAAATTTTCTCCACTTTCGTCCATGTCTAACTTAGTAGAAGTACTCATAGGAGTGTTTATGACTTTTGAACCATTCATGTTAAATCATTTTAATAATTCTAATGTATATTTAGTTTGATTAAGAAATATATCATCACTAAGTTATTTAATTTACAATCCTAAAAAGAAGGTTAGTTCACCCATTTGACTCATTTCAAATTCATGACTCATACACTTGGTACATGATTCACATAGTGATTCGTTAGTAGAACCAAAGATAATATCATCAACATAAACTTGAACAATAAGAAAATTATTTTTAGAATGTTTAACAAATAATGTAGTATCAACCTTGCATTTAGTAAAATCATTTAAAATTAGAAATGAGCTAAGTCTCTCATACTAAGCCCTTGGGGCTTGTTTTAACCCATAGAGAGCCTTAGTCAATTTAAATACATGATTAGGAAAAAGAGAGTTTTCAAAACTGAGTGGTTGTTCAACAAACACTTCTTCGAAAATAAAACTATTTAAGAAAATACTTTTAACATCCATTTGAAATAACTTAAAATTATTACTACATGCATAGGCAAGGAGCATCCTAATGGCTTCTAATCTTGCCATAGAAGCAAATGTCTCTTCGTAATCAATACCTTCTTCTTGATTGAAATCTGTTAGAACCCTTGCAGATTCTAAGCTTGGGGTTGATCTCTATAGGAGATCGGCCTCCTTGGAACTCTATAGGGGTTCCTTCCTCCAAGTTGCTGCTCAAAGGCTGCTAAAAGATTGATCTATTCCTTTTTGAAAAGAGAGTAAATACATGGCTATTTATAGGGCTTCTAAATCCCAACTCCTAATAGGACTCTTACTCAAGACTCCTACTTCTAACCAACTCCTACTTCTAATTAGGACTCCTTCTCTAGTATGACTCTTTCCCTAGTAGGACTCCTACTTCTAATAGGACTTTTTCTCTAAGAAGCAACCTAACCCTAACCTAGCCAGCCTCTTCACCTCTTTAATAAGGGTTGGCTAGATAGGATTTACATGAATGCTCTTATCAATTAGGACTCTCATAACTAAATTCCTAACAAAACCTTTGGTCACTAATCTAGCCTTATTTCTAACCACGATATCGAATTCGTCTTGCTTGTTTCTAAAGACCCATTTAATACCTATAACTAAATGGTCACAAGGTCTAGAAACAAGCTTCCACAACTCATTCCTCTTAAATTGGTTCAATTCTTCTTATATTGCGATAACCCAAGAATCATCTTTCAAGGCTTCGTCAATGCATTTAGGTTCAATTTGAGAAAGAAAGGCGATGTTGGCATAAAAATTCTTAAAAGAGGAACGAGTTTAAACCCCTTTTGATGTGTCTCCTATAATTAGCTCCTTAGGATGGGCATCTACATACTTCCATTCCTTAGGTAAGGAAATTTAGGAAGAAGAAGCATCCAAGTTGCCATTTTGAGGAGAGGGTTTATTTAAATTCAAACTTTCAAAACCAAGATCATCATCAAAATCATTTTTCTTAAATTCGAAAACTTCATTGAAAACTACATGAATAGACTCTTCTATAACCAAAGTTTTTTTGTTAAAAATATGAAAAGCTTTAGAAATGGAAGAGTAACCAAGAAAGATGTCTTCATCGGATTTTGCATCAAATTTTCCTAAAGTATCTTTTTCCTTCAAAATAAAGTATTTGCAACCAAAAACTTTAAAATAAAAAATGTTTGATTTTTTTTATTCCATAATTCATAAGGAGTTTTGAATAGAGATAGTCTTATTAAAACCCTATTCATGACATAGCAAGTCGTATTAACATCTTCGGCCCAAAAGTATTTGGGTAAACTATGCTCATTTAACATGGTTCTTGTCATTTCTTATAAATTTCTATTCTTTCTTTCTACTACTCCATTTTGTTGAGGATTCCTCATAGTAGAGAAGTTATGGTTATAATCATTTGATTCGCAAAAATTTTGGAGGTCATGGTTTTGAAATTTACCACCATGATCATTCTGAATCGAAGAAATCATGAAACCCTTTTCGATTTGAGTAAGTTTACAAAATGTAGAAAAATATTTAAAGCAATACTTTTGTGAGCTAAGAAATAGGTCCAAGTGTATCTGCTATAGTAATCTACAATTACAAATGTATATTTGCTACCTCCTAGGCTCGTTGTGTCACTTGATCCAAATAAATCCATATGGATCTATTGCAATGGTCCAGAGGTGCTTATTTGGTTCTTTGGTTTGAAGCTATTTTTTATTTATTTTCCTAGTTGACAAATATCACATACTTTATCTTTAATGAACTTAACATTGGGAATGCCTTTTACAAGTCCTTTAGATATGATTTGAGAGATTTGTTTCATGCTAGCATGACCTAATCTCCTATATCAAAGCCAAGCATCATCATTTAAAATCGAAAAACACATTTTATGGCTAAGATCATCAATGTTTATAGTGTAGATATTATTTTATTTTAGTGCAATCATAAATGTGTTATTGTGTAATTTTTCAATAATGTAAGCATTAGATTCAAATTTTATAATAATTGACTAATGCTTAAAAGATTATGCTTTAAACCATCTATCAATAACACATCATCAATTGAAAAACTTGATTTGTTACCTATAGTTCCCTTGCCAATGATTTTACTCTTGTTGTTGTCTCCGAAGGTGACATACACTTCGTCTTGGCTAGTGAGCTTAGAAAATTGAGATGGATCTCCGGTCATGTGCCTTGAGCATCCACTATCAAGGTACCATCTCTTGCTCCTAGCTTGTGTGGGTGAATGTGTCTACAAAAGAGGATGGTTTTTATGTACCCATTTAAACTTGGGTGCCTCAAATATTGATCTACTAAACTTGTCATTATTCATTGAGTTCTTTATCGTTCCTTTAGGAATCCATATTAACCTATATGGGCTAAGTTTCTTATATGGACATTTGTAAGCAACATGTCCGAATTTGTAACAAAAGTTACATTTCAAATGAGATGATACATATAGTGTGGGTTCTTTAATGAAGGTGGTTAGAGTATGGCGAGATCCACTCACAAATCTAATTTTACATCTTTTTCTGACATGACTCCTGTTTACAAGGATCAATTCTAAGCCCTTGCTACCGACCTTAAACTTGTTTAGGGTCTCTTTGAGTAGCAAGTACTCTTTTTTTATTATCTCTAAGTATTCACACTTAGAGCATGGGGGTAAAGAGGAGTATCGAGTTCAAGACTTTCAAGTTTATCTAGTAAGATAACATATTCCTTTTTCAATAGATTAAACATTTTACTAATAGCTCTACACTCATCAAATAATTCATAAAAAGTAATTAAAAGTTCATCGAAATATAAATCTTCATTAAATAACTCATATACCTCTTCTCCGAAAGCCATTAATGCGAAGTTGGCCTCATCCTTGTTGCATGCTTCTTCATCTTCGGAGCCACTTGAGTCATCCCATGTCACCTTTAGAGTCTTCTTCCTTTTTGGTAGCTCTTCTTGGCTTGGGGAAATTCACTTTTGAAATGCCCCGGCTTCTTACATTCATAACATATCACTTATTCCCTTTTTTGTTCAAGTTTGTTTTTAGTGTCATTTTTAAATTTATTTCTTCTTATAAATTTTTTGAATTTTCGAGTTAAGAGTGTAAGTTCATCATCAAGGTCCTCATCACTTAAAGATTCTTTCAAGTGGTCTTCTTGTGTTCTCAATGTCATATCCTTCCTGTTCTTTGGAAGGGGGTTCTCTAGCTCATCATAACAATAACACGTCATTTCGTAGGTCATTAAAGACCCAATGAGTTCTTTGAGAGGAAAATTTTTAAGGTCCATGACCTCTTGAATAGCCTAGATCCCAACTCTTAGAAAGGGATCTTAAAATTTTAGTTACAAGTTTGAAATTAGAAAAACCTTTACCACGAGCTTTGAGTCCATTGATGATATCTGTAAAACGGGTGTACATGTCACCGATGGACTCACTTGGTTTAATCCAAAATAATTCGTAAGAGTGCACCAAGAGGTTGATTTTGGACTCTTTCACTCGGCTAGTGCCTTCATGAGCAATTTCAAGAGTATGTCAAATATCAAAAGTCGATTCACAAATCAAAACACGATTAAACTCATTTTTATTAAGTGCACAAAACAAGGCATTCATAGCCTTTTCATTAAGAGTAAAAACCTTCATCTCTGATTCATTCCATTCGTTCATCAGAAGAGAAGATTTTTGAAATCCATTTTCAACAATATTCCAAAGTTCAAAATCCATAAAAATAAGAAAATTCTTCATACGAGTCTTCCAATAGGTGTAATCCGACCCATTAAACATTGGCGGACGTGTAATTGAATGACTCTCTTGTATGTCGAAAAAAGTCATCTCTCTTGGGTTTTAAACCAAATGAGAGTGACCAAGCTCTGATGTCAATTATTAGGATCTAAGTAGTACTAAGAGGGGGGGGGGTGAATTAGTGTAGTGGATAAAAATGGTACTTTTGAAATCGATTTCAGAAAGAGTTATCCATAGAGAAATTTCGATCCGACGAAGAAGATTTCGGCAAAGTGATTCAAGTGAATGCTATCAAAAGTAGAGAGGAGGAAATCGAGAGATCACAACAAGTATTGAATGAAGTATAGAAAGTTAAAACTCACACATCAAGAGAAGTACGCAGCGATGTATAGTGGTTCGGTTAAATGACCTACGTCCACTTCCGAAACCTCCTCTGATGAGGTTCCCAACTTCCACTATCAAATCTTCTTGAAGAGAAAGGACCAAGCACCCCTCTTACAAACTTTTTTAGGTGGTTCACACTCTTACAGAATTTTGACAAAGTAAAATATGGGAGGTGAACACTCAAGCTATCGAATACGATTTTGCTCAAGCTTAGACTCAGTTTTTATCACTTCTCAATATGCTTAGCCAATTAAAAAGAGAGGGGTATTTATAGATATAATTGGCTTCAAAATTGGAGCCAAAAAGAGTCACATCTCGGATTTCTAGGTACTAGCGGTACCACCACCTGGCACTAGTGGTGCCATCACCAGTTAACCCTGCTCTGTCAATGTACTGAGCAGTACCACCATTCAGTGTGGTGGTATTATCGCCTGACAGGGTCCTCGGTCTCTGTGGACTGGCGGTACCACCACCTGTCAAGCAGTACCACCGTTGACAGGTAATAACTGTCAACAGTACCATCGCTGACCTGGGGCAGTACCACCACTCAGACCACCTGGGAATTAGTTCCCGGGGTGGTGCCACCGCTAGACCTGGTCCAGCACTACTGAATGGGCCTTAAATCTGATCCAATTCAATCCAATTAAGACCTAGTTGGCCCCTATTAGGATTAATCAGGATTATCACCTAATCCTAACCCTAATTACATGCTAACTATGAAATTAAAAATATATTCTAAGTAAAAACTAAATCAAAAATGTCAAGTTTTCTTTCAGCGAGCTTCCGGCTGACTTCCGACACACCCTTAGATTTCTTTCGATGGACTCCCAGCAGACTCTCGGACTTTATAGCAAGTTCTTCGAATCTTTGGCAAGCTTCTGAACCTTCTCGGTGAGCTCTGCGAACCTTTGACGATCTTTCCGGTGAACTTTCGAAACCTTCGATAAGTCCTTGATTCATTCTCGATTGGTTTTGACAGCACTTCCGACGATCCTTCGGACTTCCGGTGGATTCTTAAACTCCCAACGTACTTGACTCCGGTAATTTACTTTGTCTTCTTTGCTATCGTAGTTAATTCTGCATACTTGTCTCAATAATATGGATTAGATTAAATAACCCATCAATTGATTTCATCATCAAAATCTGAGATTCAATATTTTAAGCTAGCATTGATACCAATTGTTATGATAGGATTCTTCTTGAAAGGGAAAAGGGAGAAGGAAAAATCCATGAATAGTCCATTCAAGAAAAATCAAGATATTGAATGTTCATGAACAATTCATTTGAAAAATCATAAGAGAGATTCACAATAAAATTCGTGAAGTAGAAGAGAAATGAACCATTCAAGGTATCAAAAATTCATAAGATTTCATGACGTAAAAATTATACAAGAGTTATGAATGAATGATGTAGATGATGTTTCTATACTTAAAAGTTCATACATCATTTTTATTAAAGAAATCATTAAATTTGCATTTTGAGAAGTGACTGAAATCCATATTGAATTCAAGAAAAAAAAGAGCATTCAAGCTATTAAAAATTCATAGAAACTTCTTCTTTTCATAAAGAAACCATGACATAAAGATACGTATAAAGAGAAGAAGTCTGTGAATGATGAAAGTAATTTATTCAAGCTATCAAGAGTTTATCAAACTTCTATTTATCATTAAAATCTCATAAAAATGTGAAAAGTGAATCATGAAAGTAATTGAGTTCATCAAGATCTAATATATATCAGTTCATAAAATTCGTGAATGTCATTTTTATAAAATCCATTGTCATTGCAAAAATCAAGTATCATTGAAATCGATAAATGATAAATGATACCTTTATCAATTAAGATTCATGAGTGCTGTTTTTACTCTTTTTAAAAATGTTGCTAAGCTTGCATGAAATCTGAGAGTGATACAAAGAAAAAATATTGTGAATAAGGGGAGGAAAGTCATCAAACGATAGAATCAAGTCCGATACAATTTCAAAAAGTTATTAAATGTGCATAATACCAAATTCAAAAATTCATCAAACGATAGAATTGAGTTCAATACCAATTCAAAGATTCATGAAGCAAGAGTATCAAACCAAGATGAAAGCTTCATTTATGAAATCAAAAAGATGATACTACAAAATCAAAAAATTCTAGAAAAGCCATACAACAAACTCATGCATTCAATTCAACATTGCATTATATGAAACTTAAAGTGTACTAAAATAGCATAAAGAATACAAAAAAAGAGTTAAGAACTCCATTACAATACATAAAGTCAATATATAATTTTTACAAATTACTCCTCGGGTGGAATGCCAAAATGTCTATACAAGGTATCAATTTTATGATGTACTTGTTGCACTTCATTTAGGATCTCATTTTATTGTAGTTTGAGTTCAGCTTGTTATGATTTGAGTTTATCTTGCTGTGATTTGAGTTGATTCAGTTGAGTCATAATCGGATCGGCAGAAGATAAAAGTGCAAGAGCTGGATCCATCAGTGCAGCTTCAAAGGGACTAGGGAGAGGAGACTCATTACCCTTAAATATAGGTGTTTCGGGTTCTTCTTCAAGAGGGGGAGGATCGGTCCTTCTAGGTAACCTAGTCCAAATTCTATTTCTAAAAGTGCACCTTAATCGTTTAAGTAGGTTTCTATTAATTATATTATATCTATCTACTTTTATTCTTTGGTGGTATTCTAATGTTTTATGCATATAATAATAACCTTATGATTAACCCAACATATGGAAGGATTAAATCCTTAGTTGATATGTCAATCATGTTTTGTCGGATTAAGTATCCAAATCAATTTTCTTGCCCAGCCATGATCCAATATATAGTACCTAATTCCATTTAATTTACTTCATCATGATGATATTATTTTAAAATCAAGATACTAATGATTATATGATAGAGTACTTTAGAGTTTAAGGGTAGTAGGTGTTCACAACTTTTATAGAGTATCGATAAGTTTGGGTTTCCAAAAATGGTTCCTAAGGCTTCGGAATAAGTTACTCCAATTGCATCTAAATCCCATTGGCCTCTAAAATAGCAACCATTTCTCTTTTCAAAAATTCCTATTAGATTACAAATGACATTGTCCATAATTGGGATATGGTGCCCTAGAAGATAAGTTGATACATTGTCATCATCATCCACATTTAAGTTATTGTAAAATAGGCGAACTAGCCTAGGATATATTGGTTCGCTGATTTACAATATAGGTAATATATCTAGATTAGCAAACCATTGGATGGGCTCTAGGTCCCCTAATTTACCTAGATCTACATATTTCCCTTTATGAACACTTCTAGATTCAAAATTAGTGAACCTAAGGGCACTATCATTTGAGTTAAATAAGGAGGGGTCATATGATTCTCCTACTCTTCTCTTCCCTTAGTCCCTAGATGATCTTCTAGGTACCATTTGTCTACAAATGATGATAATGAAAGAATAGTTGCAAAAGGGCAACAATACATGATGAATTCAAATGAAGGATTTCAAAGAATACCTTAGTAGAGATCTTCCTTACAACTTGAGATTGATGCCAAAATTGATGAAGTAGAGGTCCCTTTTAGGTTTTCTAGAGGATGGGGATCAAGATTGAGAGGTGAGAGAGAGTTTTTGAGGGCTACAGCAAGAGAGGGGTTCGGTAATACCATCGGCCCTAAAGTCCCTTTATATAGGGGACCTCTCGGGTAGTGCCACCGCTGACTAGGCGGTGCCACCACCTAGGAACAAAATGCTCAGGCAGTGCTATCGCTAATTTCAATAGTGCCACCATTGGCATATTTACTTAGCCAGTTTTGGGGGTAGCAACACCTTAATCATTTAATCTATTAATCTTCCTCTATTTTGTAGAGATTATAATATTGAATGTTTGAATTTGATTGTCATGCATTTGATTAAGTGAAATGATAATATTTAAATTACTTTAATGAAGTTATTTCTTTTAGGAAAGATAACTTATCAAACACTTTTTAGGAAACATTTAATCATAATCATCAAGATATATGAAGAAAGTTTTTCTTAGGAGGATCAAGGGACAATGATAAGTGAATTGGTTAAAAAGTTTAGAAATGAAGAGAGGAATATAGTTAAGTGGTTTCGAAAATTCCAAAAGCTTGAATCTCGACATTTTTGAGTGAAATAATATCATTTACTTCGATGAAGTTATGACTCATCAAACTCTTTTAACAGAAATTTATTCATTCAAGGAAATATCATGATCGTCAAAACATTTTCCTTAGGAGGATCAAGAGAGAATGATAAATGAAAAAAAATAAGATGTCTCAAATAATAAAAGAGGAATTTAGACAAGTGATTTCTGAAAATTATGAAGGCTTGCATATCATGATCAAAATCATTCTTCAAGAGGTTTACTCAATACGGTGCGTAAATTACGAAGGTTTGCATTTCTAGTATGTTTTAGCATCGTTATTTATGGTGCATAAATAATCAATAAATTACAATTAATGGTCTTTTATTATTTGAGCTAGTGAGCTTGATAACGATCATGCATCAATGAGGTATCGTTACTCGCTCCTAGCTTGTGATGGTAAAGATGTTTACATGAGATGATTTTTGGGTACCCATTTGACCTTGGGTGTCTAAAAAACTAATCTACTTGTTTTGTTATTTTGTATTAAATTCCTTATGGTCCCTTTAGGAACCCACATCAATTTATGTGGACTAAGTTTCTTGAGTGGACATTTGTAAGCAACACTTTGTGTGAGGTGATATATGCAATATAGGTCCTTTAACATAAGTGGTTAGATTTTGGTGAGAGTTATTCACAAATCCGATTCTACTTCTTTTATGAACATGACCCTTGCTGGCAAGGATCATGTTCAAAGACTTACTACCAACCTTAAACTTTTCTAATGTTTCTTTAAGTAGCAAGTTTTCCTTCACAAGTGCCTCTAGTGTTTACACTTAGTGCATGGAGGCAAAGAAGGAGTGTCATATTTAAATCTTTCAAATTCATCGATTAAAAAAGTATGCTCCTTTTTTAATAAATTAATTTTTTTACTAATTACTCTACACTCATCAAATAAATCATAAAAAGCATTTGAAAGCTCATCGAAAGTTAAATTTCCATCTAATAAATTACTTACTTCTTCTCCGATAGCCATTAGAGCATAGTTAGCGGCCTTCTTATTGCTTGGTTCTTCGTCTTCAGAATTGCTTGAATCATCCCACATTGCCTTTAGCATCTTCTTCTTCTTTGGTTGTTTCTTTTTTGCTTGGGACATTTGCTTTTGAAATACCTCGGCTTCTTACATTCATAGTATTGTTAAATCTCAGATTTTGATGATGAAGCTAATTGATTGTGTTTTATAATCTAACTGCGTTTTGAGTGACGCAGGTCTACTATCGATCAAGATTAGACAGTTGACGCTGGAGGAATTGACGTTGCGTCGGAAGTGATCACATCAGGATATTGGATGTCAAGCCGGAGATTCGATCGACAATCGGTAGGAGGCTTCGGACGTCAAGTATCGGGCCAAGAAGGGCAAAGTTGCACCAAGGATATCGAAGTTATGGAGGTCAACCGTCAATTAGGCAACAAGCCACAAGAGAGGATGATGCACCGAAGAATCGGATGAAGCACCAACCAATGATGTGCCGGGCAACTGAATATCAATTCGCATTGTAATAACTGTCTAGATCGAAGTAGAGTTTTTGTTTATGTATGTGCAGGATTAACTATGATGATGATGAAGACGTAAAGCAAAACAAAGTGTCAGAAGTCAAGTGTGATGGATCGTTGGGAATTCGAGAGTTCGATAGAAGTCCAAAGATTCATTGGGAGTGCTGCCGGAACTGGCCGAGAACAAGTAGGGAGATTGCCGAAGGGTTTTCGGAAGTTCATCGAAAGGTTCGTCGGGAGTTCGCGGAGCTTGCTAAGAAAGATCAGAGCTTGCTAAAGAAGCTCGTTGGAGCTCTCCAAGATCATCGTGAAGTCCTGGAGCTTGCCGGGAGTCCACAGAATGGTTTCCGAGAGTTCATCAGAAGACCGCTGAAAGTTCACTGGAAACTTACCGAAAGAAGTTTTGACTTGTCGGATTTTGTAATAGCTTAGGAAATATCTTTAATTTTATAGTTAGCATGTTAATTTAGGTTAGGATTAGGTGTTAATCCTATAACCTAAGTAGGGGCCCATTGGGCCTTATTTTGGATCGGTTTGAGCCGAGTTTTTGGCTCAAGCCAGTGTGCTGAAAAGTGCTAGGCGGTGGCACCGCCCAGGACTAGTGAGCTGGACGGTGGCACTGCCCAATGGCCGAGAGGGTGGGCGGTGGCTAGGACGGTGGCACCACCCAGCACCCAAGAGCATGAGCGGTGGCACCGTTGCCTTGGGCAGTGGAACCGCTCTGTACACTATCAGTTTGACAACTGACAGGCGGTGGCACCGCCACTGACAGGCAGTGGCACCACCAGTACCGAGAACAACGAAAGAGATTCAAATTTAGGCTCCAAATTTAAATCCTCTTGGGGTTTATAAATACCCCAAGTGTTCCTGCAAGAAAGACAACAAGCACAACACTTTGAAAGCAAGAAAACTCTGTTCAAATCTCTCTAGAAAATCCTCCTTAGTTTTCACTTATATTCCACCAAAAGAAAGGAGAGAGTGCTTGTAAGGGTTTCCTCCTAAGCCCATCAAAAGGAGAGGAGTTGTAAGGGAGTTCATCCTCGCCCGTTGGAAGGAGGATAGCTAGTGGAAAAGCCGGTGGCCTCAAGCGAAGAGGAATCAGGAGTGGATGTAGATCGGATGACCAAACCACTATAAATTAGTTTGTATTTACTTTCTTGCAATTTACTATACTACAAACTATCTTCACTTTGCTGCCTTACTTACTCGATTTTTTTTTCATCTTCTTATGTATACTTTCAATATAATCAAAACGATTTCAAACGAAATATTATTTTTAACGTACAAAGTTTTCAAAAGTCATTTTTAAATCATTGAAGTTTATCATATTTATCCGCTGCACTAATTCATCCCCCCCCCCTCTTAATGCCGCTCGATCCCTAATAATTGGTATCAGAGCCACGTTATTTCCCATTCGGATTTACACCCGTAAGAAATGGTTCTTCATGGCTTTCAAGAGGGCTTTTCGGTTGTTCATCCATCGTTCTTTAACGGATTGGACTACACTTATTGGAAAACTTAAATGAGAGTTTTCTTGCTTTCAATGGATTTGGATTTGTGGAACGTTGTTGAAAATCATTTTCAACTTCCCTCTAAATCGACGAACGAATGGTCGGACTTAGAGAAAAAATCTTTTTCTTTGAATGCAAAGGCTATGAATGCCTTATTTTGTGCTTTAGACAAAAATGAGTTCAATCGAATTTCTACATGCGAAACGACTTTTAAAATTTGGCAAACACTTGAAATCACGCATGAGGGAACTAGTAGAGTTAAAGACTCGAAAGTAAACCTTTTATTGTATGATTTTGAGCTTTTTCGAATGAAACCAAGTGAAACTATCAACGACATATACACCCATTTCATGGATGTCATCAATAGTCTAAGAGCTCTTGGTAAATGTTTTTCGAACTTTGAACTCACTAACAAGATTTTAAGATCCCTCCCAACGAGTTAGGATCCAAAAATAACGACTATTCAAGAGTCTAAAAAATTGACCGTTTATTCACTTGAAGAACTAATCGAGTCTTTATTGACCTATGAAATGACTCTTGAACATGATGAACACATGAACCACCTTCTAAAGAACAAGAAGGTTTTGGAACTCCGAACTTTGAAATGTGACTTGAGTGATGACTCAAGAGATGAGGACACTATTGAGAACTTTAAACTTCGAACACTAAATCTTAATAAGTTCATGAAACAAAAATTTAAAATAAACAATGAACTTGAATAGAGAAAGAGGCCAAAGATGAAGAAGAAACGCAAATAAGAATCAAATGACGAAGATGCGAAATATGCTTTGACGGGCTTCGACTACAAGGTAAGTAACTTAACTCCCTTGAATTATTTTGAAATTATATGATGTTTTTCATGAGTGCTTAATTTAGAAAGTAGGTAATAAAAATTATTTTTCAAAAATTATATCATGTTTCTCTTTTTAGCACCTTTAAAAGTTAAAAAACTTGACCATGAAAATTATATTGCTAAGCTTTCATGCAGGTTATGTTTTGAAATTTAGATTGATGCAACATTATGGGTGATAATCACTTGATTTGTGTACAAGATTAATTCCATGAATGTTTATGATTTCCATATCAGTTTTTTTATGCATGATTTGTGATATTGCCTAGGATTAATTCATGCATGTGTATCTTGATGTTTTATATTTCATTTCTAAACATGATGCTTAATCTTTAAATTTTTGTATCATGCTTAATGAGGAATTGAAATGATGAAGATTAAAATCCTATATTTTGGAATAATATATATTTGGACTTGATGGTTTTTATGACGAAAATTATTTTTCACATTTATAAAATGATGCATGATTTTAGCAAAAATTTGAGTATTGATCATTTTGTTATAACAAATGAAAGAAAGAATTAAAATAATTTTGATGATGCTTTCGATTTTAAAAATAATACATGGTCTTTACATGAAAACGAGAGCATGCTCGTATGAAAACAATTTACACGAAATCAAATACACAAAAATGAGAAAATATACTATCATGATGCTTTATGTTTGATATGTTTTGTCTTAATGGGTTTCATGATAAACTTGTATTTTGAATTTATACAATGATGGCTTCCATATAAATATTTGAATATACCTTATGAAATCATCATTGATAATGATGAAATGAAAATATTAAAAGTTTGTTGTCATGCTTAATGATTTTATAATATCATGAGAATTTGAAGTTGTTATATCTTGATGACAAACTCATGTTTTGGTTTTAAAATTTGCTACTCATCTTTTGAAACATGAGCATACTTGTTTGAAACAAACAACTTAAAATGAAACACATTATCATGATAAATTAAATCTCATAATGTATTATATTTTTGTCTTGATGATTTTTATAATGAAGTTTGTCTTTCGATTTTGAATATTTTGATTTGGCATATAAAGACAAAGGCATGCTTAGATAATAAAAAAAATCATAAAAAGGAAATACATGGCTCTTGAAATTTGTCTATCTCTGAAGTTTTCGATTTTTCATAAAAGACAAGTGATGAATTCATCTAGTTAATATTGTGAATCTCGTAAATTTCTTGAATGTGATTTTGATAATGTGTTAAAAGAATCACGTAATGCTTTTCTCATCTTATCGAGATTAATGATTTCATAGTATCTTAAGAATCTCGTAAATTATAAAGGTGATTTCGATGAATTGATTATGAGTTGATAAATTCAACTAAAATGAGTTTTATTTACATCGAGATCTTGATAACTTGAATTTTTTCAAGACCTCTTACTTTATACTATGATTCTCCCATATTATTGAAGAGAAATCCAAATGAATCATAAGTTATTTTCTCTTGACTTATTGATACTCAACTTGAATCTCGAAAATGATTTTGTTTTGATTATGAGTTTCAAGTTGTCAAATTATTTTGAATGAGATTTTTTGTGAATCATGAACTATCTCTTAAATTCTTGACTTGATTTTTATGCAAATTGAAATATTTTCCTCTATGATTGCTTCCTTTCTCATTTACTAAAGAGGAAAACAATTCAAGTCTTGATATATCGTTAAGTGATACTTGAAATTATTTTTATGATTCATGATGAATTTAGATCTATCATGCATAAATCAAGTTATTGCTTTTACTATCAAATGAATCATGATCCTTGACATCATATCTTTCATGATATAGAAATGACTATAATTCCTTGGCTTGTATGCCTTTTGTGGTAATTGAAAAATTGATATAAAAAAAATTTGCCTTATGATAAATCAATGAATCATGACTTGATCTATGAGAATGATATGTTTTTATGCATCATAATTCTTGGTTGTATACCCTTTATCATGAATTGAAAAGTGATACTAAAGAAAATATTTATGAATCATGATTTCTCGAAACTCAATATTTGAATCTTTATGAATTTATGATCTTGATAACTTCATATGTCTTTTGGAATTTATGACATGATATGATTTAATCATTGATTTACTCTTCTTTATCCTAGCTTGAGAATGAATGTTTTTGAATCATGGTTGACAACCTTTACATTTTTGAAATTACACATGATGAGTAATGATAGCTTGAATGCATGAATCAAGTGGCCTTGCTATCTATTACCAAATGAATCATGTCCTTTTTAACTTTTCTTGATATTATATCATTCATGACATGATTTCCTTATATGACTTGTATAATAATTGAAATTTTTAGCCATTGAGCCCTCCCTTCTTTTTGACAAAAACAAAGGGGGAGAAGATTTATTGCTAGCTTGCGACTTCAATGAAAAATTTGCTAGCTCGATCATTGAAATAAAGGAGCATCCCATCATGAACATTTTAAAAGTTGCTAGCATGCTACAAGAGGAAAGTGCAAAACTTAAAAGTTTACAATCTTACACTTGTCATGCTTCTATGTTTGTATGTTGTAATGAAAATTTAGCTTGCATATTTAAAGTGATGAAATGTTTACATAAATTGCTTACATATCGCAAAGGAAGCAAAGAAAGCGCAACTTACACATCTCAAGAAGTGAATGAAAAATTACTATCTTGCCTATCTTTTATAAGGAAATCAAAGAACAAACTTGCACAAGAAGCAAGTGTTGAATTACTATGCTTGGACATCTTTAAAAATCTTGCCATAATTATATGTTGAAAATCTTGGTTAATAGCTAGTGTGTTGTAAAAATTCCATATCTTTGAAAACTAGCTATAATGCAACTTCTTCTTTTTGTTAATGACATAGGGGGAGAAGTAGAAAGTAGATTGATGACTTCATGTATTATAATGAATATTTTATATATTTACATAATGGTTTGATAATTCTCATAACATTGTGATGAATGTTGCTTAAATTTGGGATAATCCAAGGTTTCTATCAATGGCATATTGATAGGAGGAGTTTGGTTAAACTCTGGGGAGTTATGGTTAACTCTATTAGTCATCAATTAGTTGTCATCATCAAAAATGGGGAGATTGTTGAATCTCGGATTTTGATAATGAAACTAATTGATTATGTTTTATGATCTAACTGCGTTTTGAGTTACGCATGTCTACTATCGATCAGGATTAGACAGTTGACGCTAGAGGAATTGACGTTGCGCTGGAAGTGATCATGTCAGGATATTGGATGTCGAGTCGAAGGTTCGATCGATAATCGGCAGGAGGCTTCGAACGTCGGGCATCGGGCCAAGAAGAGCGGATTTGCACCAAGGATATCAAGGTTGCAGAGGCAACCGCTGATTAGGCAACTGTTGAATCTCGAATTTTAATGATGAAATCAATTGGTGAAATATTTGTTCTAATCCATATTGTCAAAGATAAGTGTGCAGGATTAACTACGATGGTTAGAAACATAAAGCGATTTGCCGAGGTCAAGTCCGTCGGGTGTTCAAGAGTTCATCGGAAGTTCGAAGGATCGTCGGAAGTGTTGCCGAAACCAATCGAGATCGAATCAGGGACTTACTGAAGTTTTTGGAAGTTCACGGCAAAGATCGTCGAAGGTTCACGGAGATTACCGAGAAGGTTCGGAAGTTTGCCGAAGACTCGTTGAGCATGCCATACAAGCCGAGAGCATGCTGGGAATCCGTTGGAAGAAATCCGAGGGAAGTATCAGAAGATCGCCAAAGTCTCATCGTAAAGCTCGCTGGAATAAGACTTGAAGAATATCGATTTAAATCACTATTAATTATGTTTTAATTTCGTAGTTGGCATGTACTTAGGGCAAGCATTTCGAATTAATCCTGCTCAAATCTAGTAGGGGCCAACCGGGCTCTTACTGGGCCTTGAACAAGGCCCATTCAGCATTGCTAAATGGGCCAGGCAGTGGAACAGCCTGGTAGCCGAGTGTTGGGCGGTAGTACCGCCCAACTGCAGTGCGTAGAGGCGATAGTACCACCTGGCACAAGCGGTAGTACCACCTGGCACAAGTGGTAGCACCGCTTGTGCACTATCAGTCTGACGACTGACAGGCGGTAGCACTGCCAGCACCAGGAACTCCAATTTGATTTCAAATTTGAAGCCCAAATTTGAATCCACTTTAGATCTATGAATACCCCCCTTTCTCAAATTGAAAGAGCACCCTTTTGAGAGTTAGAAATTGAGCTAAAGTCTTACAAAAGTCTTGTTTTTAATAGCTTGTGTTCACCTCCTTCTTTCTCTTTAGAAAATCTATAAGAGTGTGAACTTCTTGTAAAAGGGTTGTAAGAGGGGTGTTTGGTCCTTCTCCTTCAAAAGGATTTGCTAGTGGAAGTTGGGAGCTTCATCGGAGAAGGCTTCGGAAGTGGATGTAGGTCACTTTGACCGAACCACTATACATTGCAGCGTCTTAAATGTGTGAGTGTTTAAATTTCTATTTCATCTCTTTACTTGGCTACAAACCATTCAATTTTTCATTACCTTTACTCAAGCAACTTCAACCAAGTCATCTTTCGTCAAAGTTTTCATATGAACTAGCCTTTTACCGAAATCGATTTCAAGCTTACGATTTTAATCCGCTGCACTAATTCACCCCCCCCCCCTTTTTAGTGCTTGTCCAATCCTAACAATTGGTATCAGAGCAAGTTCATATTGAATCTCGAATTTTGATGATGAGGTCAATTGGTGAAATATTTGTTCTAATATATTTTGTTGAGATAAGTGTGCAGGAATAACTATAATGGGATGAAAACATAAAGTGATTTACCGTGGTCAAGTCCGTCGGGTGTTCAAGAGTTCATCGGAAGTTCGAGAGATCGTCGGAAGTGTTGTCGGAACCAGCCAAGATCGAATCAGGGACTTGCCGAAGTTTTTGAAAGTTCATCGCAAAGATCGTCGAAGGTTTGCGGAACTCACCGGAAAGAATCGGAAGCTAGCCGAAGACTCGTTGAGCTCGCCATACAATCCGAGAGTATGCTGGAAGTTCGCCAGAAGAAATCCGAGGGAAGTGTCGGAAGTCCGCCGGAATCTCACCATAAAGCTCACCGGAAGTTGACTTGAAGAATGTCGGGTTAAATAACTTAGAATTATGTCTTAAATTCATAGTTTGCACGTGATTATAGCAAGGATTTAGAAATAATCCTGCCTAAATTTGGTAGGAGCTAATCGGGCTCTTATTGGGCCAACTTGGGCCTTAAACAAGGCCCATTCAGCCTTTACTAAATGGGCCAGGCGGTTGAACCGCCCAGCCTGGGGCGGTAGCACCGCCCCTGTTGCCTAGTCTAGGGCGATAGCACCACCCCTATCGCCTAGTCTAGGGCGGTAGCACCGCCCCTGCTGTGTTAGTCTGCCAGACTGATAGGCGGTTGCACCGCCTCTGATAGGCGGTTGAACCGCCCAGCACCGGGAAACTCAAATTGAGTTCAAATTTGGAGCCCAAATTTGAACCTCTTTGAGCCTATAAATACCCTCCCTTTCTTAGCTGAAACGGTACCCTTTTGAGAGTTAGAATCTTAAGTAAAAGTCTTTGAAAAGTCTTGTCTCTTCTTTTGCTAAGTGTTCACCTCCTTCTTCTTCTTGTGAAATCTTGTAAGAGTGTGAACCTCTTGTAAAAGGTTGTAAGAGGGGTATTTGGTCCTTCCCCTTCAAAGGATTTGTTAGTGGAAGTGCGGAGCCTCATCGCAAGGCTTCAAGAGTGGATGTAGGTCATTTGACCGAACCACTATACATCATTGTGTTCATGAATGTGTGAGTGTTTACATTTCTGAATTATTTCATTACTTAGCTGCAAATTGCTTAGTTCCTCTCTATTTACTTTACTCAAGCAAATTCTTTCAAGTTCTCTTTCGTCGAATCAAAATCTTCCTATGAACTTGTCTTTTTGCGAAATCAGTCTCAAAATTATGATATTAATCCACTGCACTAATTCACCCCCCCCCCCTCTTAATGCCTTTCCAATCATAACAATTGGTATCAGAGCAAGGTTTACTCTCATATTGGTTTAAAACCTAAGAGAGATGGCCTACTCCTGTACGCAAGAGGGTCACTCCATTACTCGTCCGTCTATGTTTAATGGGTCAGATTATACGTATTGAAAGACTCGTATGAGGATTTTTCTCATTTCTATGGACTTCGAACTTTGGAACATTGTTGAAAATGGCTTTGCAAAATCTTCTCTTCCGATGAGTGAGTGGAATGAGTCGGAAAGAAAGATTTTTGCTCTCAATGCAAAGGCTATGAATGTCTTATTTTGTGCGCTTGATAAGAATGAGTTTAATCGGGTTTCTATTTGCGAATCAGCATTTGATATTTGGCACACTCTTGAAATCACTCGTGAAGGTACTAGTCGAGTGAAAGAGTCCAAAATCAATATTCTTGTATAGTCTTATGAACTTTTTCGGATGAAACCAAATGAGTCCATTGGAGACATGTACACCCGCTTTACGGATGTCATCAATGGACTTAAAGCTCTTGGTAAAGGTTTTTCTAATTTTGAGTTGGTAACTAAAATTTTAAGATCCCTTCTAAAGAGTTGGGATCCAAAGGTTACGACCATTCAAGAGGCCAAGGATCTTAAAATATTTCCGCTTGAAGAACTTATTGGGTGTCTAATGACCTACGAGATGACATGCTATGCTCATGAAGAGCTTGAGAACCCCCTTCCAAAGAACAGGAAGGATATGACACTTAGAACACAAGAAGACCACTTGAAAGGAACATCAAGTGATGAGGACAGTGACAATGACATTGCACTTTTAACTCGAAAGTTTCAGAAATTTATAAGAAAGAACAAATTTAAAAATGACACAAAAAATAAATTTGAACACAAAAAGGACCAAGTTATTTGCTACGAATGCAAGAAGCTGGGACACTTCAAGAATGAATGCCCTCAAGCCAAGAAGAAGTCATTCAAGAAGAAGAAAGCTTTAAAGGCCATGTAGGATGATTCAAGTGACTCCGAGGTTGAAGAAGCTAGCAACAAAGAGGAGGCCAACTTCACGCTAATGGCATTAGGAGAAGAGGTTAGTGAGTTATTTAATGAAGAGTTATCTTTCGATGAACTTTCTATCGCTTTTCATGAGTTATTCGATGAATGTAGAACTATTAGTAAAAAGTTCAATTTGCTTAAGAAAGAGCATGCTTTATTACAAAATAAGTTCAATAGTCTCCAAACCCATTCTCTACCCCCATGCTCTAAGTGTGAACACTTAGAAGCAACAAAAAGGGAGAACTTGCTACTCAAAGAGACCCTAAATAAGTTTAAGGTCGGTAGCAAGGGCTTGGACATGATCCTTGCTAACAAGGGCCACGTCGGAAATAGATGTGGAGTTAGATTTATGAGTGGATCTCATCAAAATCCCACCATGTTTGTTAAAGGACCCACATTGCATGTATCACACCATTTGAAATGTAATTTTTGTGGTAAAACTGGACATGTTGTTTACAAATGTCCATTCAAGAAAATTAGTCCATAAAAATTGATATGAGTTCCTAAAGGAACCATAAACAATTCAATGTTGAATTACAAATTAAGTAGATCAATTTGTAAGGCACCCAAAATCAAATGGGTACCTAAAAACCATCCTCTTTTGTAGACAAACTCACAAGCTAGGAGCAAGAAATGGTATCTTGATAGTGGATACTCAAGGCACATGACCGGAGATCCATCTCATTTCTCTATGCTCACTAGCAAAGAAGAAGGGTATGTCACCTTCAGAGACAACAACAAGGGTAAAATCATTGGCAAGGGAACCATAGGTAACAAATCAAGTTTTTCAATTGATTATGTGTTGCTAGTTGATGGTTTAAAATATAATCTTTTAAGCATTAGTCAATTATGCGATAAAGGTTATGTTGTTATACTTGAATCTAATGTTTGCATCATTGAAAAACCAAACAATGACATATCCATGATTGCTTTAAAACAAAACAATGTCTACACCATAAATATTGATGAATTAAGTAATGAAATATATTTTTCGGTTTTGAATGATGATGCTTGGCTTTGGCATAGGAGATTAGGCCATGCAAATATGAAACTAATTTCTAAGATTTCATCTAGAGAGTTAGTAAGAGGAATCCCAAATATGAAATTTGTCAAGGACAAGGTATGTGATGCATGTCAACTAGAAAAACAAATAAAAACTAGTTTCAACTCAAAAAATCAAATTAGTACCACTAGACCATTGTAATTGATCCATTTGAACTTATTTGGACCAATTGATATAACAAGCCTAGGAGGTAGGAAATATGCCTTTGTAATTGTGGATGACTATAGTAGATACACTTGGACCTATTTCTTGGCTCACAAAAGTGATTGTTTCAAATGTTTCTCTAAATTTTATAAACTCACTCAAAATGAAAAAGGTTTTATGATTTCATCAATTCGAAGTGATCACGGAGGTGAATTTCAAAATCATGACTTCCAAAATTTTTATGAAATAAATGGATATAACCATAACTTCTCTACTCTAAGAAATCCACAACAAAATGGAGTAGTGGAAAGGAAAAATAGAAGTTTGCAAGAAATGGCTAAAACCATGTTAAATGAATATAATTTACCAAAATATTTTTGGGCCGAAGCCGTGAACACGGCTTGCTATGTTCTAGTGAGACCATCCCTATCTAAAACTCCATATGAATTATGGAATGATAAAAAACTCAATGTTTCTTATTTTAAAGTTTTTGGTTGTAAATGCTTTATTTTAAATGAAAAGGATGCCTTAGGAAAATTCGATGCAAAATCTAATGAAGGCATATTTCTTGGTTATTCTTCCATTTCTAAGGCTTTTCGTGTTTTCAACAAAAGAACCTTAGTCATAGAAGAATCTATTCATGTGGTTTTTAATGAAATTTCTGAATTTAAGAAGAAAGATTTTGATGATGATTTTGGCTTTGATAATTTGAATTTGAATGAACCCTCTCCTCAAAATGACAACTTGGATGCATCTTCTTCCCAAACTTCCTTACCCAAGGAATGGAAGTATGTAGATGCTCATCCCAAGGAGTTAATTATAGGAGATGCATCGAAAGGGGTTCAAACTCGCTCTTCTTTCAAAGATTTTTGTACCCATGCCACTTTTCTTTCTCAAGTTGAACCAAAATGCATTGATGATGCCTTGAAAGATGATTCATGGGTTATCGCAATGCAAGAAGAATTGAATCAATTTGAGAGGAATGAGGTATGGAAGCTTGTTCCTAGACCTAATGACCACTTAGTTATTGGTACTAAGTGGGTCTTTAGAAATAAGCAAGATGAATGTGGTATCGTGGTTAAAAACAAGGCTAGACTAGTGGCCAAAGGTTTCAACTAAGAAGAAGGTATCGATTACGAAGAGACCTTCACTCCGGTGGCAAGATTAGAAGCCATTAGGATGCTCCTTGCCTATGCTAGTAGTAATGATTTCAAATTATTTCAAATGGATGCCAAAAGTGCATTCTTAAATGGTTTTATTTTCGAAGAAGTGTATGTCGAACAACCACCCGGATTTGAAAATTTTTTTCTTCCTAACCATGTGTTTAAGCTAACTAAGGCTCTATATGGTCTAAAACAAGCCCCTAGGGCTTGGTATGAGAGGCTTAGTTCTTTTTTAATTTCAAATGATTTCACTAAAGGTAAGGTTGATACTACATTGTTTATTAAATATTTTAAAAATAATTTTTTTATTGTTCAAATTTATGTTGATGATATTATTTTTGGTTCTTCTAATAAATCACTATGTGAATCATTTACCAAGAATATGAGTGATGAATTTGAGATGAGCCTAATGGGAGAACTAAATTTCTTTTTAGGATTGCAAATTAAGCAACTAAGTGATGGTATATTTCTAAATCAATCAAAGTATACATTAGAATTGGTAAAACGATTTAACATGGATGGATCAAAAGACATTAGCACTCCTATGAGCACCTCCACTAAGTTAGATATGGATGAAAATGGAGAAAGTTTTGATCAAAAAACATATAAGGGCATGATAGGTAGCTTGCTTTATCTCACTACAACCAGACTTGACATCATATTTAGTGTGGGGCTATGTGCAAGATTCTAAGCTAATCCTAAGCTATCTCACTTCAAAGCCGTTAAGAGAATCCTTAGATATCTTAAAGAGACTCCGAATCTTGGATTATGGTATCCAAAATCCGATAACTTTGATTTGAAAGCTTATGCAGATGAGGATTTTGGTGGATGTAAAATAGATAGAAAAAGTACATCCGGAACATGTCAATTTCTAGGACATGCACTTGTTTCTTGGACTTCCAAGAAATAAAATTCAGTTGCACCATCTACGGTAGAAGCCGAATACGTAGCTGCAAGTGCATGCTGTGCACAGGTTATTTAGATGAAAAATATACTAGAAGACTATGGAATTTATTTAAATAACATTCCTATAAAATATGATAACATGAGTGCTATTTGTCTAACTAAAAATCCGATTCAACACTCTCGAACTAAGCACATTGACATTAGACATCATTTTATACGTGATCATGTCAGTAGTAAAGATGTCACCCTTGAATTTATTGATACAAATCATCAATTAGGGGACATTTTTACAAAACCCTTAAATGAGGAACAATTTGATTTTATTAGAAGAGAATTAGGCATATTAAATTGTCCTAATAAATGAGCTTTATTGTATAAGATTTTTCTTTGAAATTTTGATTTTCATCGATTTGCCTTCCTCTCGGATTTTTTTTTGAAATTTCAGATTTCTTTTTGATATCATCCCATCCTTAAAATCTCTGAAAACAAATTCAGAATAAATTTAAAAAAGGGGAATTTTTGTGCTACCGGCGGTAGCACCGCTAGATCCGATGGTAGCACCGCCTGGGTAGTCAGACCCCAGGCAGTAGAACCGCCCGAACACCCCTTATAAAAGGGGTGAGTTAGGGTCGGCGGTAGAACCGCCCCCTAACCCGAGAGAACTCTTCCTCACCTCCCTAATCCCCTCAAAACACTTCCAAGCCTTATTCTCTTCCTCTAGAAACCTAAGAAGGGGATTTGTCCTTGATTCAAGCTCCCTACATCTCAAGGGAACACATCTAAGGTAAAATCTGAAATTTTTCTCTCCTTTTCTTCTCTAGTTTAGTTCTTTCCTTTAAATTGATTATTGATCTATCCTCACTAGAAATGGCTCCTAAAAGATCGTCAAGAGATAAAGGGAAAAGGGTGGAGGTAGATTCATTTGACCAATCTCTGTTCAAATCAAAAGATGCATCCCTTAGGTTTTCTGAACTTGTTACTAGAACCATTCATAAAGGGAAATATGTTGATTTGAATCAATTAGGGAACCTTGAACCCATCATGTGGTTTGCTGACTTGGAGGTCTTACCCATTTTGCAAATTGTTGAACCTATTTATCCACGCTTGATTAAATTATTTTATGCTAATTTAAGTGTGAATGATAATGACTTATCTACCTATCTTCTAGAAAATGAGATCCAAATATTTGATAGTACAATATGCTCACTAATTGGAATTGTTGAGAAAGAGTTAGGATGCTATTTTAGAGGGAAATGGGACATGGACACAATCGGAGCCGCCCACTCCGAAGCCTTAGAAACCGTCTTTGCAAATCCGAACTTAGGTATAATTCCCAAGAGTTGTGAATATTTGTTGCCTTTTAACTCTAAAATTTTACATCACATTCTTATAAGCATTATCATTCCTAAACAGTTTCATCATGATGAAATCAGTTTAACTGAGTTAGGTACCATATATTAGATCATGACCAGAAAGAATTATTGTTTTGGATACCTAATCCGGCAATACATGATAGAAGTCATTTCTAAAGGGTTAATGTTACCATATGGAGGATTGATAACGAGATTGTTGCATGCCCATAATATTAGTATTCCACCTGATGAAGAAGTAGTACAAGTGGACAGATTTAACATCATTGACATGAAACTACTTAGGAGACTTAGGTGTACATTTGAGCATGGATCAGGGGTTAGACAACCTAGAAGAAGTGATATACCTCCCCCACCAGTAGAACATCCTGAAACACCAGTCTTTAGGGGAAGTGAATCTCCTCCTCCTGATCCCTTTGATACAACTCCATCAGTGCCAGCTTTAGCTCCACCTTCTGACGATCCAATCATGAGAGAATTAAATGAAGTTAAATTACAGCAAATTGAAC
Organism: Musa beccarii; assembly: GCA_024322285.1. Taxonomy (NCBI): domain Eukaryota; kingdom Viridiplantae; phylum Streptophyta; class Magnoliopsida; order Zingiberales; family Musaceae; genus Musa; species Musa beccarii. The sequence goes on along the minus strand of CM044395.1, from coordinate 26,768,992 downwards.
TTTTGAAGGAAATGCGAAAGATGAACCAAAAGATAGATCACATGAATAGGCACTTTGGCATTCCTCCTGAGGAGTAGTTTGTTGTATTTTCTTTTTGAACATTGTAAACTTTTGTGCAACTTTGACATCTATGCAACCTTAAAAATATCTTTACTACATTTTCTTGGGTATTGTCGAATGATATTCGGATTTTTGAATGATTTTTTTCCCTCATTTGTGATATTTTTTGGATATTTTTTACATATCTTTAGATGACGCACTCAAAATATTTTCGGTTTTCACTCGTATGTGAATCTCTCTCTTCCTTTTTCTTAATGACAAAGGGGGAGAAATATGTGACAAGTGAATGCATTTGCCATGCTTTGCAAGTTATATGCATTTGTCATGCTTGAAATGCTTGATATCATTTTTTAATTATGTATACTTCATTGATATCATTTGATACCTGTCTATTTAAACATCCTTTGACTTAATGATGAATATCTATAAGTATCATACATCGACATTGTCATCATTAAGTAAACCATGAAGTTTTTTCTTTCATATGTTAGACGATAAGTTAAACTTATCGTGTTGATAAGTTTTTACTATCTATGGCATATAGATAGGGGGAGTTAAGAGTAACTCCATCATCAATTGATTGTCATCATAAAAAAGGGGGAGATTGTTGAATCTCGAATTTTGATGATGAGATCAATTGGTGAAATATTTGTTCTAATATATTTTGTCGAGATAAGTGTGCAGGAATAACTACGATGGGATGAAAACATAAAGTGATTTACCGTGGTCAAGTCCGTTGGGTGTTCAAGAGTTCATCGGAAGTCCGAGAGATCGTCGGAAGTGTTGCCGGAACCAGCCAAGATCGAATCAGGGACTTGCCGAAATTTTCAGAAGTTCATCGCAAAGATCGTCGAAGGTTCGCGGAACTCACCAGGAAGATTCGGAAGCTAGCCGAAGACTCGTTGAGCTTGCCATATAATCCGGGAGTATGCTGGAAGTCCGCTGGAAGAAATCCGAGGGAAGTGTCGGAAGTCCGCCGGAATCTCGCCATAAAGCTCGTCGGAAGTTGACTTGAAGAATGTCGGGTTAAATCACTTAGAATTATGTTTTAAATTCATAGTTTGCACGTGATTAGAGCAAGGATCTAGAAATAATTCTGCCTAAATTTGGTAGGGGCCAACTGGGCTCTTACTGGGCCAACTTGGGCCTTAAATAAGGCTCATTCAGCCTTTGTTGAATGGGCCAGGCGGTTGAACCGCCCAGCCTGGGGCGGTAGCACCGCCTGGCTAGGGCGGTAGCACTGCCCCTGTCGACCAGTCTGGGGCGATAGCACCACCCCTGCTGTGTCAGTCTACCAGACTAACAGGCGGTTGCACCGCCTCTGACAGGCGATTGAACAGCCCAGCACTGGGAAACTCAAATTGAGTTCAAATTTGGAGCCCAAATTTGAACCTCTTTGAGCCTATAAATACCTCCCCTTTTTCAGCTAAAAGGGTACCCTTTTGAGAGTTAGAATCTTGAGTAAAAGTCTTTGAAAAGTCTTGAAAAGTCTTATTTCGTCTCTTGCTAAGTGTTCAGCTCCTTCTTCTTCTTGTGAAATCTTCTAAGAGTGTGAACCTCTTGTAAAGGGTTGTAAGAGGGTTATTTGGTCCTTCCCCTTCAAAGGATTTGCTAGTGGAAGTGCGGAGCCTCATCGCAAGGCTTCAAGAGTGGATGTAGGTCATTTGACCGAACCACTATACATCATTGTGTTCATGAATGTGTGAGTATTTACATTTCTGAATTATTTCATTACTTAGCTACAAATTGCTTAGTTCCTCTCTATTTACTTTACTCAAGCAACTTCTTTCAAGTTCTCTTTCGTCGAATCGAAATCTTCCTACGAACTTGTCTTTTTGCGAAATCGGTCTCAAAATTATGATATTAATCCGCTGCACTAATTCACCCCCTCTCTTAGTGCCTTTCCGATCCTAATAGTTCACTCTCATATTTGGTTTAAAACCCAAGAGAGATGGCCTATTCTGGTATACAAGAGAGTCATTTCATTACACGTCCGCCTATGTTTAATGGGTCGGATTATACATATTGGAAGACTCGTATGAGGATCTTTCTTATTTCTATGGATTTGGGGCTTTGGAATATCATTGAGAATGGTTTTCAAAAATCTTCTCTTCCGATGAGCGATTGGAATGAATCGGAGAAGAAGGTTTTTGCTTTAAACGCAAAGGCTATGAATGCCTTATTTTGTGCACTAGACAAAAATAAATTTAATCGCGTATCAATTTGTGAATTGGCTTTTGATATTCGGCATACTCTTGAGATCACTCATGAAGGCACTAGCCGAGTGAAAGAGTCCAAAATCAATATTCTTGTGCATTCTTATGAACTTTTCCGAATGAAACCAAGTGAGTCCATTGGAGACATGTACACCCGCTTTACGGATGTCATCAATGGACTTAAGGCACTTGGTAAAGGTTTTTCCAACTTTGAACTTGTAACTAAGATTTTAAGATCCCTTCTAAAGAGTTGGGATCCAAAAGTTACGGTCATTCAAGAGGCCAAGGACCTTAAGACTTTTCCTCTTGAAGAACTTATTGGGTCTCTAATAACCTACGAAATGACGTGTCATGCTCATGAAGAGCTCGAGAACCCCCTTCTAAAGAACAGGAAGGATATGACACTAAGAACACAAGAAGACCACTTGAAAGGAATATCAAGTGATGAGGACAGTGACAATGACATTGCACTTTTAACTTGAAAATTCAAAAAGTTCATAAGGAAGAACAAATTTAAAAATGATAAAAAATAAACTTGAACATAAAAAGGACCAAGTTATTTGCTATGAGTGCAAGAAGCCATGGCACTTCAAATATGAATGCCCCCAAGCCAAGAAGAAGCAACCCAAGAAGAAGAAAGCATTGAAGGCTACATGGGATGATTCAAGTGACTCCGAGGTTGAAGAAGCAAGCAACAAAGAGGAGGCTAACTTCATGCTAATGGCCCTTAGAGAAGAGGTTAGTGAGTTATTTAATGAAGAATTATCTTTCGATGAGCTTTCTATCACTTTTCATGAGTTATTTGATGAATGTAGAACTATTAGTCAGAAGTTCAATTTGCTTAAGAAAGAGCATGCTTTATTACAAAATAAGTTCAATAGTCTCCAAACTCCTTCTCTACCCCCATGCTCTAAGTGTGAACACTTAGAAGCAATAGAAAAGGAGAATTTGCTACTCAAAGAGACCCTAAACAAGTTTAAGATCGGTAGCAAGGGCTTGGACATGATCCTTGCTAACAAGGGCCACATCGGAAATAGATGTGGAGTTAGATTTATGAGTGGATCTCATCAAAATCCCACCATGTTTGTTAAAGGACCCACATTACATGTATCACACCATTTGAAATGTAATTTTTGTGGTAAAACTGGACATGTTGTTTACAAATGTCCATTCAAGAAAATTAGTCCACAAAAATTGATATGAGTTCCTAAAGGAACCATAAACAATTCAATGTTGAATTACAAATTAAGTAGATCAATTTGTAAGGCACTCAAAATCAAATGGGTACCTAAAAACCATCCTCTTTTGTAGACAAACTCACAAGTTAAGAGCAAGAAATGGTATCTTGATAGTGGATGCTCATGGCACATGATTGGAGATCCATCTGATTTCTCTATGCTCACTAGCAAAGAAGAAGGGTATGTCACCTTCGGAGACAACAACAAGGGTAAAATCATTGGCAAGGGAACCATAGGTAACAAATCAAGTTTTTCAATTGATGATGAGTTGCTAGTTGATGGTTTAAAATATAATCATTTAAGCATTAGTCAATTATGCGATAAAGGTTATGTTGTCAGATTTGAATCTAATGTTTTCTTCATTGAAAAACCAAACAATGACATATCCATGATTGCTTTAAAACAAAATAATATCTACACCATCAATATTGATGAATTAAGTAATGAAATGTGTTTTTCAGTTTTGAATGATGATGCTTGGCTTTGGCATAGGAGATTAGGCCATGCAAGCATGAAACTAATATCTAAGATTTCATCTAGAGAGTTAGTACGAGGAATTCCCAATATGAAGTTTGTCAAGGACAAAGTATGTGATGCATGTCAACTAGGAAAATAAATAAAAACTAGCTTCAAACCAAAAAATCAAATTAGCACACTAGACCATTACAATTGATCCATTTGGACTTATTTGGACCAATTGATATAATAAGCTTAGGAGGTAGCAAATACGCCTTCGTAATTATGGATAACTATAGTAGATACACTTGGACATACTTCTTGACTCACAAAAGTGATTGTTTCAAATGTTTTTCAAAATTTTGTAAACTCACTCAAAATGAAAAAGGTTTCATGATTTCATCAATTCGAAGTGATCATGGAGGTGAATTTTAAAACCATAACTTCTAAAATTTTTGTGAAATAAACAGATATAACCATAACTTCTCTACTCCAAGAAATCCTTAACAAAATGGAGTAGTGGAAAGGAAAAATAGAAATTTGTAAGAAATGGCTAGAACCATGTTAAATGAATATAATTTACCAAAATATTTTTGGGCCGAAGCCGTGAACACGACTTGCTATGTTATGAATAGAGTTATAATTAGACCATCCCTATCTAAGACTCCATATGAATTATGAAATAATAAAAAATATAATATTTCTAACTTTAAAGTTTTCGATTATAAATGCTTTATTTTAAATGAAAAGGATACCTTAGGAAAATTCGATGCTAAATCTGATGAAGGTATCTTTCTTGGTTACTCTTCTATTTCTGAAACTTTTTGGGTTTTCAACAAAAGAACCTTAGTTATAAAAGAATCTATTCATATGATTTTTAATAAATTTTTTGAATCAAAGAAAAAAGATTTTGATGATGATCTTGGTTTTAATGATTTGAATTTGAATGAACCCTCTCCTCAAAATGACAACTTGGATGCATCTTCTTCTCAAATTTTCTTACCCAAGGAATGGAAGTATGTAGATGCCCATCCCAAGGAGTTAATTATAGAAGGTACATCTAAAGAGGTTCAAACTTGTTCTTCATTTAAGAATTTTTGTGCCCATACTGCTTTTCTTTCTCAAGTTGAACCAAAATGCATTGATGATGCCTTGAAAGATGATTCTTGGGTCATCGCAATACAAGATGAGTTAAATCAATTTGAGAGGAATGAGGTATGGAAGCTTGTTCCTAGACCTAATGACCATTTAGTTATTGGTACTAAATGGGTCTTTAGAAATAAGCAAGATGAATACGATATTGTGGTTAGAAATAAGGCTAGATTAGTGGCCAAAGGTTTTAACCAAGAAGAAGGTATTGATTATGAAGAGACCTTCACTCCTATGACAAGATTAGAAGCCATCAGGATGCTCCTTACCTATGCTTGTAGTAATGATTTTAAACTATTTCAAATGGATGTCAAAAGTGCCTTTTTAAATAGCTTTATTTCCGAAGAAGTATATGTTGAACAACCATCTGGATTTGAAAATTCTCTTCTTCCTAATCATGTGTTTAAATTAACTAAAGCTCTCTATGGACTAAAACAAGCTCCTAGAGCTTGGTATGAAAGACTTGGCTCCTTTCTTATTTCTAATAATTTTACAAAAGGCAAGGTTGATACTACATTGTTTATCAAACATTTTGAAAATAATTTTCTTATTATTCAAATTTATGTTGATGACATTATTTTTGGTTCTTCGGATGAATCATTATGTGAATCTTTTGCCAAGTGTATGAGTCATGAATTTGAGATGAGTCTAATAGGAGAATTAACCTTCTTTCTTGGATTACAAATTAAACAACTTAGTAATGGAATATTCCTTAATCAATCCAAATATACATTAGAATTGTTAAAATGATTTAATATGGATAGTTCAAAAGTCATTCACACTCCAATGAGTACTTCCACCAAGTTAGACTTAGATGAAGGTGGAGAAAATTTTGATCAAAAGACATATAGAGGGATGATAGATAGCTTGTTCTATCTTACTACAACTAGACCGGATATTATGTTTAGTGTAGGACTTTGTGTGAGATTTCAAGCTAATCCTAAGTTGTCTCACCTTAAAGTCGTTAAAAGAATTCTTAGATATCTTAAAGGTACTCCTAATCTAAGATTATGGTATCCAAAATCTGATAACTTTGATTTGAAAGCCTATGCAGATGCGGATTTTGATGGATATAGAATAGATAGAAAGAGCACATCCAGAACATGCCAATTTTTAGGACATGCACTTGTTTCTTGGACTTCCAAGAAACAAAATTCGGTTGTACTATCTACGGCAGAAGCCGAATACATAGCCACAAGTGCATGTTGTGCTCAAGTCATTTGGATGAAAAATACACTGGAAGATTATGGAATTCATTTAAATAACATTCCTATAAAATGCGATAATACAAGTGCTATTTGTCTAACCAAAAATCCTATTCAACACTCTAGAACTAAACACATTGACATAAGACATCACTTTATACAAGATCATGTTAACAGTAACGATGTCACTCTTGAATTTATCGATACAAAACATCAATTAGCAGACATATTTACGAAACCTTTAAATGAAGAACAATTTGACTTCATTAGGAGGGAAATAGGCATGTTAAATTGTCCTTGTGAATGAGTAGCATTATATATGGTTTCTTTCGGCTTTCGTGGATTTTACAAATACTCGGCTCTCCCGGATTTGCCTCCCTCATTTTAATTCTATATCTTAAGGAGTGATCTATGATTACATCTCATTTCAACACTAGAAAACAATTTTTTTTTAAAAAAAATTTTTGGGGTAGCAGTAGCACCGCCAGAACCGACGGTAATACCGCTTGGGTACTCGGCTCCCAGGCGGTAGCACCGCCTGGTTGGCGGTAGTACTGCCCGAACACCCCCATATAAAAGGGGGTGTTAGGGTCGACGGTAGAACCCATCGAAAACCTCCTCCCTTTTATCCTTCTTCCTCCTAAGCTCCTCTAAGCTCTCTCCTCTCCATTCTTCCTCCTCCTAAAGGGCAATCAAAGGCATTTTCTTGATCCAAGCTCCTCACCTCTCTAGGAAATACAAATAAGGTAAAATCTGAAATTTTCTCTTCTACTCACATTTGCTTGTCTTTTCGTTATTGTTTCCTTTTGTTTCTTCATCATGAATAGATATGGCTCCTAAGAAATCAACAAGAGGCAAAGGGAAAAGGTTGGAAGGAGATTCATTTGACCCAACCCTTTTTAGATCTAATGAGGTAGCCTTAAGATACCCAAATTTTGATTATAAAGCCATACATAAGGGTAAACATGTTGATCTAGGTGAACTAGGAAACCTAGAACCTATTAGATGGTTTGTTAATCTAAATGCTCTACCTATCTTGCAAATTAATGAACTAATCTACCCTAGGTTGGTTAAGCTATTTTATGCTAACATGATTATTGAAGATGATGTTTTGACTACCTATGTGTTAGGAACCACAATTTAGATTTCTGATCGTACCATATGTGAGCTACTTGGAATTGAAGAAAAGAATAGAGGATGTTATGTTAGAGGACAATGGGATATGGATGCAATCGGAGCAACCCACTCCGAAACCTTAGAGATGATCTTTGCTAATCCTAACCTAGGCATCATTCCTAAAAGCTGCAAGTACTTATTACCTTTTAATTCGAAATTACTTCATCATATCATGATAAGCATTCTACTACCGAAGCAGTTTCACCCTGATGAAATGAGTATGTTAGAACTAAGTACGATGTATTGGATTATGACTAGACAAAACAACTGCTTTGGTTATTTGATTAGACAACACATGATAGAAATTTTCTCTAGAGACTCAATGTTGTCATATGGCGGGTTGATCACTAGATTCATTTTTGCCCATAATATTTGTGTGTCACCCGATGAGGAGATAATGCAAGTTGATAGATATAACATAATTAATAGAAGTCTCTTGAAGCGACTTAAATGCACCTTTAGAGATGGAATATGGATTAGGCAACCTAGAAGGGTTGATATAGTTTCCCCACTGGTAGAGCAACCTGAAACACCAATGTTTAGGAGAAATGAATCTCCTCCACCTAGTATTGTTGATCCAGCACCATCTGAGCCAGCTCCTGCTCCATCTACTGAAGATCCGATCATGCTTACCTTAAATCAAATCACATCACAATAAGCTAAAATTTTGAAGGAAGTGCAACAAATGAGCCGTAAAATAGATCACTTGTATAGGCATTTTGGTATTCCCCCTCCGGAATAGCTGTTGTTTTCTTTTTAAACACTTGTCCTGTTATGATTATGACTACTATGGATGATGTTGTGTGATGTTACTTTTACTTCATCTACTCAGCTTTTTAATGAACTTTTTTTTCGGTTCGATCATAATTTTTGGATGATACTTTCATATTATTTTATGACTTGATACCTTCCTCAAATGGTTTCATGCTCTCTCCATGGCTCAATAATTGATCGACTTTTGTATTCTCCCTCTCATGGCTTGCTAAATGAGGTTTTTTCTTTTCTTCTACGAAGTAATGAATGGTTTCTCCACCTCGATTATTTTTGTTGATGACAAAGGGGGAGAAAAAATATAAATTGCTATGATGGAGTAATTGTTGCTATGTTGGAATAAAATGCTTAAAGTGAAATATGAATCAATTGTATCGCATCGCAAATGCTTAAGAATTCTTATTCTTGAGATAAGCTACTTTTTCATTTAATATCATGTCTTGATATTGAAATACTCTTTTGGATATAACTTAATTCTTATCATGCTTGAATTAATATTTTTAGTTATTATAGGTGTAAATACCTTGACATTGTTTAAAATATATTGTTTTTTATATTTATGCCTAAGCTTGTTTATTAAGCTTTATGTTAAATGAAATCTATCGGATTTGACTTGAATTCAAAAGATTGAATTCAAGTGCTTTTACCTTCTAATGATATGGCATATAGATAGGGGGAGTTAAGAGTAACTCCATCATCAATTGATTGTCATCATAAAAAAAGGGGGAGATTGTTGAATCTCGGATTTTGATGATGAAATCAATTGGTGAAATATTTATTCTAATCTATATTGTCAAAGATAAGTGTGCAGGATTAACTACGATGGGTTAGAAACATAAAGCGATTTGCCGAGGTCAAGTTCGTCGAGTGTTCAAGAGTTCATTGGAAGTCCGAAGGATCGTCGGAAGTATTGCCGGAACCAACCAAGATTGAATCAGGGACTTACCGAAGTTTTCGAAAGTTCACGGCAAAGATCGTCGAAGGTTCGCGGAGATTGCCGAGAAGGTTCGAAAGTTTGCCGAAGACTCGTTGAGCGCGCCATATAAGCCGGGAGCATGTTAGGAATCGGCCGGAAGAAGTCCGAGGGAAGTATCGGAAGACTGCCGAAGTCTCATCGTAAAGCTCACCGGAATAAGACTTGAAGAATATTGATTTAAATCACTGTTAATTATGTTTTAATTTTGTAGTTGGCACGTACTTAGGGCAAGGATTTCGAATTAATCTTGCTCAAATCTGGTAGGGGCCAACCAAACTCTCACTGGACCTTTTTGGGCCTTGAACAAGGCCCATTCAGCATTACTGAATGGGCCAGGTGGTGGAACCGCCTGCACCGAGTGTCTTTGAGCGAGTACCGTACCGCCACTGGGGCGTAGTACCGCCCAACCGCAAGCGATCTTGTGAGAGGTGGTAGTATCTTGCTGTACTCGTCACTCTTACGACTGACATGCGGTAGCACCGCCAGTATTGGGAACTCCAATTTGATTTCAAATTTGGAGCCCAAATTTGAATCTACTTTGGATCTATAAATACCCCCCCTTTCTCAGCTAAAAGGGCACCCTTTTGAGAGTTAGAAATTGAGCTAAAGTCTTGCAAAAGTCTTGTTTTCAATAGCTTGTGTTCACCTCCTTCTTTCTCTTTGGAAAATATGTAAGAGTGTGAACTTCTTGTAAAAGGGTTGTAAGAGGGGTGTTTGGTCCTTTCCCTTCAAAAGGATTTGCTAGTGGAAGTTGGGAGCCTCATCAGAGAAGGCTTCGGAAGTGGATGTAGGTCACTTTAACCGAACCACTGTACATCGCAGCGTCTTGAATGTGTGTGTTTAAATTTCTGTTTCATCTCTTTACTTGGCTGTAAACTATTCAGTTTTTCATTACCTTTACTCAAGCAACTTCAACCAAGTCATCTTTTGTCGGATCGAAGTTTTCATACGAACTAGCCTTTTACCGAAATCGGTTTCAAGCTTATGATTTTAATCCGCTGCACTAATTCACCCCCCCCCACTCTTAGTACTTGTCCGATCCTAACAGCAACAAGCCGTAAGAGAGGATGATGTGCCGAAGAATCGGACAAAGCGCCAACCAATGACGTGCCGGGCAACTAAATGTCAATTCGCATTATAATAATTGTCTAAATCGAAGTAGAGTTTTTGTTTGTGTGTGTGCAAGATTAACTACGATGACGATGAAGATGTAAAGTGAAACAAAAGTGCTGAAAGTCAAGTGTGATAGATCGTTGGGAGCTCAAGAGTTCGACAGAAGTCCGAAGATTCGTTGGGAGTGCTATCGAAACTAGCCGAGAACGAGAAGGGAGCTTGCCGAAGGGTTTTCGAAAGTTCACCGGAAGGTTCGTCGGGAGTTCGTAGAGCTTGCCAAGAAAGATCGGAGCTTACCAAAGAAGCTTGTTGGAACTCGCCAAGATCATCGTGAAGTTCGGGAGCTTGCCGGGAGTCCGCAGAATGGTTTTCGAGGGTTCATCGGAAGACCACTGGAAGTTCGTCGGAAACTCGCCGGAAGAAGTCTTGACTTGTCGGACTTTATAATAGCTTAGAAAATATCTTTAATTTCATAATTAGCATGTTTATTTGGGTTAGGATTAGGTATTAATCCTAACCCATGTAGGGGCCCATTGGGCCTTGTTTAGGACCGATTTGGGCTGAGTTTTTGGCCCAAACTAGTGTGCTGAAAAGTGCTGGGCGATGTCACCACCCAGTGGCCGAGAGGGTAGGCGGTGGCACCACCCAGCACCTGAGAGCATGGGCGGTGGCACTGCTACCTTGGGCGATGGAACTGTCCTATACATTATCAATCTGACAACTGACAGGTGGTGGCACCGCCATTGACACGCGGTGGCACTGCCAGCACCGGGAACAACGAAAGAGATTCAAATTTGGGCTCCAAATTTGAATCCTCTTGGGGTCTATAAATACTCCAAGTGTTCCTACAAGAAAGACAACAAGCACAACACTTTGAAAGCAAGAAAACTCTGTTCAAATCTCTCTAGAAAATCCTCCTTAGTTTTTACTTGTTTTCCACCGAAAGAAAGGAGAGAGTGCTTGTAAGGTTTCCTCCTAAGCCCATCAAAAAGAGAGGAATTGTAAGGGAGTTCATCCTCGCCCGTTGGAAGGAAGATAGCTAGTGGAAAAGCCGATGGCCTCAAGCGAAGAGGAATCGGGAGTGGATGTAGGTCGGATGACCGAACCACTATAAATCGGTTTGCATTTACTTTCTTGCAACTTACTATACTGCAAACTATCTTCACTTTGCTGCCTTTCTTACTCGACTTCCTCTTCATCTTCTTACGTACGCTTTCAATGCAATCGAAAAGGTTTCAAATGAAACATTGTTTTCAACGTACGACGTTTCTAAAAGTTATTTTTAAATCGTCGAAGTTTATCGTATTTATCCACTGCACTAATTCACTTACCCCCAACCCCCCTCGAGCACCCCTTAGTGCCGCTCGATCCCTAACAAGTAAATGACTTATTTTTTCTTGGGTTCAAGTTTATTTTTAGAGTCATTTTTAGCTTTATTTCTTCTTATAAATTTTTTTAAACTTTTGTGTCAAGAGTGCTAGTTCATCATCATAGTCCTCATCACTTGAACTTTCTTTCAAGTGGTCTTCTTGAGTTCTTAGTCTCAAATCCTTCCTGTTCTTTGGAAGGGAGTTCTCAAGCTCATCATGAGCATTGCAAGTCATCTCATAGGTTATTAATTACCCAATTAGTTCTTCGAGAGGGAAGTTCTTTAAGCTCTTGGCCTCTTGAATGACTATTACTTTAGGATCCCAACTTTTTGGAAGAGATCTTAAAATTTTAGTTACAAAATTCAAAGTTAGAAAAACTTTTCCCAAGCACTTTTAGTCCGTTGATGACATCCGTAAACCAAGTGTACATGTCTCCAATGGACTCACTTGGTTTCGTTTGAAATAACTCATAAGAATGAACTAAAAGATTGATTTTGGACTCTTTCACTCGACTAGTACCTTCTTGAGTGATTTCAAGAGTATGCCAAATATCAAAAACCGTTTCATAAATTGAAACATAATTAAATTTATTTTTATCTAAGGCACAAAACAAGGCATTCATAGCCTTGGCATTTAGAGCAAAAGTCTTCTTCTTCGACTCATTCTAATCGTTCATCGGAAGAGAAGACTTTTGAAAGCCATTTTCGATAATATTCTACAATTCAAAATCTATAGAAATAAGAAAAATTCTCATGCGAGTTTTTCAATAGGTGTAATTCGACTCATTGAATATAGATGGACGTATGATTAAGTGACCCTCTTGTAAGCTGGCAAATATCATCTCCCTTGGGTTTCAAACCAAAATAAGAGAGACCTTACTCTGATACCAACTGTTAGGATCAAGAGTAGCAATAGGGGGGTGAATTAGTACAACGGATAAAAATTAACAACTTAAAGTGATTTTGAAAAACTTTATGCGTTGAGAAAATTTCGTTCGATAAAAATAATTTTGGTAAAAGGTTCATTCGACTGAGTTTGTAAGAGAGTAGGGAAGGGGAGATTGAAAGTTTGCAGCCAAGTAAAAAGTTAAATGCAGCAAATGAAATTTATGCACCAAGAGAAGAACGCAGCATTTTTATAGTGGTTCGGTCGATTGACCTACGTCCACTCCCGATAACTCCTCCGACGAGGTCACCGGCTTCCACTATCGATCTTTCTTGAAGGGGAAAGATCAATCACCCCTTTTTACAGAACTTTATAGTGTCTCACTCTCCTTTTATAGACTTTTTACACTTAGAGCAAGGTGGAGGTGAACACTCAAATTTTAAAAGCTATTTTACTATAGTTTCAGCTTAGTTCTTATCACTTCTTAATGTGCTTAACCAACTAAGAAGTAAGGGATATTTACAGCCTCAATTGGCTTCAAAAATGAAGCTAAAAAAGGTCCTATCCTGGATTTTCGAGTACTAGCAGTACCACCGCCAGTTGACTCTAACACTAGGTGATACCACCGCCTAGTCTAGCGGTACTATCGCCAAAGCAGAGCTTCGGGTTCAATGGTGGGGTGATACCACCTCCTGATAGGTAATACTAGGAGGTGGTAATTATTAACTACTGATAGTACCACCGCTTGACCTGGGTGGTACCACCACCTAGGCACCTGGGAAACCAGTCTCTAGGTAGTTCCACTACCCCAATCTGGTGGTACCACCGCCAGACAAGGTTCAGCAACCTAGATGGGCCTTGAATTTGGCCCAATCCAATCCACTTACGGGCCTAGTTGGCTCCTACCAGGGTTAATGGGATTAATACCCAATCCTAACCCTAATTACGTGCTAACTACGAAATTTAAGATATTTTCTAAGTAAAAAAAATTCTGCATGTCAAGGTTTCTTTTGGCGAGCTTTCGACGAACTTTTGACGTGTTGAATCTCAGATTTTGATAATAAAGTCAATTAATAGGTTATTTGATCTAATCCATATTATTGAGATAAGTTTGTAGGATTAACTACGATAGCAATAAAGAAATAAAGTAAATTACTATAGTCAAGTACGTTGGGAGTTCGAGAGTCCACCGAAAGTCCAAAGGATCGTCGGAAGTACTACTGGAACTGATCGAGAATGGATCGGGGACTTGTTGAAGGTTTTGGAAGTTCATCGGAAAGTTTGTCGAAGGTTCGCAGAGCTCACCAAGAAAGTTCGGAGGCTTGCCAGAAGATTCATCAGAACTCGCCATAAAGTCCAGGCGCCTACTAGGAGTCCACCGGAAGATATCCGAGGGTGTGTCAAAAGTCCTTCGTAAGTTCACTAGAAGCTCGCTAGAAGAAGACTCGACGTTGCCAGATTGTAATTTGCTTAGAAATATATCTCAATTTTGTAGTTAGCATATAATTAGGGTTAGGATTAGGTGTTAATCTTAATTAACCATAGTAGGGGCCGACTAGGCCTTAATTAGACTGAATTGGGCTGGATTCAGAGCCCATTTAGCAGTGCTGGACCATGTCTAGCAGTGGCACCGCTAGAATGGGATGGTGGCACCGCCTTGGGAACTAGTTCCCAGGTGGTTTGGGCGGTGGTACCATTGACAGTTATCACCTATCAATGGTAGTACCACCTGATAAACAATGGTACCACCCCTCCACAGAGTCCGAGGACCTTGTCAAGCGGTAGTACCGCCCAGTACACTGAAAGAGCAGGATTAATTGGTGGTGGTACTACTAGTGTCAAGCAGTGGTACCGCTAGTATTGGAAAATCTGAGATGTGACTTTTTTTGCTCTAATTTTGAAGCTAATTGAGTCTATAGATACCCCTTACTTCTCAGTTGGCTAAGTACATTGAGAAGTCATAAAAACTGAGTCAAAGCTCTAACAAAATTACATTCGATAGCTTAAGTGTTGACCTCCCAAGTCTCATTTGTAAAAAGTTTTATAAGAGAGTGTGAACTACTTGTAAAAGTTTGTAAGAGGGGTGCTTGGTCCTTTCTCATCAAGAAGAATTGATACTGGAAGTTGGGAACCTCGTCGGAGGAGATTTCGGAAGTAGACGTAGGTCATTTGTCCGAACCACTATACATCACTGCGTACTTCTCTTGATGTGTGAGTTTTAAATTGCTACATTTCAATCTTTACTTAGCTGTAATCTCTTGATCTCCTCCTCTCTACTTTCTATCGTGTTCACTCGAATCACTTTCCTGAAATCATTTTCGTCGAACCGAAAATTCTCAACTCAACTCTTTTCAAATCATTTTGAATTTATGTTTTTATCCACTGCACTAATTCACCCACCCCACCTCCCACGCCCCTCTTAGTGCTGCTCTAGATCCTAACAATTAGTATCAGAGCTAGGTCACTCTCATTTGGTTTAAAACCCAAGAGAGATCGCTTATTCCAATATGTAGGAGGTCATTCAATTACATATTGGCCTATGTTTTATGGGTCAAATTACATCTATTAGAAGACTTGTATGAAGATTTTTCTTATTTTCATGGATTTTGAACTTTAGAATATTGTTGAAAATGGCTTTCAAAAATTTTCTCTTTCGATGAATGAATAGAATGAATTGGAGAAGAAGGTTTTTGCTCTTAATGCACAAGCTATGAATGCCTTGTTTTACGCACTTGATAAAAATGAGTTTAATCGTGTTTCGATTTGTGAATCGGCTTTTGACATTTGGCATAATCTTGAAATCACTCATAAATGCACTAGCCGAGTGAAAGAGTCTAAAATCAACCTTTTAGTGCATTCTTATGAATTATTTCGGATGAAACCAAGTGAGTCCATTGGAGACATGTACACCAATTTCACGGATGTCATCAATGGACTCAAAGCACTTAGAAAAGATTTTTCTAATTTCAAACTTGTAACTAAAATTTTAAGATCCCTTCCAAAGAGTTGGGATCCAAAAGTTACGACCATTCAAGAGGCCAAGGACCTAAAATAATTTTCTCTCGAAAAACTCATTGTGTCATTAATGACCTATGAAATGACATATCATGCTCATGATGAGCTTGAGAATCCCCTTCCAAAGAACAAGAAGGATATGACATTAAGAATACAACAAGACCACTTGAAAGAATCTTCAAGTGATGAGAAACTTGATGATGAACTTGTACTCTTGACTTAAAATTTTAAAAAATTTATAAGAAGGAATAAATTTAAAAATGATTCTAAAAATAAACTTGAACCCAAAAAGGAGCAAGTAATATGCTATGAATGCAAAAAACTGAGGCACTTCAAAAGTGAATGCCCCCAAGCTAAGAAGAAGCTACCAAAGAAGAAGAAGGCTCTAAAAACAACATGGGATGACTCAAGTAGCTCTAAAGATAAAGAAGTAAGCAATAAAGAGATGGCCAACTTCGCATTGATGGCTTTCAAAGAAGAGTTATGTGAGTTATTTAATGAAGATTTAACTTTCGATGAACTTTCAATTGCCTTGTATAAATTATTTGATGAGTGTAGAGCTATTAGTAAAAAGTTTAATTTATTAAACAAGGAGCTTGCTCTCTTGTCAGTAAATTTAATAGTCTTAAACTTGATACTCCCTCTTTACCTCCATGCTCTAAGTGTGAACACTTAGAGGTAATTAAGAAAGAGAACTTGCTACTTAAAGAGATCTTAAATAAGTTTAAGGTCGGTAGCAATGGCTTGGACTTGATCTTTGCAAACAAGGGTCATGTCAAAAAAAGAAGTAGAATTGGATTTGTGAGTAGATCTCATCGAAATCCAACCACCTTCATTAAAGAACCTACACTACACGTATCATCTTAATCAAAATGCAACTTTTGTCTCAAGCCCGGATATATTATTTATAAATATCCATTTAAGAAAGTTAGTCCACATAAATTGATATGGGTTCCTAAAGGAACCATAACAAATTCAATGCACAACGACAAGATTAGTAGATCAATTTTTGAGGCACCCAAGTTCAAATGGGTACCTAAGAACCATCCTCTTTTACAAACACATTTACCCACATAAGCTAGGAGCAAGATATGGTACCTTGATAGTGGATGCTCAAGGCATATGACCAAAGATCCATCATAATTTTCTAAGCTCACTAGCCAAGACAAAGGGTATGTCATCTTCGGAGACAATAATAAGGGTAAAATCATTGATAAGAGAACCATAGGTAATAAATCAAGCTTTTTAATTGATAATATGTTATTATAAGATGGATGGATTAAAGCATAATCTTTTAGCATTAGTCAATTGTGTAATAAAGGATATATCATAAAATTTGAATCTAATGCTTATATTATTGAAAAACCAGACAACAACACATCTATGATTGTACTAAAACAAAATAAATTTTTACACCATAAACATTGATGATCTTAGCAATAAAATGTGCTTTTCGGCTTTGAATGACGATGCTTGGCTTTAGCATAGGAGATTAGGTCATGCTAGTATGAAATTAATCTCTCAAATTATATCTAAAGAACTTGTAAGAGGCATTCCTAATGTTAAGTTCATTAAAGACAAAATGTGTGATGCTTGTCAACTAGGAAAATAAATAAAAAGTAGTTTCAAACCAAAGAATCAAATAAGCACCTCTAGACTATTATAATTAATCCATATGGATCTATTTGGACCAATTGACACAGCAAACCTAGGAGGTAGCAAATATATCTTTGTAATCGTAGATTACTATAGTAGATATACTTAGACCTATTTCTCGGCTCACAAAAGTAATTGCTTTAAATATTTTTTAAAATTTTATAAACTTACTCAAAATGAAAAAGGTTTATGATTTCATTAATTTAGAGTGATCACGGTGGTGAATTTTAAAGTCGTAACTTCCAAAATTTTTATAAATCTAATGGATATAACTATAATTTCTCTACTCCAAGGAATCTTCAAAAAAATGTAATAGTAAAAAGAAAAAAATAGGAATTTACAAGAAATAGCAAGAACTATATTGAATGAACATAGTTTACCCAAATACTTTTAGGTCAAAGCTTTTAAAATAGCTTGCTATATCATGAATAGAGTTCTAATAAGACTATCTCTTTCCAAAACTCCTTATGAATTGTGGAATAATAAAAAAAATAAACATTTCTTATTTTAAAGTTTTCAGTTGTAAATGCTTTATTTTGAATGAAAATGATACCTTAGGAAAGTTTGATGCAAAATCCGATGAAGGTATTTTCCTTAATTACTCTTCTATTTCTAAAGTTTTTTTATGTTTTTAATAAAAGAACCTTGGTTATAGAAGAATCTATTCATATTATTTTTAATGAAGTTTCTGAATTTACGAAAAATGATTTTGATGATGATCTTGATTTTAATAGTTTAAATTTTAATGAAACCTCTATTCTAAATAGCAACTTGGATGCATCTTCTTCACAAATTTCCTTACCTAAGGAATGGAAGTATGTAGATATCCATCCAAAGGAGCTAATTATAGGAGACATATCAAAAGGAGTTTAAACTCATTCTTCTTTTAAAAAATTTTATGCCAACACTGCTTTCCTTTCTCAAATTGAACATAAGTGTATTGACGAAACCTTGAAAGATGATTCTTGGGTTATCGCAATGTAAGAGGAATTGAACCAATTTGAGAGGAATGAGGTGTGGAAGCTTGTTCCTAGACCTAGTGACCATTTAGTTATAGGTACTAAATGAGTATTTAGAAACAAGCAAGAAGAATTTGGTATCATGGTTAGAAACAAGGCTAGATTAATGGTCAAGGGTTTCAACCAAGAAGAAGATATCGATTACGAAGAGACCTTCACTCCTTTGGCAAGATTAGAAGCCATTAGGATGCTCCTTGCCTATGCTAGTAGTAATAATTTTAAGTATTTCAAATGGATGTCAAAAGTGTTTTCTTAAATGATTTTATTTTCGAAGAAGTATTTGTTGAATAACCACTTGGTTTTGAAAACTCACTTTTTCCTAATCATGTGTTTAAATTGACTAAGGCTCTCTATGGGTTAAAATAAGTCCCAAGGGCTTGGTATAAGAGACTTAACTCATTTCTAATCTCAAATAATTTTACTAAAGGCAATATCGATACTACATTATTTATTAAATATTTTAAAAATAATTTTCTTATTGTTCAAATTTATATTGATGATATTATCTTTGGTTCTATAAAGAAATCACTATGTGAATCATTTACCAAGTGTATGAGTCATGAGTTTGAAATGAGTTTAATGGGCGAACTAACCTTCTTTTTAGGATTGTAAATTAAATAACTTAGTGATAGTATATTTGTTAATCAAACTAAATATATATTAGAATTGTTGAAACTATTTAACATGGATAGTTCAAAAGTCATAAAAACTCCTATAAGTATCTCTACTAAGCTAGATATGGATGAAAGTGGAGAAAATTTTGATCAAAAGACATATAGGGGAATGATAGGTAGTTTACTTTACCTTACCGTAACTAGACCAGATATTATGTTTAGTGTAGGACTTTATGCTAGATTTTAAGCTAATCCTAAGTTATCTCATCTTAAAGTCATTAAAAGAATCCTTAGGTATCTTAAAGGAACTCCTAACCTAGTATTATGATATCTAAAATCCGATGACTTTGATTTAATAGCCTATACGGATATGAATTTTGGCAGATATAGAATAGATAGAAAAAGTACATCCGGAACATACCAATTTTTAGGATATGTACTTATTTCTTAGACTTCTAAGAAACAAAACTCGATTGCACTATCTACAGCCGAAACCGAATAAATAGCCACAAGTGCAGATTGTGCACAAGTAGTTTGGATGAAAAATATATTAGAAGACTATGGACTTTATTTAAAGAATATTCCCATAAAATGTGATAACATAAGTGCTATTTGTTTAACCAAAAATCTCATTCAATACTCTAGAACTAAGAATATTGACATTAGGCATCATTTTATAAGAGATTATGTCAATAATAATAATGTTACTCTAGAATTTATTGATACAAAATACCAATTAGTGGACATCTTCACAAAACCTTTAAATGAAGAATAATTTGACTTCATTAGAAGAGAGTTAGACATGCTAAATTGTCTTAATATATGAAGTTGTATGTTTCTTTTCGAAATTTTTCAACTTCGGTTTTCATGAACTCATCTTGATAGTATCTTTTCGGATCTCGGATGACATCTTTTCGATATTGTATTTTGAATGGAGTTCTCATTTTTATCCTTCTCCATTCTTGCATTGATACTCCTTTGATTAATGATTTCTAGCATCATGTACATGAATCTTCATTGATGATTTTTAATTAATAACATGCCTTTTTAATGACTTGATAAAATTGGTTTGATACTCCCTCTACTTCTATTGGCATGAATAAAAGGATTTCATGTTTTTCCCACACTTTCATATCATTTGAAGTTTATTGATTTTGTCTTCATGACACATGTAACCATACATATGTTAATGTCATGAACTTTGCATAAAGAAGAAGCTCTCAAGTGTTTATTACTTGAATACTCTTTTCGGACTTCATTCATGTGAATTTGATGAACTCTTAACTCTTGTGCTAAATTTCTACATCTTGAGATGTTATAACTTGTTTGACTATTTTCCACTTCATGAATTCCTTTTTATGAGAATACCAAGTTAGCTCCTTATAAAATTTTTGGATGAATTTTTATCATCATCACTCCTTTCATGAATTTTGAACTAAAATGATCTCTCTTTCTCACAGATTTTTTGAATAAATGTCATGAGCTCTTGATGAAATATTTGATGAATGACTTGGCTTCAATGATCTATCTTTTTACTTTACAATTTTATGCTTGAATTTTCAATCAAATTGCCTCTTGAACTTTTCATCTCAATCCATCTTGAATGAACACTCACAATTTTTATCAAGAGCATTATTATGTAAATTTTTTTTTTTTCATGTATGAAACTTTCATGAGTTCTTAGAAATTCTTATGAATTTTGGCCTCAATGATCTATCTTATGATTTTATATACATGAATTTTTAATTAGAATGAACGAATCGCTTTTCGTTATTCTTCTTAATGGATTTATTCTTCTCTTTTTTCCATTTTTTAAAAACTCCAATCATAATATTTGGCATCAAGGACCACTTCTTTTTTTTTATGATAAAGGGGGAGAAGAATGTGGCAAAATAAATTGATGACTTGATAAATGCCTTGTATGTATCGTATTGAGATGAATGTGACAAAATGATTTGATAAATGTCTTATATGTATCATATCATATTGAATCGCAATGACTTGATGGAATGATAAAAGTCTTATATGTATCATATTGCAATGTAATCGCATTTGTCATGCTTTGTTTTGAAAATTGATTGCTATCCTTAAAAGCATCGCAATATATCGTGATAATATTTAGTATATCGCAATGTATCATATGCATCGCAAATGGTTCATACATGCTCAAAATATAAATGTTTGAAAGATCATTGTCATATCATATTTAAATTTGGTATCGTTCATTGATATGATAAGTTATCATGATATATCGTAAAAATAATATCATGCCTTGCATTTGTACATTTTATATTGATATTATTTGATCCTTGTTACATTTCAAAATTATAATTGGTATCATTTGTCAAAGTGATAAATATCTATCATCATTCAACATTGAACTTTAAAATGGGTGTCATATCTTGACATCATTTTCAATTGAGAAAAATACAAAGTTTCATATTTGTGGATAAAAGTTCATGCTTGTTAAGCATGATGATAAGTTCAATAGATACAACTTATCGGTTTCATCTTGAATTCAAGAAAATCGAATTCAAGTATTTCCTTTCTCAAAATATGGCATATAGATAAGGGGAGTTAAGGTTAACTCCGTTATCAATTGATTGTCATCATAAAAAAGGGATAGATTGTTGAATCTCAGATTTTGATGATGATGTCAATTGATAGGTTATTTGATATAATCCATGTTATTGAGATAAGTGTATAGAATTAACTATGATAGCAATGAACACATAAAGCAAATTACCATAGTCAAGTACGTTGGGAGTTCGAGAGTCCGTTGGAAGTCTGAAGGATCGTCGAAAGTATTGCCGAAACTGACCGATAATGGATCGAGGACTTGATGAAGGTTTCGAAAGTTCACCAGAAGGTTCGTCGGAGGTTCGCGGAGCTCACCGAAAAAGTTTGAAAGCTTGCCAAAAGATTCATAGGAACTCGCCATAAAGTTCAAGAGCCTGTTGGGAGTCCACCGAAAGATATCCGAGGGTGCGCCAGAAGTCCGTCGGAAGTTCATTGGAAGAAGACTCAACATTGCTGAATTATAATTTACTTAGAAATATGTCTCAATTTCATAGTTAGCATGTAATTAGGGTTAGGATTCGGTGTTAATCCTAATTAACCCTGGTAGGAGCTAACTGAGCCTTAATTGGACTGAATTGTATCGGATTCAAGGCTCATTCAGTAGTGCTAGACCATGTCTAGTGGTGGCACTACCAGACTGAGGCGGTGGCACCACCATGAGAACTAGTTCCCAGGTCGTCTGGGCGATGGTTCAATGATGGTACCCTGATAGTTATTACCTATCAGTAGTGGTACCGCCTGATAGGTGATGGTACCACCCCTCCACAGAGTCCGAGGAACTTGTCAAGTAGTAGTACCACCAGATTGGGCAGTGGTACTGCCCAGTACACTAACAGAGCAGGGTCAACTGGCGGTGGTATCACCAGTGCCAGGTGGTGGTACTGCCAGTACTCAGAAATCCGAGATATGACTCTTTTTTGATCTAATTCTAAAGCCAATTGAGTCTATAAATATCTCTTAATTCTCAGCTGACTAAGTACATTAAGAAGTGATAAAAACTGAGTCAAAGCTCTAGCAAAATTATATTCGATAGCTTAAGTGTTCACCTCTCAAGTCTCATTTGTAAAAAGTTATATAACAGAGTGTGAACCACTTATAAAAGTTTGTAAGAGGAGGTGCTTGGTCCTTCCCCTTCAAGAAGAATTGATAGTGGAAGTTGGGAACCTCATTGGAGGAGGTTTCGAAAGTGGACATAGGTCATTTAACCGAACCACTATACATCGCTGCATACTTCTCTTGATATGTGAGTTTTAAATTACTGTATTTCAATCTTTACTTAGATGCAATCTCTCGATCTCCTCCTCTCTACTTTCTATCATGTTCACTCGAATCACTTTGCTAAAATCATTTTTGTTAAATCGAAACTTCTCAACGCAGAACTCTTTTCAAATCATTTTGAATTTACATTTTTATTTGCTGTACTAGTTCACATCCCATCCCCCTCTCTTAGTACTGCTCTAGATCCTAACACAGTGGACTTCCGATGAATTCTCGGACATCTTTCGATGAACTCCCAGCAGGCTCTTGGACCCCACGATAATCTTGGCGAGTTCCAACGAGTTTCTTTGATAAGCTCCAATCTTTCTCGACAAGCTCCATGAACTTCCGACGAGTCTTTCTAGTAAACTTCTGACGAATCTTTCGGTAAGCTCCTGACTCATTCTCGGCCAATTCTGGTAGCATTCCCGATGAATCTTCGGACTCCCGATAAAGTCTCGAACTCCCATCAATTTGTTCGTACTTGACTCAAGTACTTCATTTTGCTTTATATCTTCATCGCTATCATAGTTAATCCTAACACTTCTCTCAACATATAGATTAGATCAAGTAACTTATCAATTGATTTTATCATCAAAATCCGAGATTCAATAAGATCTACATAGATGACCTTATACATTCAGACCGGACTATGTCGTATTGACTTCCTGGTCATAACATAAAGTTACATAATATTTTTGGTGCTAAAAAGAGGGCTAAGTTGCTCCAAAAATATTAACACTAAAATGAGGGTTGGGAACTCCGCATGTGCTGAGTTACTCGAGTCGACTCCATGTTAGTCCACGTGTGCCAAGGTGACTAGATTATTCTCTATAATTTTTTTTTCTTGAATGAAAAACTAAGTTACAAATTAGGTTATTGGAACGGAATATGTCCCAAACAATATAGAATTCTTTTCAAGATAAAAGAGAATAAAATATCTTATCTGAATGATAAGATTCTGACTCTCATATTGCCCTCCCTGTATAAATGTTCAAGACATAAAATTTTAGTATGTATCTTATGAGATATTTGAAATGTGTATCGACGGTCTCATACATATTTCAAATATAAATCGGTATTTGATAATATTTTTTCAAATTACATTTAACCTAAATGCTATATTGAAAATGCTTAAATTATTGATACTACTTAAGGGTAGTATCAATATTTTAATATTTGCAGTAGAATGTTAATATAGTTTTCTAAATTCTTAACGCATTCTATGACTTTATATAAAATTATAAAATTATCAAAATGATTTAATGAAAACTTAAGATGAAATTTTATTTATTTGTTTTTAAATATTTTTATATAATTATATCTATTTATTTGTTATATATTTGAGTCATACAAAATATTTTATAAGATTACACATATTCAATTTTTATTTAATTTATTTATTATTAATTTAAATAAAAAAATATGTATAGAATGGACTTTTGAAATATAATTTTACCAAACAATATTTGCCTCAATATATATTTAAAATATAATTTTCATCTATTATTTATTAAATATAAAATATTTCTTGACTATATAATCACTCAAATCCTTATTTTGTTAACTGTACATTCACTCAAATCCTTTTCTTCAGCTGTATATTAAAAATATGAATGTGACCTTATAAATATTCTTAATCTCACAACCATATAAAGTATATGATTACAGGTATTTCTCAAGTATCATGAAGGCATAGATTTACTATAAAGCAACACAGTTTCAGAGCAATCAAAGCTACAAAGTCTTCCTTGAGTACATCCCATGTAGTCTAGCATTCTGCATTTTGCATGCAAACGACTTGAAGGCTCTAAACGATGGAGCCTTGTGAATCGACAACACAGAATTAGATGAAAATAGATAAGATTTCCTCAATCGTACGAGGAAATCTCGGTAGACAGTTGAGAAAAATCCTCTCTTCTTTTCTTCCTATGTATAAATAAGGTTTTATTAAGCTACATTCAATGTATTCTTATTCATCACAATTCAATCTATCATGGTATCAGAGCCCTTGCATTAAGCAAGTACTTTTTTTTTCCTTTCATTTCCTCTTCTTCTTCTTTCCGCTGTCCAGCGACAGCAAGCTGTTCTGCTCCACCATCCACCGGCGTAAGACTGACGCTACATCGCCGCGCAAAGAACGTAGTGTCGCCACCCAAAGACTCACCGAAACAAAGACACTAACCCGGCCGTCTCTTCTTCCTCCGCCACTGCCAATCTTCCTCATCGGTGGACTTCACACAAGTGCCGCGTTGGTTGCCTCACCTTCGGCGCACACCGCACCCTTCTCTCTTTGCTTCCGAAAGCTGTTCGAGCGGCAAGCACCAATTTTCGCTAGTTTTGCAGGTGGAGCAACCCCGGCGCCATTGCACTCCACCTGGCTGGACCCACAGTTGCTAGTGGCGCAGTAGCCACGTCAAACGAGCACCCCGTCCAGGCCCAACAGTGGCTGGATCAATCAGCAAGGACCGACGGGATGATATAGCTCTCCTTCCTCGGCAGAAGCAGAGCTCTCTGTCTCGGCAGCCACTCCTCATCCTGCTCGAGCAAGAAAGGGCTGCCGTCGAGTTTTCCAGCCGTAGTCCTCAGCATCTCTACAACCGCCTCAGCCACAGACAGCATCTCCTCCTAGCCGCGCCACCACCACCGTCGACCTTGATCCTCCGGTCGAGCGCGGTCCATTTCGAGCAGATTTCAGAAACAAAGTAGCTCGTTGGCGATCGCCTCCTGCCTCTTCATCTTGCTCATCATCGTTCGCAAAAGGGTTAGCCTCGCGCTCCCTCCGGTCTCACCCACCAATTCTTGAGTGGCGGCCACCCCCTCCACCTCTGCCTCCGGTGAAACCAAGATGATCAATGTCACGGATGGGGCCACCGCCCTAGTGGCTTCCACCAGCAGGCGAGGGGGCAGCGTAGGCAGGCGGCTATCCAACACCCGGAGGACCCGCGACAGGAGATGGCATGGGGGACTCAGAAGACGGCTGCTCATCATCTTCTTGTAGTCTCGGCGCTCTTTCCCCTCCTTCCCCCTCTCCACCGCCGCTGCTGCCATCGACTATTGGCATTGTTGCTTCCTCAAACCACCGCAGCCAGCGTGCGGTGTGACAAAAACAGGACAGCACCGCTGATCTCAGCCTCGGCGCTCTCTTCTGACGAGAATGCTCTCTCCTCTGCCATCGAACTCCATCGAACGGTGCGGTCTACACCGGTTGAGACTTCGATGCCTATTCTGCACCAAGCGAATCAATCCGGCGGGGTAACAGCGGTTTCCTTCTTACGACTCATCGAAGCCGACACCATCGTATCATCAAATGGCTTCATCATCTACCTCCAATACTCCAGTCGTTGTCCCTGCAGGGAACAATAGCAGTTCTCAACCTCCAAGCCTCATCACTATCAATGTTGCGGCACTCATTCTTTTCAAGTTATCCAAAAGCGGAAATTATGCATCTTGGTGTGCATAATTTTTTAATCTTCTATTTGGATATGACCTTATAGGTTACATCGACGGCTCTCTCCATTGTCCACCTGCAGTGCTCAACATCCCAGGAGGATCTAGTCCAATACCAAATCCAGCTCACAAACTGTGGTTACGTCAAGACCGTCTCATCCTCCAAGCCATTCAAGCCTCAATCACTGGGTCCGTCGCCCCACTAATATCTTCATGTATGACTGTTGTAGAAGCATGGTCTAAGTTGCAAACGACATTGGCAAATCGCTTGCGTAATCGCATGCTCGGACTCTTATCCAATCTGATGAAAGTGAAACAAGAGGGAAGTACTATTGCTGATTACTTACAAAATATCAAAGTTATCATCGATGAGTTGGCTTTGATTAGTCATTCCCTCAGTAAAGAAGAAGTCCTCATCCACACCCTTAATGGCCTAGGGGACGAATACAAAGAATTGACAGCCGTAATTCGGGCATGCGACACACCAATATCATTCGAAGAACTTTATGATAAGTTGATTGACTACGAGACATATTTGAAGCGCGATGACAAGTTGCTCGGACCAACTATCACAGCTCAAGTCAGTTAAAAATCCAAGAGGAAGAGCAACCAGTACAATCAGCACATCAATCAAGGTCCGGCTAAGCTGCCTCCTGACCCTATGGGTTCCACACCAAACTCCTCACATCCACATTATCAACACTTTCATCCTCCTCATCAAGATGGTAACCCCTATAAGCATTAGCCCTGGCTCCCTGACCTCAGCAATCATCGTCGAATCGTCTGTCAGTTGTGTGATAAAGTCGGACACTCCACGAAAGTCTATCGCTCTCGACCTCGACTCCCTGCTCCAAAACAGTGGCCTCAAGCCAATCTTATGACTACTCCAACAACTAGTCAACCCAATTGGATTGTGGACTCTGGTGCATCACATCACATCACCTCCGATCTTCAGAACTTATCTATCCACAATAACTATGGCGACGATGAGGATGTCATCATCGGTGATGGTAAAGATCTTCCTATCACTCATACTGGTTCCACAATGCTTAATTCACTCACCACAACCTTCACACTTGATGTTTTGTGTGCACCTCACATTAAATGAAACCTTATTTCTATCTCTCAATTCTGCAAGTAAAACAATATCTTAATTGAATTTTTTCCTGACTCCTTTCTTGTCAAGGATTTGAGCACGGGGGCATCCTTAGTCCAAGGCCAGAATAAATACAATATTTATGAGTGGCCATTCGCTTCGCAAATAACCCACCTCAATGTTCACTCTTCCGTTGCAACTCCAGTTGATGTGTGGCATCAACGTCTTGGTCATCCCTCGTCTCTTATTCAGCAAAAGTTACTTTCTCATTATTCACTTCCTACCTCTACTACTAGTAACATTTTAACTTATTGTGATGCGTGTCGTAGCAATAAAAGTCATAGATTACCTTTTGGAACATCCTCTATATCTTGCTCTTGACCTTTTAAAATTATTTATACTGATGTTTGGGGTCCTGCCCCAACCCTTTCTTTTGACAAGTTTTGATTCAATTTTGTTGATTATTTCACTAAGTACATATGGTTATATCCCCTCCATCATAAATCTAAAGTTTCAACAGTCTTTACCAACTTTAGAAAGTTGGTCGAGAATTTCTTTCAGTCTTCCATTAAAACAGTTTACTCTGATGGCAGAGGTGAATATCAAGCCCTCGCATCCTGTCTCGCAGCTTGTGGTATACAACACCTCAAGTCACCCCCTCATACTACCCATTTAGTTGGTTCTACTGAGCGCAAACATCAACATATAGTTGAAACAGGGCTCACACTTCTACATCAGGCCTCTTTGCCATCAAGTTTTTGGACAGCAGCCTTTCAAACGGTCGTTTATCTCATTAATCGTATGTTCACTCCAGTCTTACAATATAAGTCTCCATTTGAGAAATTATTCCATAAACTTTCAAACTGTCATAAACTCAAAGTCTTTGGTTGTCTATGTTATCCATGGCTACGTCCTTATACCTCACATAAGCTTACACCACGATCTAAGCCCTGCATTTTCATTGGATACTCTCTTGAATATAATGTTTTTCGGTGCTACGAACCACAAACCCAGAAAGTTTTTTTGTCACGACACGTTATTTTTGTGGAGTCTTCCTTTCCTTTTCAAAATCATGAGTACCCTACCATGCAAGCTACTCTGACAAACAAACATCACTGGAGCATCTCCTCAACCCTGTCATATGAACCTCCCACAACACCATCCAATCCTAACCCTCCTGGTCAGTACACTCCTCCTATTCAACAGCTCCTCACTCCCCCCATTATCTCTCCAATCCCTACTTCATAAGCTTCCCCCATTAATGAAACAATACCCTCAGCTACCTCATCATGTGCTGTTGAAGTAACTCACCATCGACTATACCAACAACCCAACCTACCACTTCCGTCGCTCCTAGCCATCATATGATAACACGCTCCAAAAGTGGTATTGTTAAACCATGTCAAGTTCTTGATCTACATACCATAACGAACTCTTCCCTTGAGGCTAGTAAACCCACCACAATTAATCAAGCTCAAAAATCTCCTCACTGGCGTAAAGCCATGTGTGAAGAATATGATGCTCTTCTTCAT
This sequence comes from Musa beccarii, assembly GCA_024322285.1. Lineage (NCBI taxonomy): Eukaryota > Viridiplantae > Streptophyta > Magnoliopsida > Zingiberales > Musaceae > Musa > Musa beccarii. The sequence goes on along the minus strand of CM044395.1, from coordinate 26,740,158 downwards.
AACTCTACATGGACCCTAGTTCCCTCTTCTCACACACAAAACATCATCGGGTGTAAATGGGTCTTTCGAATTAAGCGGAACCCAGATGGATCTATTGCTAGATATAAAGCACGTCTAGTTGCCAAAGGGTTTCATCAACGACTTGGTGTTAACTTCACAGAGATATTCAGCCCAGTTGTCAAACCAACAACAATACGGCTTATCTTGAGCTTGGCTATCTCAAAAGGCTGACATATATGACAATTGGATGTTAACAATGCCTTTTTACAGGGGACTCTAACTGAAGATGTCTTTATGCAGCAATCCCCTGGTTTCATTCATCCACAATATCCAAAGCATGTCTGCAAGCTAAAAAAGCTATTTATGAACTTCGTCAAGCTCCAAGAGCCTGGTATAATGAACTTGGTGCATTTTTAACATCAACGGGTTTCATCAATTCCAAGTCTGATACCTCGTTATTCTTACGACAATAACATGAAAACACCATATATCTTCTGGTGTATGTAGATGATATTGTTGTCATAGGAAATAATCTTTTGAAAATCCAGGCATTCTTAAAGCAACTAGCCGTTCGATTCTCTCTCAAAGATCTAGGCACCTTGAGCTACTTTCTAGGAGTGGAAGCCACATTCACCTCTTCAGATCTTCTTCTATCACATAGAAAGTATATTCAAGATTTATTATCAAAGATAAATATACAAGATACTAAAGAGGTTGCTACTCCCCTCTCTACCAGTGAGTTACTGAAACTTTATGATGGAAGTCCTACTACGGACTCTACTCAATATTGGTAAATACTTGGCTCCTTACAATACTTGGCTCTCACATGTCCAGACATTTCATGTGTAGTCAATAAATTGTCACAGTTCATACATCGACCATCTACAATACATTGGTCTGCGGTCAAACAAATTTTGCGATATCTTAAGGGGACTCTCAATCATGGCCTTTTTCTTCGCAAACACACCCCGCTTCATCTTCATGCCTTTGCTGACGCTGATTGGGCAGGAAATTATGATGATAGAACGTCCACGTCTTGGCATATTATATTTCTTGGAGCTAATCCAATTAGTTGGAGTTCTAAGAAACAAAAGACAGTTGCCCGATCCACAACTGAAGCTGAATACCGTGCCATTGCCACAGCTACTGCTGAAATAAATTGGATCACAAATCTGCTCAAGGAACTCAACGTCAACTTTACCTTTCCTCCTACAATATACTGCGATAATATTAGAGCTACATATTTATGTGTCAATCCAGTATTTCACTCACGCATGAACCATATTGCCATTGACTTCCACTTCGTACGAGATTAAGTTGTCAGACAACAACTACGTGTTTCTCACGTACATACGGCTGATCAACTAGCAGACTCACTCACAAAGCCTCTCGCTCGTAAATTATTTTTATTATATCGGTCCAAGATCAATGTCCTTGATATGAGCACGATCTTGCGAGGGCATGATAATAAATAAAATTTCCTCAACCGCACGAGGAAATCTCGGTGGACAGTTGAGGAAAATTCTCTCTTCTTCTTTTCTTTCTATGTATAAATAAGATTTTGTTAAGCTATATTCAATATATTCTTATTCATCACAATTCAATTTGGATTCATTTCAATTCAATTGGATCTGTTTCATTTCAAATCCATGATCAGTATTAATGTGAGAATGAGACTTTTAATAGCATATTGAGACCCAAATAAGTATTTTGATTATATAGATATTTTATTTAGGACAGTAAAAAAATAACATCATTAAGTTTTATGTGAACCAGGGGTTATATATACTAATTTGGATAAGATATTGATGGAAATAAAGATTAGTTATTGGGTGACAAGACTGGACATCCAAACCGAAATCTGTTGCGCATTCAAAACCTTCGGTTTGCGTGGAAGTAATCGTTGTGACGCTTGAGCTTGGTTCGCCTCCCGGTTCACACAACGTGGCAGCGCACTTAACAGCGATCGCATCGCCACTTTGCTTGCACGTCACCGAGTTCCCCGAATCCATAACAAACGTCCCCGATATCGTACCCGATCAACGACCACCTCTCTCACTCTTTTCCTTAATTTGCTGGTTGGACCCACATCGAGCAACCGCCTGTCATATACACGCTTGCCTTTGTGCCATGTTTGGTAGATTCGTCTAGTCCGTCAGCTTTAAGTCTTGCGTTGTGATTGGTTCCGTGACTTGTGCCCGAACGGCTAACGCAACACCGCGTTGAGTCGACGCCAATAACGCCTGGGCTTTAGGTCCGATGAATAAGGAATCTGAACCGTCAAATCTGAAATGATAACTACGTGGCACCATCGAGCGGACTTACGATGCGCTTGCGGTCGCAGGTTTATGCGGGCAAATCGAACCATGTTGAACCGCGATCCCTGTGACCCTACACTGAGATGGCCTGGATCCTCTCCAACCATATTTCTAAATAGTATCTGTCAATTCACACATCTGCAGGTTTCAACCACCAACTTTAAATTTGGGACGGTCCGATCAGAACCCCACGCGTATCGTCAATAGAGAGGATCCCGTACCCGAGGAAGAAAGCCATCTCATCGAACGGCTTTGCCGCTTCCAGGGAAGGATCGGACGGTAAATAGAACATTACAACGAGAAGTCCGTCGCCTTTCAACAATATATATACGTGACCAGTGGGTTGTTACGTGCTTCGTTGCATTGCAAGGTTGTCGAGCTCCTCTCTCTCTTTAAAGAGAGCCGCTCCCTTCTCTCATTGCCTTCGCTCCGCTCACCCCTCTTCGATCTCAATCCCGCCGCATTGGTGAGAATATCCTTGTTCGATCTGAGCTTCTTTTTTTGATGTTTCGTGGAACATTGTCGATTTAGTTTCCACTGTTTAATCACATTCGTCCAGTTTCCTGTTTATTGTCCGATCATGACCTAGATTGAGGAACCTTGGGTGATCATGGAGACTGGGCGTGGATGTCTCGCGATTCCTCTCCTTCTTTCGTTCCTCTTGCTTCCTTTGGGATTCCCGACCACTGGTGCCGCCGATTGTTTGATTCGAATAGGTCTGAGGAGGAAACCGTTGGGTGAGAATGGCCGGATCGCAGCCCGGCTTTTGGATAAGGAGGGGAAGGATTTGATGGCCCGGAGGTACGGATTGAGAGGTGGTGTTGGGAGTAATGGGGAGGATGAAGATATTGTTTCCCTCAAGAACTATTTGAACGCTCAGTACTTTGGGGAGATTGGCATCGGTACCCCTGCGCAGAAGTTCACCGTGATTTTTGATACGGGTAGCTCGAATCTGTGGATTCCTTCTTCCAAGTGCATCCTCTCGGTGAGCTTTGTCTCTTTTTGGTTGGAAAATCGAATATCTTGCAGTTCTTGAAATCACCAGTACGTAGTGCGTAAATGCAGGTCGCTTGCTATTTCCATTCGAAGTACAAGTCAAGCGCATCCAGCACATACCAGAAGAATGGTCTGTCTTTGGCATAAAATGAACGACTTTATTTTGTCAATGTTCTCTTGTAGTTGCCTGTCCTTTTCCTTATTTCCACGCATGTTTTCAGGAATTTATTTTAATAGCATTTATATTAAAATGCTATTGGATAAGGAGGGGAAGGATTTGATGGCCCGGAGGTACGGATTGAGAGGTGGTGTTGGGAGTAATGGGGAGGATGAAGATATTGTTTCCCTCAAGAACTATTTGAACGCTCAGTACTTTGGGGAGATTGGCATCGGTACCCCTGCGCAGAAGTTCACCGTGATTTTTGATACGGGTAGCTCGAATCTGTGGATTCCTTCTTCCAAGTGCATCCTCTCGGTGAGCTTTGTCTCTTTTTGGTTGGAAAATCGAATATCTTGCAGTTCTTGAAATCACCAGTACGTAGTGCGTAAATGCAGGTCGCTTGCTATTTCCATTCGAAGTACAAGTCAAGCGCATCCAGCACATACCAGAAGAATGGTCTGTCTTTGGCATAAAATGAACGACTTTATTTTGTCAATGTTCTCTTGTAGTTGCCTGTCCTTTTCCTTATTTCCACGCATGTTTTCAGGAATTTATTTTAATAGCATTTATATTCTATAACTTTGTTAAAACTTTAATTCTATATGGTTCAGGGATGGAAAAGATGTGGAAGTAGGCTTCTACAAATGATGAATTATGAACAGGGTTTTGATCAGTCATTGTAGAAGCAATCCATTTATGCTGAACTTGTAACGAATTACACGCCAGATGTTATACTTCTCAAATAAATGATTGTAAAGGACACATATATCTAAAAGAATAACAGTATCAACTTGGCTCAGGGGCCAACCATGTGGAAGTCATCTTTACCGTTTGACTGGGCTTTCTTCTTTTAAGTTCTTTTCCCTTTTTAATAAGTGTCCAATGGCTCTAGCGCTTGTGGTACTTTCCTCGTTGTACCTAAGTTCATCTGAGATTAGCAATAAGACTTGGGTTAGCTTCATAGTTTCTTCCCATCAGTTACCTTTGTGTCGGGGGTCACCTCCTCAAATATATCATGGGCAAGTGCATCTTTTTATTTATTCATTTATTTATTGGGCCCTTTCTTATGTGTGTTCTCAGATGAGATAATATTCTTTCATAGTATTGTATTATAAGGTTCCAATATACTTGAATTAATATAGATGATTTTCCATCGTCTCATTATCTACTGGTATTATGTCTAACTTATTCTGAGTGTAGTTGCCTCACTCCATCTTCTCTTATAACATCATCGATTCGTCTATACATACTCATATTCACTGCACTATCTACGTAGGTACTACTTATTCCAAGTATTTTATCCCCTAAAGCATGTCATCATCGTAACATGTTCTTTTCAATTAGAGATGCATTGAAAAGCAGACAGCAAATGTATCTCTGCATTTTACTTGTCCTTCTTTTAGTCTATGAATGTTATTTTCATTATTGTTTTAGAGTAACCTTAGCATGTTCTAGGAACTGGCTTGTCTTTTCCCTATCATCTTACAGAGGCAATGCTCTCGATCATATTTATGTATTGGAAAAAATTCATTTTGTTTCCAAAGCATACTCCACTGTGTGTGTCTCTTAGCTTCATGTTGATAATTAAATGTATGTCTCTTCTTCTTTTCAAATATTTGTTACTTAATTCACCAAGTAAATATCTTTCCTTTTCTTGATAAAGATTTTAAAAACTCATATTATACTTTAATTTTTCTGACCAATAAGTAACCTTGGTGCCTTGAGGGCTTCTTCTGACAAACTTGCTCTTAGCTATAAAATCTTTGACTAGCTATGTAATTTAGCATTTTCTTACAGGTGACTAAATGTTACTCACTATTCTTATTTCTTAGAACTATTAATGTTGATAAGATCATTAGAGATGAAAATTTCAAACTCTTCATCTATTTTGTTTTCTTGCCGATATTTCCCTCTATATCCCTTCTCTTCCTTTTTAACATGTTCTTTTGTGGCTTCCTCAAGTTCTTCAAATCTGGCATTAGGTTTTATTTGAATTAATATATGTTCTTTTCAGAATCAACATTTGCTTATTAAATCAGGTTATTTTTTTTACCTCATCAAAGTTTATTGTTCTTGTAAAAGAGTTACTTATTAAAGGCATTTATGTTCGTACCTGATTGTCCTTTGCTGCGTTTGAATATCTTTGTAGGCAAGTGTACCTTGACATGTTCTAGTTACTGTTTTGCTGTAGCTAAGAAGAGATTCTAATTGCATGTGTCCTTGTCTTGAGCAGGAAAGTCTGCAGAAATCCACTATGGATCTGGATCAATTTCTGGTTTCTTTAGTGAAGATCATGTCACCATTGGTAACCTAATTGTTAAAAATCAGGTTTCAAAATTTTCTATTACTTTACATGTTATTCTTTCACTAGTCTTTAAGATGTCAATTTTCTAATTTTAGGGTCTCCTAAACTATAATTCATTCAGGATTTTATTGAAGCCACTAGTGAGCCAAGTATCACATTCCTGGTTGCCAAGTTTGATGGGATTCTAGGACTCGGATTTCAGGAAATATCAGTTGGGAATGCTGTACCTGTGTGGTATTTTATATGACTTCCTTTTTCCTTGGATGCAAAACTATTTCATGATAGTTGATAATTAAAATTTACTAGACGTATTTTGAACATGTAACCATTTACATTTCTGTTGTTTGTTTGACAAGTTTCAAAGAATATTATTCCAATATTTAGTTATCTACAAACAGAAAATTTCTTAATATGCTTCAAATCCGTCTTGAAGAATCTTCAAATCCAATTTAAATTAGACATGAAGAAACATAAGAATGACAAATGTAGCCATGACAAAGAATAGAGATACAAATTATTTTTTTTATTTACACTGTTTGTATTGCACAACTACCATTCTACTTATCCTGAACTTTATGTTTTATGCTTCTCCACTGAAACTTGGTTTGTCGTAAGTATAATTATGAGAAAGCAAGCTATTCCAGACCTATATCCTTTACTTGAGAAATTACCTTGTTAAGGGAATTCATACTTGGATAGGGCTCAGAGATCATTCCTTGTCTACAATGGTTCTATCGTTTCCTTGTTAAAAACTTATGACAAGCATAGATTTGCTTGTTTTAATGCTAGTTGTGTATATTACTTTTATTTAAGGTCCTTGTGTACACCTTCTTGGTTTTTAACACAAATAATGTTTAAGTATCATGAAGCAAAATTTTGGAAGGGTCCACAGTAACTGTGAACTTTTATAATAGGTGCTCACCAGATATGCAACTCAAATTTTTGTTAGGAATTGTCTCTTTCTATTGGGAGTTCTTTCCCTTGGGGGAGAGAAGTGTAACTTTAGATCCAGGTCAGATTCACCTAATTTACTGGAATAATAAAAAAATAATATTCATCAACCATGCTTCCGGGTTCACAAGCTCACTTATTTGTAGTTATTAGAAAAGAGAAACTAATCCCATTGCCTCCCAATATTCTACTAAATGAGATCTTTGGAATTGTCAAAATTAAAGATTTAATAGAAAATAATTTGCCTGATTTATGGTTTTATTATTCGAGATTTATAAACACCAGTTATACCAAAAATTGTAATCTAGATATAAAAAAAGTGATGGAAATGCAGAGTAATACCCATAAATTTCCTATCACTGCAGTGAATAAAATTTCATTTGTGGATACAGCACTTGAACATGTAGCAAATTGCATAGTTGATTTACAAAGCGACTTTGTAATTGGTAAATTTATTGTTAAGATTTTTAAATGCAGAACCCATTCATCATTCTCAACATCTATAAAATGAAAATTTTCAGCTGATGTTTTCCAAGGAATATGTGCAGTTATTAGCCTAGCTTTCTTTATAGTGATCTTAAAAGACTCCATAAGCTTATTTTTTATAAATGTTCTAGTGAAAATTTCCTGGTGCTTATATGTTTTTGTAGATGAAGCATAATCATTTTAAGGTGTCCTTTATGGCATCAATTATAAAGTTGATGTTTCGCGTTGTGTTCATTACATCATTCTATCAGGTCATTAGGTGCTTCTCATATGCTCTAGATATTTTGGAAATTATCTTATTTGAAAATTTTTCATTTTCAGGTGACTAGAAGTGTTTAGTTTGATTAAATCAGCTAACCTTTCTATTGGTAGGTATAATATGGTCAACCAAGGACTTATCAAAGATCCTGTTTTTTCATTCTGGTTTAACCGAAATGCTGAGGAAGGGGAGGGAGGCGAAATTGTTTTTGGAGGAGCTGATCCAAACCATTATAAGGGTGAACATGTATATGTCCCTGTTTCTCAGAAAGGTTACTGGCAGGTGGGTGTTCTTAGCATGTGTGCTCAATTAATTGAATACTGAGTGGTGCAGATCGGCTACCAAAGTTACTTATTTTCACAACTGCTGTTACATGTTTCCCTAAATTTGTCTTGGCAGTTCAACATGGGAGATTTGCTTATTGGTGATGAAGCTACTGGTATTGCATGTGGAGTGGTTTATATTATCATAACCGGATGTTCTTATATCTACTAACACTATGTTTTGTGTTTATCAGGCTTATGTTCTAGTGGGTGTGCGGTAATTGCAGATTCTGGAACTTCTTTGATTGCCGGGCCAATGGTTTGTATATACTTGATCATCCTTTTATTATTGGGTCCATCAATATTTCTGTTATTTGTCTCAGAAAAAAATAATTTATCTATGTCTTAGAAAGCTGGACATGGATGTGAGTATCATATGAATGTACAATAAAATGAAATAAATGTTAATCATTCTTTATTAGATAAGAAAATTCTGAAGCAAAAGTGAAAAAGAGAGCATCAAAATAATATTGTAGATAGAAAATTCAATCAAAGAACAATTTTTAATTAGGTTAATGCAGCTTAATTTAACACTATATGGTTGGAATTTTGGGATTCAACCCATGTGCGTACCATTATCCAGAAGATTTTGGATAGCTGGATTTAAATACATATAAAGATATGTGATAGATGCATATTTATGTAAACATATCCAGCTTAACTCAGATACGAAAACAGATTTAGATGGATTACTCAATCCACTTTCAGTGTCACTGTAATTTCATACTTTGTGGAGAACAATTTACCTGCATCATCAGTTCCATGGCAAGGGTACTGATTGGACATCATTAGTCTAGAGTAGTAGAATCTAGGAGATCATGTGCATGGTCTAATTGTTGAGTCATATACTCATAGATTCCCTTTGGACACTATTTTCCCATAAGGCTACTTATCAACTTATCAAATAGCTTAGATCTACATGTCTGCCAATGATTTTGTCTTGATAGGTTGAGTAAATGGATGAGGTTATTGATTGTGCTCATGGTACTCTTTCATGCTGACTTTGCCAGAAAAAGAAAGCAATTTGGTTGAAATGGTGTTGCAGTTAAACACCTTCCTCATAATATTATATTCTGTCTACATACTTCCTCTTAAAATAAATAGTATTCTTCAGTTACGAAGCACCTTCACCTATAGTTTTGTAAAATACCAATCTTCTTACTCTTTCTTGATGTTAAGTTGTCTATCCTAGGTATTACAATTTTGTGCGACATCAAGCTCCTTGTTCTTGCTTGATGTGAAGTCTCTCCTAATCACTATTCACTATGCTCTTTCCAAAATTCAAACTGTCTTGTTTGATAGCTTTGGGTATTTCATCTGAAAAATGTGAAGATCTATATATTGGTTTGTCGGTCAATGTATTCAATGATGATCTAAATGCCAAATAGTTCACATAGTAGAACACGTTTTTACTGCATCTGAATTTATTTATGTGGACTTCTGAAATCATTACAGTAGTTAATTATTGTGTGCAATACAAGTGTATATATTTTTTAAAAATAAAATGTTATACAACTGTATATTTTATTTTTTAAAAGAAAATAATATACAAGTATATATTGGAAGAAATTTCTTTTACATTAAATGGTATACAAGACCTATCACTTATGTAATAATGCATTAATCAATTGGATGTCTCAAGACAACTTTTAAGTCAGTTATTGCACCAATGACTATTAAAATTGAAGTTACAACCATTGATTTTTTTATCAACATAGCACCAGGCTTTGTTAATGAAAGATCACCTTCATATCTTTGCAGCCTGCTATTGCAGAAATTAATAAGAGAATTGGAGCTTCTGGTGTTGTTTCTCAAGAATGCAAAGCAGTATTTGCTCAATATGGGCAACGAATTTTTGAAATGTTGATATCACAGGTCTGAAACCATGTATTAATGCATAGATAATTTAGACATTCATTTTGGCTACCTTGATCAAGTTAATTTATGCATCAGAAAAGGCATGCTAATCCTGGTTTATTTGTCAGACACAACCTACCAAAATGTGCTCTCAGATTGGTCTGTGTGCTTCTGATGGAACTGGTGCCGTTAGGTGAGCAATTGTTCATGGTTACTTTTGTATTCTCTTAGAAATTCAACAATATATCTGTATGTTGACTATTGTTATTCACATACATCATGCACTTGAATCTATATTATATATCCAGCATTGCCATTGAGAGCGTAGTCAATGAAAACAAGGATGTTTCGTCTGGTCTGCGCAATGATGCTATGTGCAATGCTTGTGAAATGGCACTTGTGTGGATGCAGAATCAGCTAAGCCAGAACCAGACACAGGAGAAAATGTTGAATCACATCATTGAGGTTAGATTATCTTCAAGTTTCAAGTATACGCCATTTTCGCTTCTGCAGTTGTTTATTTATTTAACTTTTTCATCTAATGCATCCAGCTATGCGAACGGCTGCCCAGCCCCATGGGAGAATCATCTGTAGACTGTGCTGCCATACCTTCCATGCCTAGTGTCTCTTTCACCATTGGTGATAGGATATTCAAGCTTCAACCAGAGCAGGTATGATCCTGTTCTACGTTTCGCAGAAGGCTCCTGATAGTTCTTTGTTTCTTGAATATATGATTAAATTCCAAACAATTGGACCAAATGTTTTGCACAACCCATGTGCAGAATGAGGTCACTATTTTATTCTTGACTAAGGCAGATAAATGTGTATCCGTGGATCTATTTCTCCGCCTATGTTTCTTTTGTTGATGTTGTTCATTGTTAATACTCATGATCATCTTGCTCCTCTGATTGGTGCCTGCAGTACATTCTCAAGGTTGGTGAGGAAGCTGAAGAACAGTGCATCAGTGGGTTCACAGCTTTGGATGTTCCACCACCACGAGGCCCTCTCTGGTGTGTATTTTCTAGTCTGCATTCTTAAGTCATCGTTTTATGTCTCTCTGTCTGCTGCGTTTGTGATGTGTAGCAATATTATGTGCAACGTCTTGCGTAACATCTGAAATTGCTGCAGGATATTGGGAGATGTATTCATGGGAGTCTATCATACTGTGTTTGACTATGGCAACTCGAGAGTTGGCTTTGCACAAGCAGCTTAGACAAGTACACGAGAACTTGATCATATCCTGAAATACTTGTTTTAAGTGTTTTATTATTAATGCAAAGACAGTATATGTGTACACAAATTTGTGTTTGCTATGTTCACTATCCTGAAATTAGTAAAATGCATTTGGTAATCGACTTGTGGTTTTCATATTGTGTTGTTTGCTAATTACTTGGGCATCCACTTGTTGGTTACATGATTCATGTCATTGTAGGCTTTAATTGGGTTTTATTTGCAGACTTATTTTTTTCTATTTGGATCGTGAATGTGTTATGAGCCTCGTTTTAGAGATGAAGACCCAAAGGAAATATGGATTTGCTTCTGGCATTTACTAGCCACTTGAAAGTCTTCATCGCTCTATAGTTGTGTCACACACTAACTGAAACCGGTGGTTCGGATCATAAATCAGTTCAATTTTGATATATTCAGATCAATTTGGAGTTTTGCATGAAGTTCAATCAGAAGTACAAGGATACTGTAATTGGCAGCTTGATTTTTGCTGAATAGCTTTTCATTGTGTTAGGTAGGCTATTTTAGGTATACTATATCTGAATGTAATATTCCATTTTAATATCGTCTAGATAAAGATTTGGATTTGTTTACGAGGGAGCATACTACTTTTTAAGTTTACTAATACCGTGTTTGGTCAGATATGATGAAAGATTCGACTTCACCATTGGACAAGTATGACTAGGTCATAACATGGGATCACCATTAGATAAGTATTTTGGAACTATGCACAATAAAATTAATGGATCAGTTGTCATTAAACCATGTTATAATTATCAAAAGAATTCAGAATGGTAGAACGAGAGCCAACCTATGCAACTGACACAGTAGTAAATTATGATATCCCAAAGATTCGCAGACCCTGTCATAAAGCTTTGCACACATCAACATGTCCTCATCCTCTGAAGGAGGTGCTTCTGAGAGGCCTATGAGAAATGTCATGGGGTTGTACAGTACGTAAAGTGCCTTTAGTTACACGGTTTTCAACAAGAAAGTCGATGCTGATACTATGGCTACTTTTTGTGGCCCTGGCAGCTTAAATCTACTGTGTGCATTTCTTTTAGGCTTGCATGTATCACAACTAATAATTACTTGAGTTAGGTGCTTCATTACATCTGAAAAAGTAGAGCATCTTACCTTGACCAAATTCTTTGCCTGTGAACCTGTCATTCCTTCATCTAAAAATATTCGAGTTAAAAAGACTTTAAAAGAGGAGGACACAAATGAAGATGCTACCAGCTGATGAGAATAGTATCTAGTGATTTGTCAATGGTGGAGGAAATGAGATAGGTGATAAGGATTCTTACTGTTACCTGGAATCTGTGTTGCAGTACAGATTCTTAAGAACTTGGGTCAGTCCTGTGCTCAGCATCTCAGCAGAGAAGCAATTCTTAGCTGGTGCCAAATTCTCGAGGATCTTAACATTTAACATCTCTTAGGCGAATATTACTTTTGGCCACAGTTCTGCTAAGATTCTGATTTCTGATGGAGCAAAGTTCTGTTTGTCACTAAATGGCGGTAGTGATAACACTGCATCCACAAGCTTGGCCACTGCATTCCAAGGTCAGAGGAAAAGAAGCACCAGTTTCAACTTTAGAATGTTGATAGAGAGCCCCATTTCTTTAATTCAAATCCAGAAAAGTATTCTTCCCATATGAACAATAGACTATTTAAAATGCTATATAATGCAAATGCGATTGTGTGCGTGCGCGTGAAGAGGACTGGAAGAAACAATTCTTTCTAATCTGTTCACAATATCAGGTACTTGAGCTGATACATCAAGAAGAAAATGTTTCAAATTGTTATGTAGGCTAATATCACAGTGATTAGAAGCTGGTTTTGTCAATGAAAAATATGCTTACCCACGGAATATTTGATAATACCATGATCACAAAAGCAGAATTATTTTCATTTTGATCAGTGCAAATATCCTTCCAGATATATCTGGGAATCTGAAGCAGTTCCTATGCTCCTGTGTTTTTAACCTTTCAAACTGAGGAATAGATACTCTTTTGGATCTTAAGCCATGCCAAGCAAAGCGAAGGAACATCATCAACTTGCCCAACTCCAGATCATCCACATCAACTTGATGGAAAGAGGAACCTGAGGTTGTGGCAATCTATCCAATGATTATTTTTTTATTCCAGAAAAGCTTTCCATGGATTATCTCAGACTCGTATGCTTGCTGCATGATCAATTAAATATCATTCTGTCATCGGTGCATCTCCTTGTATATGTAAACTAACTTGAACATTTTGTGATCTCAACAGAGGTCATAATCCTAACCTGTGTAATGTGTATCCCTTCACAGGATAGGAAACAAGCAACAACAATCTAATGCTTGTGGCAGCTACATCTTAGCTAATGCATCAATTCTTCTGATATTATATGATTCTTTATATGTAGTTGATATCATACAACTCTCTGCTTAGGCTTCTCTCTAAAGCTGGATTTTGGCAGTCTTAAGATGACTCCATGCATAGAAGTGAAAGGAAAGAAAGGAAATTTTATCTTGATATAATTCCTTGAAATTTTCTCTCTGAAGCTTTGATGTCTTTCTCTGCTTGGACTTCTCTCCAAAGCTGGATTTTGGCAGTATTAAGATGATTCCATGCATAGCAGTGAAAGGAAATCTTATTCTGAACATCCTTTTTAGGAGGGACATTTCGATCTGTCACTCCACCACACAATCCTCATCTTATTCTTTCCTACTCACTACAACGGTTCCAGTGATCCTAAGAGTATTATTCGCCAACTGGAACCGCCACCACAGAACCCCTCCACTCTTGCTCCCTTCTCCCTTGTATAAGTAGCACCTTGTGTAGCTGGCCCTCCATATCAGCTTACACTTAGTTGTAGCAGTGAGCTCTGAGAGAGAGAGAGAGAGAGAGAGAGAGAGAGAGAGAGAGAGAGAGAGAGAGAGTTCAATTCCCTCCTTCTTGTCACCCTTTGAAGCATTTTATCAAACACCTAGCCCCTCTCTCCCTCGTCTCTGCTCGGTGCCCTTCACAGAGCATGGCATCCGGTTCGGTGATCTCCTCCTGCTGGACCGCGAAGCAGAACAAGATGTTCGAGAAGGCGCTGGCGGTGTACGACCAAGACACGCCGGACCGCTGGCACCACGTCGCCCGCGCCGTCGGAGGGAAGACCGTGGACGAAGTGAAGCGCCACTACGAGCTGCTCGTCGCAGACGTCCGCCGGATCGAGAAGGGCCATATTCCTTACGCCACCTACCTCTCATCTGGCATCAGGGGTACTCTCTCTCTCTCTCTCTCTCTCTCTCTCTCTCTCTGCATGAGTTCGTGGCGTATCATGTTCTTAGCTTGATGTCTTCCTGTCACAAAACCTGGGCTTCAGGTGTCGCTTTGGGTTGTCCAAATGACCAACAGACCCAAGCTAAGGTCTAAATCATACCTACTGGATCCCGACCGGACACCAATCCTGCTGTCTTGGATCAGTGATTTATTGATTGGATCAATGGGTCACGTGATCAGATTTTAGATTTTATATAACAAAAATTAAGAAAGAATTATTATTTGCACATTATATATATGAGATAGAATTTTCTTTTAAGATTAAAAAATATGTTGAAGATTATATTAAAAAATATAGTTGTGAATTGCCGCTTTATCAAGAATTCATGAGATTTGACGATCCAAAGATGACAAATCTAAGTTTAATTAGTTGGCTGATCGGAAAAAGAAATTGGATGGTGAAAAAAAATAAAGAGAATGAATGCCAAAAGAAACGAGTGGTGATAGAAAAGAACAAATAAAGATATTAGACAGAAACTAAGAAGGATAGTGAAGCAATAACTACAGAGAGGAGGATTAGAAAGATGCTAGAAAATATGCGCTTTAAAAAAATATTTATTTTTCTTTTTTCAAAAATATATTTTCGATCTGATTTTAATAACTGTAGCATAAAGCAAACGTATATTCCAACTAAGACTTGGTCTCCATGGATGAGACGCCTTTGAGGTCACTTCACTGTTGCCAAAAGATCTGCACTCCTAAGGCTAAAGGACTTCAAAGCGTTTTGCTATATTTCTTTTCATACCATTTGCTGGCACGAATCTTTCGAATCAGGGATTTTTTGGTGAAGGATTTGACTGCATAATTTTATATGGATTGTACAGTCTTCTGATTTCTCTCTGTCTCTGTTTCCGCAGGTTGAAATGGTTGAAACATGACAGCACGAATGACTCTTCTCTACACATCCACTTGGAAGAAACAGATACTGTAAATACTGTAAAAGGATCAGAAGTCTTTGATCTTTAGTAGCCTACTCTTCCCCTTCTTCTTATATCCTAAACTGTACATACATTTAGTAATGTTCGGAACAAATTTCTATATAATTTCCGGAAAGAATCATTATCAGTGTGTTTCTATATAGTTTCAAGAGAAATTTTAATTCAATCACTCGGCTTCCAGCTGACCGTAGATTTATTTGCGTCTTCTCCAACTCTGAATGCGTGAAGAGCACTCGTGAGACCAAAACTTAGCCTCCCTATGTTGTAGAGTAGACAATCATGTCTCGGTCATTTTACTGCAGCCCTTTATTTGTAGCTGAAGTACTCACATGAGAGGCAGGAAAATGGCAGCAGTGTTTGTTGATCCCCTTTAAAGCAACCGTTGTAACGGAGTGGGAAAAGGATGCATGCAATGTTACAAAACTTGCTTTTGCTTCTGTAATCCCATCCCGATGCCATCATCAGTATCCGAAAACTAGAATAAGAACAGAAGATTGTCCCCAAAACACGTGAAACTTCCGTTTGGGTTCGATCTCCAATGCAACACTAACAAGGAGTACAGATGAAAAATAATTCAATTAGACATATGATTAGTTGGCATATTAAATATATTAGCATTAATTTTTAAATATAGCATTGAAGTAGAAACTAGTACAAAGAATCAGAGAAAGAACTACTGTTAAATAAACAACCACACACTGTTAGTTGCTATAATATGAATAATAAATAGCCTGCACTACATCACAAGCGTGTATTAGCTTTTACTTCTTCTTCTTCATCAAATAATATTATGATACGGTAGGTCTTCCATGGATTATTATTTGACTTAGCTACTTTTGTGTGGTCAATGTTGAAAACAAAGGAAAAAGTCATAAATACAGGAACATATGACTTGGAAGAATGGAGATGCCTAAAGAACTTGAATTTTCTTTTTATTTTTTCTTTTTCTTTTTTTTTTTTTGTCTCCAATCATCTTTGCCATCTAACTGAGAAAATGTGTTCTATTCTAACTTCTACTGCTAATCTATACGTGATACTTCTTCACTACGGATCTCAAGAAGAATCATAGCAAATTTCCAATTCAGTGCAGATAGATTAGTGAGAAAGGAAAGCAGCTCAAACTTGGTTTCAACTATGATATAAAATTAGTCGGATTTTGGTAAAATAACTAACGAATTGATTTTTGAAAAACAAAAGAAAAGTTTTGGAAGATATAATGTAAAAGAACCAAAAGTTTCTCATGATATAATCGGAATTCCTCCCCCTCGTGCAGGATGAAATCCAAAGTCCAAATCCCTAAGATAGGAAGCCAAATGAATTTAGAAGAATAGAGTCACATGACATAATAATATTAGGAGAAAGTCGCAATGTAGTATTCATTTTCTCTGCGTGCTAGCGTGATGATTTTCACTTTATGCGAGCATAGAAGAATTAAGGATGTTCGTGTAAAAAATCTTTTTAAAAAATTTTGATTGATTTTTAATTTAAATAGTAAAAAAAATTATGCAAGAAAAATGAATCAAATAAGCCTGATTATGTATGTTGGGGATCGAAAACGACATTAAGAGGGGGAGGGGCAATGGTTAAGTACGACAAATTCAACGATTTAAACGATTTTGAAAAATTTTGTACGAAGAGAATCACATTTCGATTAAAATCATTTTGATTGTATGTTAACTTGAAGACGTACGTAAGGAAATGAAGAAGAAGTAGAGCAAGTAAAGTAAAGGCTTGCAATAATGTAAATGACAATAAGTAAATGCAAACCAGATTTTTATAATGGTTCGGTGATCCGACCTATGTCCACTCTCGATTTCTTTTCACTTAAGGCCATCAGTTTTCCACTAGTTATCTTCCTTCCAACGGGTGAAGACAAAGTCTCTTATAACACATTCTCTTTTTGACGGACTTAGGAGATAACCCTTACAAGCACTTCACTCTTCTCTTTAGGTGGAATACAAATGAGGAATAGAGAAGGGACCTTTAAAGTGATTTGAACAATGTTTTTCTACTTTCAAAGTTTGTGTGCTTGTGTGTTCAACCCAGGGATGAGAGGGGTATTTATAGGCTCCAATTAGATTCAAACATAGAGCCAAAAACCATCTCATCTCGGGTTTATTGGGTTCTAGCGGTACCACCACCAATACTGGGCGGTACCACCGCTTAGTACACCCTAACATTGGGCGGTACCATCGCCAAAAACCATCTATCAATGTACTGGGCAGTACCTATTAGGATCTAGAGTAGCACTAAGAGGGAGGTGAATTAGTGTAATAGTTAAGAACGATAAATTTCAGCGATTTAAAAGGATTTCGAAAACTTCATACGTTAAAAACTTTGTTTCGGCTAAAACCGATTTCGATTGAAGCATATTGGAACCGTAATTAACTTGAGAGTATTTAGAGATGAAGAAAGATAGTAAGCAAGTAGAGCAGCAAAGTGAAGAAGGTTTGTAGTAAATTAAATTTGCAAGAAGTAAATACAAACTGATTTTTATAATGGTTTTGTCATCCAACGTACGTCCACTCCGGATTCCTCTTCACTTGAGGCCACCGGATTTCCATTAGTTGTCTTCCTTCTAACGGGCAAAGACGAACTCCTTTACAGCACCTCTCCTTTTAAAGGGCTCAAGAGATAACCCTTACAAGTACTCTCTCATCTCTTTTAACTTGAATACAAGTGAGAACTAGAGGAGGGGAATTCTAGAGAGATTTGAATAGCATTTTTTAACTTTCATAGTATACGTACTTGTGTGTTCAACCCAGGGATGGAAGGCATTTTTAAGGCTCCAATCTGATGTAAACTTAGAGCCAAAAACCTTTCCATCCTGAATTTACCAAGTACTAATAGTACCACCACGTATCATTGGTGGTACCATCGCCTATCATTGGTGGTACCATCGCCTATCATTGGTGGTACCATCGCTTGTCACTGGCAGTACCATCGCCAGTTTGACCCTAACACTGGACGGTACCATCGCTAAGTCTGACAGTACTACTGCTTGACACACTGTCACGGTCAGTGTACTGGGCGATAACACCACTCAGGTGCTTTGACACTGGGTAGTACCACTGCCTAATACATCCTGGGGAGCTAGACCTAGGGCGGTGCCACCGCCAAACAGGGTCAAACACTTCTCGTTGGGCCTTAAACCCGGCCCAAACTAATCTATTACCAGGCCCAGTTGGCTCCTACCAAGGTTATAGGATTAACACCTAATCCTAATCCTAATTACATGTGAACTATGAAATTAAAGATATTTCCTAAGCTAAACAATGTTCGGAAAGTCAAGACTTCTTTCGGTGAGCTTCTGGTGAACTTCCGGCGGTCTTCCGACGAACTCTTGGATACCATTCTGCCAACTCTCGGCAAGCTCTTGGACTTCACGACAATCTTGGTGAGTTCCGATGAGCTTCTTAGGCAAGCTCCAATCTTTCTCGATGAATCCATGAACTTCCGACGAACCTTCCGATGAACTTCCGAAAACCCTTCAGCAAGCTCCCTACTCATTCTCGACTAGTTCCGGTAGCACTCCCGATGAATCTTCGGACTTTCGTCAAACTCTAGAACTCTCAAAGATTCCATCGCACTTGACTCCAATACTTTGTTTTGCTTTATGTCTTCATCGTTATCATAGCTAATCCTACACACTAAGTAAATCTTAACCCTACTTCGATCTAGACAATTATTATATGAATCAACATCCTATTGCCCGGCACGTCATTGGTCGGTGCTTCGTCTAGTTCTTCAGTGCACTGTCCTCTCTTGCGGCCTATTGCCCAATTGGTGGTTGACCTTCGCAACCCCAATCTCCTTGGTGTAACACCACACTTCTTGGCCTGATACCCGATATCCAAAGCCTTCTACCGATTATCGACCAGACCTCCGGCTTGACGTACAATCTCCTGACGTGATTTCCTTTGATACAATGTTGATTCCTCCTTTGTCAACTATATAATTATGATTAAGTAGACCTGCATCACTTAAAACGTAGTTAGACAATAAAACACTATCAATTAATTTCATCATCAAAATTCAAGATTCAACAATCTCTCCCTTTTTTACGATGACAACTAATTGATGATAGAGTTAACCTTAACTCCTAGAGTTTAACCAAACTCCCCCTATCAATATGCCATATTGATAAAAACCTTAGATTATTCCAAATCCAAGCAATATTCTGCTAGTTATAGGTACCCTACAAGCCAATCACATGAGTGATAGTACCTGTAACATGCTACGTCAATCTCTTTGTTTATGATTTTTGACATTATCTCACATTATCTAGGTGTATATTATGATGTCCCTGGATCTGTGCAATGGGAATCGAATCATGATGAGATCACGATAATGAGACCGATTCACCTTTAAACACAGACCCTAAATAATCCCGGTCATAGGTTACTCGAGAGGGACATCGAGATAACCGGATAAACTGGTATGCTATATACCCGTCCATATGATGGAGGTGACTAGTCTCATAGCTACTCATGTGGGGACACTAAGGATATAGTATATATGCTCATTGGAGAATAAGTTCACTAATTGATCCACTTACGGAATGTTGGATGGTTATTGATACCTCACGTCAGATAGTGATTCTATAGTCCCAATAGTATATCGGATCCATAGACTTAAGACACCAAGGATGTCTTATATGAGTACTCCACTTTTTAATACCGAACTTATAGGTTTGGAAGTTCCAGATCTAGTACAATCGGTTATTGAGAGTGGCAGCCAACCTTACGAGGGTAATTGAGTATCAATAAAGGATCATCCACTCTTAGTATCATGAGAGAAATATCATATATGTTCTTGCTCAAGTAAATCCCTAACAAGAGTCATTCGGATTGAGAGAGAAAGAGTTCTCCGAAAGAATCCGATTAGAGCGAGACTCGATTAGAAACCATATGGGCCTGACAGCACCATACCCAATATATGGTCTTTGGGATATTAGATGGATGAGGGACTATAGGTACATGATAACTGAGGACAGATAGGCCCAAAGTTGATCGATTCCCTTATATCGTGCCTGGAGATCTGGCGTAGTGGCCTAGTACGTCCGTAGTTGATGAGTCGAATGAATTATTATAGAGATAATAATTTATTGAGTCAGAAGAAGTTCTGACAGGTATAACTCATGACCAGCTCGATATTAGGCCTAGAGGGTCACACATATATGGTAGGTGTTTCGACGAGTAGAGGTTCAGATATGAGATATCCGTCGGAGCCCCTATCTTATTGGATATTCAATAAGCCCTTATATTATTGGATCCCATAGATAAGATCCAATAAGAGCTAGATTATTAGATAGAGACCCATTAATCTAAGAGCTAGACTTCTTTCGGTGAGCTTCCGACGAACTTCCGATCTTCCGATGAACCCTTGGACACCATTCTGTAGACTTCCGACAAGCTCCTGGACTTTATGATAATCTTGGCGAGTTCCGATGAGCTTCTTCGACAAGCTCCGATCTTTCTTGATGAACTCTGCGAACTTTCGACGAACCTTTCGATGAACTTTTGAAAACCCTTCGACAAGCTCCCTACTCATTCTTGGCTAGTTCCAACAAAGACTCCCGATGAATCTTTGGACTTCCGTCAAACTCTCGAACTTCCAACGATTCTATCGCACTTGACTCAACACTTTGTTTTACTTTGTTTTTCGTTATCATAGTTAATCCCGCACACTAAGTAAATCTTAGCCCTACTTTGATCTAGACAATTATTACACGAATCAACATCCTATTGCCCTAAGATGTCATTGGTCGGTGCTTCATTTAGTTCTTGATTTCCATCCTCTCTTGTGGCCTATTGCCCAATCGATGATTGATCTCTGTAACCCCGATCTCCTTAGCGCAACACCATACTTCTTGGCCCGATGCCCGATGCTTGATATCCAAGCCTTATGTCGATTGTTGACTAGACCTCCGGCCAATGTCTAATCTCTTAACGTGATTTCCTCCAAAGATAACGTCGATTCCTCTTGTGTCAACTATCTAATTCGATCGAGTAGACATGTGTCACTCAAAATACAGATTAGACAATAAAATACTATCAATTATTTTTATCATCAAAATTCGAGATTCAACAATACCATCGCCAAGACTCACCTAGAAGATTGAGCCTTCCGCGATGCTACTTGCCTCTTACGTGGCACTTGAGAACTATTTTGGGCCTTTCATTCAGCCCTACACAGCTCTAATACAGGCCTAGTTAGCCCAACTGAACTGAGTTGGCCTAATTACAACCTAATACAGATTAGACTTAATCCTACTTCAATCTAGATAATTATTATTACAACGTGAATCAAAATATCATCCGACACGTCATTGGCCCATTGCTTCATCTAACACTTTGGTGCATCGTCCTCTCTTGCGACTCATTGCCCAAATCAAGAGGTGACCTTTGCAGCCTCGATCTCCTTTGTGCAACTTGGCTCTTCTTGGCTCGATGCCCGATTTCATTGTCCGAAGCCTTCGGGTTGTCAATCGACCTCGGCCAACGTCCAATCTCCTAACGTGTTCTCCTCTCGACATAATGCCGATTCATCCTACATCGATTGTCTAATCGATTGAGAGTAGACTGCGTGACTCAAAACGTAGTTAGATTACCAAAACATAATCAATTAGTTTCATCATCAAAATATGAGATTCAATAATCTCCCCTTTTATGATGACAACTAATTGACGATAAGTTAACCTTAACTCTTCTGAGTTTAAACAAACTCCCCTATCAATATACCATATTGATAGAACCCTTGATTATGCCAAATCCAAGCAATATGTTAACAAGAAAATCATGCAAATATATGAAATATTCAATACATTGCATGATGTTATCAATCAACTTCTCCCCTTTGTCATCAATAAAAAAGAAAAGTTGCATTATAGCTAGTTTAAAAATATGCAAGTTTTTCACTAGCAAGATTTACATCACAACATTCAATCATAGCAAGTTTTTAAGTTTAAGCATGGCAATTTTTTACTTACTTCTTGAGATGTGTAAGTTTGTACTTAGTTTCTCACGATAGACAAGATAACACTTTAATTGTTCTTTTGAGAGGTGTAACAAGTTTTGCCTTTGCAAGCTTAGCAATCTTTTAGCAAAGTTTTTGCCTCTCTTGAGATAGCAACTTTTTGCTTCTTAATATTCAAGCTAACAAGTTTTTCTATTCTCCTTTGAGAAGTGCAAGCTAGCAAGTTGTTTTTCTTTGCATTGATCGAGCTAGTAATTTTTGTAAACTTTATATTATTTTAAACATGCAAGTTAAAAAGTTAAAAATGTGTAACTTTGTAATTTCTTTCTTCTCTTTTGAGAAGTGAAAGCTTGCTAGTTTTGCTTCCTTTGCATGCTAGCAATTTTCTTTCATTTGCAATGCACAAGTTAGCAAACCCTTCTCTCCCTTTGTCAATGTCAAAAAGAAAGGAAAGATTAATATTTCAATCAAATAATTTTGCACGAGATTCAACAATTGGTAACAAAAATGTTAGCAACTTTTCTCCCCCTTTATCATTCTAAAAAAGAAGGGAGGAACGAATGATGTAGACTTTTACATCTATTGTAAATATGCATCAATAAAAATTTTATGTCAATCTTTCAATCATCACATGATGCATACAAGCCATAGATGCAAAGAATTCATGAAAGATATCAATATGAAATATCAACAAAGATTAATACTAAAAGATATCATTCATGGTTCATAAATATTCTTTTTAGGAAATATCAAGATCATGATTCAATGATTCATCATAAAGCAAATTAATTTTCAATCATCACATAGGACATGCAAGCCAAAGTAATCATGTCATTTCTAAGTCATGAAAGATATGATATCAAAGCTCAAGAGAATATCAAGAAGAACATGATTCATTTGACAAGTTTTTTTTTTAATGAAGATATCAAGAAAAAATAAATTTTCTTTTACATCAATTTTCAAACCATGACAAGTGATATATCAAACATTAGGATCAATATTTCAATCATTGAGTCATGTGTAGAAAGAAATATTAAAACATAGGAGAAAAATCAAATTACGCATGCAATGTTTCAATCATTAAAGCACATTTTCTCAAGTTGAGTATCGATAAGTCAAGAGAAAATAACTTATGATTTATTTGGATATCTATTCAATAACATGGGAGAATCATAAGAGAATATGGAGTAAGAGATCTTGAAGAAAAACTTAAGTTATCAAGATCACGATATAAATAAAACTCATTCAAATCAATGCATCAACTCCAACCTCATTATCAAAGTCACTGTCGAGATTCACAAAATGACATAGATAGACTTGGATTGTTTTCCTCTTTAGTAAATGATAGAATTAAGGAATCATAGAGGAAAAGATTTGATTCCCATTAAGAGTATTTCAAGTCATAAGTCCATGAAATCGAGATCAAGAAAAAGAAATTTTGAGTAGGGCACCAAAAATTATCGATTCAAGTATTCAAACTATCATTACTCATCATAGATAATTTCAAAATAAAAAATATCAAACATGATTTAAAACATTCATCACAATTTTTAACTCATTTAAATCATCGAATCATCAAAATCAATATCATAGTTTGTGAGATTCAAAAATAGATTCATCACTAAGAATCACATGTTGAAAAATCAAAAGATAGAGATAAAGCGATTTTAAGAGATGCTTTCTCTTTTTGTGATTTCACTTCATGTGTTGATTTTATATAAACATGCCCTTGTCCTTTTATGTCAAACAAGTATCAATGTTCAAGATCTAAAGGCAAAATCCATCGTAAAGATCTTTAAGTCATAAAATATAATACATTAAGCATAGGGCATCTTCCAATAAATTTGATTTAAGAGATTCATGGCATGTATATACATGGATCATGTATAAAATCGAAACACATGTTTCAAATCATCAAGACCAAAAATATGACAGGTCATCTAAAAATTTTATCATAAAAATAATTAAAAACAAATACATAAAGCATTTTTAAGCAAAAGACTCGATTCATCATGATAATACATTTTGCTTCCCCCCTTTTTTATGTGTTTCAATTAAGGTGAGCATGTTCAAATTTTTTATGAAATATCAAGCATCACATTTAGAACCGAAAGCATTATCATGACCACTTTTCTTTCATTCAAAAAGTTTATTGATAGCAATGCAGGTTAAGTCTTTTAGTTTTGCAATCGATTTCATAAAGACATGCAGCATCGTATACATCAAAGTTTCATCAAAACCATCAAGACCAAAAACATGAAACATAAAACATCATGATAGTACATTTTTTTCATTTTTTATGTATTTTATTTCATGTGATTGATCTCATATAAGCATGTTCAAATTTTCACACAAAAGCAAATCATCATGTTGACAATCGAAAAGTAATTCAAAATCATTAATATACTTGCTTCTATCTTTTAATCCTACATTGTGTGCAAGCATTATTATGAAATATGTGATTATCATGACAATTAATTTTTATGTCAAAAATCATACATCTTGTTTGAAACCAAAAGCAATATAAAATCATCAAGATTCATGGATATGATCATATTCATTCCTTTTATGTGTTTCATTTGTTTCATATCAAGTATATTCAAGTCTTTATACGAAAGCCATCATCGTATAAATCCGTAACATATTTCGTCAAAGCCAAAAATACATTAATCCAAAATAGAAGACTCAAATCAATCATTACTTCAAGTCCTCATGCATGATATAAAAATTTTAAAGATTTTCATTATTATCAAGCAAGAGCATGTCCAATGCATTTAAGAGAAGCCATACAAAAATCGTTAAGATAAATATTCATGGATTTAATCATGTACAAACATTATCACAAATCATGCAAGTATCATTTTAGTTTTCAAAAACACTAGGAAGGAAAGCATTATTTAATTTTTGAAATATAATTTTTATTTCCTACTAATTAAATCAAGCAACTCATAAAAAGCATCAAGAGATTTCATAAAGCAAAGGGGTTTTGGTTGAGTTGCTTACCTTATAGTCGAAGGCCATCAAAGCGTATTTCGTCATTTCATCACTTGATTCATCCTTAGGTATCTTCCTCTTCTTTGGCCTATTCTTCCGTTCAAGTTCATTTTTAGTTTTAGATTCTCATTTTATAAACTTATTAAATTTTAGTGTTCGAAGTATAAGTTCATCATCAACATGATCCTTATCACTTGAGTCATCACTCAAGTGGTATTTTATAGTCTAAAGTTCCAAACCCTTTCTGTTCTTTGGAATGTGGTTCATATGTTCATCATGTTCCAAGAGTATCATCTCATAGGTCATTAATGACCCGATTAGTTCTTCCAATAGAAAGTCATTTAGATTTTTAGCTTCTTATATAGTGATTGCTTTCAGATCCCACCTTTTTGGAAGGGATCTTAAAATCTTGTTTACGAGATCAAAATCCGAAAAAGATTTACCAAGGGTTCTTAGACTATTGATGACATCCGTGAAACGGGTGTACATGTTGCCGATAGTCTCATTTGGTTTCATTCAAAAAAGCTCACAATCATACATCAACAAATTCATTTTTGAGTCTTTGACTCTATTAGTGTCTTCATGTGTGATTTCAAGAGTATGATAAATATCAAAAGTCATTTCGTAAGTGGAAACACGATTAAATTTGGTTTTATCTAAGGCGTAAAATAAGGCATTCATAGCCTTTGCATTTAAAGAAAAAGATTTTTCCATTCGTTCATAGGTTTAGAGGAAAGTTAAAAATCATTTTCAATAATATTCTATAAATCTAAATTCATAGAAAGCAAGAAAACTCTCATTCGAGTTTTTCAATAAGTGTAGTCTGACCCGTTGAACAACGGAGGATGAATAATCGAAAAACCCTCTTGAAAGCCATGAAGAGTCATTTCTCATGGGTGTGAATCCAAAAGAGAAATAATATTACTCTGATACCACTTGTTGGGGATTAAGAATAACACTAAGAGAGGGGGGGGGAATTAGTGTAGTGGTTAGGTATGACAAATTCGGCAATTTAAATGATTTCGAAAAACCTCATATGAAAAGAATTACGTTTCAATTAAAACCATTTCGATTATGTTAATTTGAAGATGTACTTAAAAAGATTAAGAGAAAGTGGAGCAAATAAAGTAAAGACTTGCAGTAATGTAAATGACAACAAGTAAATGTAAACTAGATTTTTATAGTGGTTCGATCATCCGACTTATGTCCACTCCCAATTCCTCTTCACTTAAGGCCACCAGCTTTTCACTAGTTGTCTTCCTTCCAACGGGTGAAAACAAAGTCTCATACAACACCTTCTCCTTTTGACAAGTTTAGGAGATAACCCTTACAAGCACTTCACTCCTCTCTTTAGATGGAATACAAATGAGGAATAGAGGAAGGATTTCTAAAGTGATTGGAATAGCATTTTTCTACTTTCAAAGTTTGTGTGTTTGTGTGTTCAACCCAGAGATGAGAGGGGTATTTATAGGCTCCAATTAGATTCAAACTTGGAGTCAAAAACTATCCCATCTCGGGTCTATAAGGTTCTGGCGCTACTACTGCCAGTTGTGGGCGGTACCACCACCCAATACACCCTATCATCGCCTGGGCACATTACTCTGTCGGTGTACTTGGTGGTACCACTACCCACTGGGGTGGTACCACCGCTTACATTGACACTTTGGGCGGTACATCGCCCACTCGATCTAGAAGACCGAGCCTTCTTGTGGTGCCATCACCTAACGTGGCACTTGGACACTGCTTTTAAGCCTTTCATTCAACCCAACACAGGCCTAGTTGGCCCTAATTGGATTGGTCCAATTACAACCCAATTAGACCTAATCCTACTTCGATCTAAATAATTATTATTATAACACGAATCAAAATATTGCCTGGCACGTCATTGATCCATCAAGCCTTCGTCCGAGCACTTCTTGTATCGCCCTCTCTTGCGGCTTGTTGCCAAATCAACAATCGACCTCCGCATGCCCCGATCTCCTTGGTGCAACTCGCTCTTATTGGCCTCGATGCCCGATTTCATTATCCAAGCCTTCGCTAATCATCGACCGGACCTCGGCGGCTCGACGTCTAATCTCCTAACGTGTTCTCCTCCGATGCAACACTAATTCATCCTACGTCAATTGTCTAATCCTAATTGAGAGTAGACCTGCGTGACTCAAAACGTAATTAAATCATCAAAACATAATCAATTAATTTCATCATCAAAATTCAAGATTCAATAACCTACACCAACTTAGAGTTTACTTGAACTCCCTTTAGTTTATTGACTCACAACTCTCTTAACGACATTCCTTGGGAACTTCATATAATTACGTTGGACATTCAACCCAATGTATCTCAATTCAACATCATCCTTTTTTATACATATGGATAAATCTCTCAATCATATAGACTATGGTCTTTTCGTTTCTAATCTTTCCTAGAGGATTTCTAGATATTTGTTTCTCGTACTGATGGCTAGTTTAATATAATACTTTTTACACTAAAAAGAAGAAAGAAAGAAGAATCGGCACTACATAAAATCTTGAATGAAATTTTCTTATATAAAATCTTATACTTTCTCAAAGAAAATAATTTTAGAAAAAGATTTTCATAATTAATCGCTTAAATAATAATAATATTGATGATGATAATGTAATCATAGCTAGTAAAACCAATTAAAAGTCTAAATTAAGTCAATGAAAGTAAATGATGCAATTAAGATGAAATTAAGAATTGATAAAGAAATAATCTAATTAATTATAAAGGATATTTTATCAAGAAAAGCTAATACTATTGACTTTTTATAGAATGGTGCCCCTAATTCATTTTTACTCAAGGGCACCCCTTTTTTTTATAAATAATAAGAAAGCCTATGAATCAAATCCAATTGAAATTAAGCACATTTTTGATATGTTTTGTGATCAAGTGTAATTTTGTTTAATTTCAAGTATAATTGAATCAACTCAAACTTTCATAGAATAACTATAATTATAACATGATTCTTAGATAATTATTTTTTAAAAAAATTATGATAATTAATTATTAAAATTTAAGATTTTTTTTTTTGAATTGATACTGTGATCGTATATAATTTTATTAACTTTTACTAGACCAACTCACTTCCACAAAACCAAACTACCAGGACATGGTTCTATGATTATTAGTATTATTTTTTTATTTTTGAGGATTTTATAATAATTAATTATTAAAATTAGAGATTATTTTGAATAAGTTCCACGATTGACATAACTTAGTTCAATTTCGAATTTAGCTTGATCAACCTCAACTAAACTAACTCAAGCTTCCACCAAACTACCTAGCCATGATTCTAAGATGATTAGTATCATTTTTTTTTAATTTTTATGAGATTTTATGGTAATTAATTATCAAAATTAGAGATTTTTTGAATATGTACTTTGATCCGGTGTAACTTGATTAACTTCTACTAGACCAACCCAAACTTTCACAGATTCATAGAACATAATTTCTATGATAATTAATTATTAAAATTATAGATTTTTTAATTGATACTATAATTGAATGTAACTTAAGTCAATTTGCAAGGTAACCTAATCAACTTTCACTAAACCAACTAGAAATTCCATAGAATCACTAGGATATGATTCTAATATGATTAAGACCACTTTTTATTTTTTAAAATTTATAATTATTAATTATTAAAATTAAAAAATGAGTAACATTTATAAAGAAATCATTTAAGTCAAAAGTTTAAATGTATATTTGCCCAATGGAAAAAAAAAACAAAATGCCATTAAGGTAAAAACGCATATGAGGCCATTATCCGGTAAAATAAAAATAAAAATCAATAGTGGAGGAATTTTTTTTTCAGTAAAATTCTCATTTTAAAAAGTGAAAGGTAAATGAAAAATTAAGTTTTTTATTTTTTTAATAAAAACCGTAACAAACCTAAACCTAAATTATACTTCTTTCTTATCCTGCTTCATGGAGCTGGTCCTCTCCAGTCTCCTCGCTCGTCGTCTTCCCGCTGCTCCTGCAGGTGTTTTCTTTCAGCGCCATGGCGCCGAAGGTCGCCGGTACAGCAGAAGGTTAGCAGTAGGAGAATGACTGCACTCTGAGGACATGAAAGAAAGAACGGGGAAGAATGGGATCAGAGAAAGCAAATAGACGAGGAAGATGTCCCGACGTCACCATCAGTCCAACTCAATATAATATAGCCAACAAGGCTTAAGAGGCCTTTCACCTCCTGCCACTGCATCACTCTTCGGGAGGAGGGAAACGAAGGCAATCATCAAAGCCTCAGAGCGAAGCGCCCCAACAAGAGACTGCAACACGAACAGCAGCAGCAGCTATGTATGATGACAGAGAGGGACAGAGAGAGACTGTTACAAAAGCTTGCTGTAGATCGAACAGAAATTGGGGCAGACACATGAAGCAAAGGCGCGACCAGCAAAATAATGCCTCACCATCCCATCAACAAGAACTCTCTCTCTCTCTCTCTCTCTCTCTCTCTCCCACCGCCCCCAAACCTTCATAACTCTTTTTTTACTCTGCTTTTTTTTTTTTTTTTTTTTTTTTTTGTCCTTGTAAATTACCACATTGAATTAAGAATGATGAAACAGACCATTTAAATCAATTCTTGGTTGAGCAACATGATGAGATCATAATATCTTAAGAGATCGAAATGGATACTCAATTAACATAAACAACTGTGTCAGTGACTTGGCAACAAATAAATCTTACAACCTTATGTGTACTAAATGACTGTTTAAGATATCAGAGACAGTAAAAGTTTTTAATTTCAACGGATATTATCTCAGATTTAGTTGAAAAAAAAAAAGCAAGATAAATGAATTTAAACACTCAACAAACAAGAATAAGATTAAGCTGATTAATGTTTGAAAACTATAGCAGGGATGAAGAAAGGGACCAAGAATTACGATGCAAAAACAAAAAAACAAAAAAACACTTCAGAAACAAGTAAAACAATAGAAGATTAAGAGAAATAAAATCTTATTTTGATGCATTAATCATCTCAAGATACAGCTAATAGTGAAAAGTTCACAAGCAGCTCAATTAAACTATGTATTCAAGTTAGATCACTAATACTAACAAGTTGAGATTCTGCACAAGCACACAGTCGCATATACAACTTGTAACAAAAAAAATGGTTTCATAATCTATTAAAGAACAGCAATTATAAAACTTATGATGACCTCAAAATTCAGCAGTCCTACATTTCCACCACAGAGGATAATATCTAATCAGATCTTAATTATGCAAAACCTACAGATAAACCTATTACCTCTCTAGCAACAGCTTCATCAAGTTGTAAGTTCAACTTCAAATAAATGTTGCCACACTAGTCAAATTCCAGAAAGAGAAAACTTGTTCTATTTTCTTATCATAGAGAGGAGAAAGCAACAGTCACTTGGCAACAACATTTACTGAGCAAGAATTGTTTATAACCTTCCAACAATCTGTAGGTACTTGATTCTGGAAGAAATAAATACATGCATGAGTGATATACAATTGTTGCTTTAGCATTCCATGATTCCAGAAGTGATAACACAAATAATCTGTATAACTGATCAGCCCATCCAAATGAAGATTTTACCAGTCACATAATATAACAAAATAAAGGGACAGTAAGAATAGTGCATTAAGATGAACCAAACAAAATACAAACTTATCATACAGAAGGAACAAGACCATGTTGACATACTCATCTGCCATTCAATATCAGAGGCAAACAAAACCATCAACAGGTGTAAGGTGTAGGTGGTTTAGGTTTATACTTGGGCCACAGTTCAGCAAACCACAATTGGCACTGTTCTGCACCTTAGCTATTTTTTCAACTATATTCAGATAATCTTTAATAGAACAAAGACCCAATAACACAAGATCAATAAATCATTAAATTGCAGATCACTCAAAAAATAAACAATCTTATTGATGTAGAGATGATAAATTTGCTGGAAGTAAAACATCACCCATAGTAACAACAACCAGGTCCATGTTTTGGAAGTAAATACTCAAAACCTCAAGTAAATGGATGGAAGACAAGGAATAAAGAAAAGGGGGAAAAAAAAAAAAAAATTAAACATGGAACAGAACTCAAATAAATTTTGGATTTACTCACTTCAGGTCTCTCACAGAAGATCCATCTCATAAAGCAATACATAGCCTAATATAGACTCAATAACTAGTGTTGACTCTCAAGTAGCCTAAACACGGATTTAATAAGAATTACATTCTAAACTTTTAGACCATTATTTGTATGGTCAAAATGACTTTTTTGATGTATTAGTATCCAGGGACCACAAGATCATACATAAGCAAGGCAAGAAGGATCCACGATATCAAATTAAACACAAAATTTATGCCCATCAATCTAAAAAAATTTTAAAAAACATGCAAACCTGAACTTTTATACTCATAATCCAAAAACAAGTAGAACTCCTAACTAATTCTTATTCATTTATGATTCATATCATCACTATCCAAGTTTTGACTCAATGCAAACAGTTCCCAAGACTTTCAATACAAGATATGTCACTTAGGTTAACTTAACTGAAATATAAGTTCAAATTTTGGTTGTTGGGCAAACTGTGGATGGTTAACCAATCGAACAAAATCTACGTGTATATACAAACAGCATTTAACAATTATACTGGTAAAATAGCAATGTCAGGATTCATCCATTTAATCTAGAGACTAACAAACATGGAAGCCAAGTGATTCATGATCATGAAAGTTCATGTCCATATGCATAATTTGGCCACCAAATAAAACAGAGGACTTCTTGGACATCCTAGCTTTTTGTCCAGTTATTGGTAGAGTAGATTCTAATAGACAAGGGGACCGCCAAGAGCTTTTGAGCCAATCAAGATTATGCTGGACCTAAGCCGGCCATGAATCCTACATTTTCTTTTTTAGGTTGACAGATCCTACCTGATTCAGTTGATACCAATGGATTCAATGAACCTCCCTATCCAAACAAATTCAAGCCATTTCTGATCAATCTCAGACAACTCCAATTAATTATAATGGATTCCAACTGATTCACTTTACACAACAAATTCAGGTAGATCCCAACTAATCCTAATGAATCCCAAGCTGATCAAGTAGTGCTTAGCAAAGTCCATATTTACTGATTTCAACTAATACAACCCAGTCATGAACCTAAATTCAGTGACAAATCTGAACTCGATCTTGATTTTTGGACACTGTCTTGGATGAATGTAATAGAGAAGACAAAGAAAAAAATCAACAGAACGAATTTAATGCATTTTGAAACTAAGATCTTAATGATAAAAAGGTCTTTTCAGATTTTGCAACTATGCCTATCGTTGGATACTATCATAAGATGGATAGGAGAAGAAGAAGAAAATGGTCTTTTCAGATTTTGCAACTATGCCTATCAATGGATACTATCAGAAGAAGATGGAACTAGAAGAAAGACTATAAAAGCTCTGACAACAATTGTAAAACAGTGGAGGAGATGTCAACACTGGTGCACTCATCTTTAGACACAACCAATGCTTTTGCCATCTGCCAACTTTGCCATCCACCATAGCTAAAAACAATGGATAATATATATATATATACATATATATATATATAGAGAGAGAGAGAGAGAAAGAAGAGGAGGACGACAGAGACCAGCATTTAACTTAAAGGAAGAGGAATGATATCACAAGGTATTACAGATGCTTCCTTTAGTCGCTAGTACTCTTGCTTGCCTCTTGTACAGGATCCATGAAGCATGTCTTGTCTCCACCTCTACTGTGTCTTCACAATATACTCAACCAAGGTTTTGATCATGTTTCGCTTTACCGATCCATACTTGGTGTATTTGACTAGCTATCGGTATGGTAGGTATCGAACTATGCCGAGTCATACCGAATATACCGATATATGGTACATGAGAGTGTAATGATATACCGCCAATACTAATCCCTTGTCGGGCCAATATGTACTACCCATACCAAGCGGTATGCTATGGTATGATGAATTTTTGATAAAACATGCAGATTGCAAACCGTTATGTACATCGATCACATACTAGTTTGCTGTAGATCTGAAAAGACGATCCAATTTCTCGTGGTCCACATGCAATAATAAAAGCTTTTTAAAGCACCAAGGGATTTAGTTGTTCTCAGTTTGACAAGTGATTGCACATTGAGTTATGCAGATACTGAATAGCAATTATCAGAAAATAATTTTTTAAACAACTACAATGCCAAAAGATAATTGTGTTCATTTTGCATTAACATTCAATTATGTTAAGAAGTAGAATTTTGATTTGGCTGCACAAATTAACAGAAATTGAAACTTGCAAATCGATTTCTCTCTGATTTACCAATAAATTATTACCATCGGGGTAAATGGATGAAAAAATTCAGTTAGATATATAGTAAGAAATGATTTTGCAATAGATGAGCAAATATCCTAGGTTTTAGTGACTGATATTGATGTAGAATAAGATTTGCAATCTACTAGATGACCAATAGCATTATGACATTGTGTTGTTTCCACCAATTGCCATGGAGAAATTATGAAGTCTAGGTGAAGTATCATGCAGATGAAAGGCCAACCTGACATTCACAAGAAAGTCCAATAGCATGGCATTGGAAATGCTCCAGCTAATGAGCACATACAACAATGGGCATGAAACAAAGCAGAGAACTTCAGCAAAGACAACAGCCCAGCTCGCTGAATAGGAGAAAAGGAAGAAGGACAAATAGCCATTTCAAGAAGCAGTACCAGTAGGAATCTTGCAGTTTCATCCAAGACTGGGAAGCATCTGAATTGGATCGATAAGCTGTGCCTGCTGCACTGTTCCTCCTCCCATGGCAAAAATATCGATTCCTTCAGTGCTGGATGTAGCCATAGTTGGTGCGCCCTCGCCTCACCGAGGCGCCACATGTACCAGGACCCGACGGAACGATAGGGTCTCCACCGCTCGCAGAGCTGCTCCATCTGAGAAGGCCGTGGGACATCCTCGAGGCTATATAGCATCTGCACCCTTACGAACGCCCAGGTCGCCGACGGGGAGCACATCCGGGCGGTGGAGTGAAAAGATCATGAACATATGTACGGACCAGGCGCCGATGCCCTTGACCATAGTGAGCATGGTAAACAGCGATTTGTCATCCATGGCCACGATGGCGGCGTCGGAGAGGATGCCACTGTGGTACTTGCGGGCGAGGTCATGGAGGTAGGAAGCCTTGCGGCCAGAGACACCGATCTGGCGGAGCTGGTGCGGGTTGAGGGCGAGGACAGCCTCGGGAACGACGCCAGCCTCGCCGCCGCAGAGGGACAGGAAGCGGGTGTAGACGGAGGTGGCGGCCTTGAAGGCGAGCTGCTGGTAAAGGATGCTGCGGGCAAGGGCATGGAATGGCGGGTGGAGGCACTGGAAGAGGGGCGGCTCGTGGGCGTCGATGACGCGAGCAAGGTGGGGATCGGCGGCGCGGAGGTGACGGAGGGCGGCATCTCCCCGTCGGCGGACAGCGGTCGGGAATCACGCGGACGGCGAGGCGGCCGGTGGAGCAGGGGGTTTTCTTGGAGGTGTCTTCGGCCGCGGAAGAAGAGGTCGAGGTGGAAACCTTTCGGGTCTTTCGGGGGCGGAGAGAGATGGTGGTGGTGGTAACGGCGGAGGGATCGTGGGTGGGGAGTTCCTTGGGGGAGGAGGAGGAAGAGGCGGCGGTGGAGGGGGTTTTGCTCTCCCATGGGAGCGGAGATGGGGAGGAAGTGTTGGCGGTGGTGGCAGTGGTTGCGGGAGGAGGCAATGGGGCATCGATCTTGGAAGGGTCAATAAAAGGAGCAATAATAAGAAAGTAAGCTACAGAATTGTAGACGACGACGTAATCCCTGAAGTGATATCGAGCACAGATTTAGTCGTACTCTTCCCTCGGTCTCCACTCCCACCCTGCCGTTCTCAACCACGCTTTAAGATGCGTGCAGATGCTTGATCACTACCTCTGAGATAGGCGCATCCAACACTAAAAATAATATATAATAAGGAACAAACAGAGATTTCATTGTAGGTTATTTGCGGTAATACGGTTCTATGATATGTTTATGAATCTTTATTTTATCGATGGTCAATTTCTTTTATATTACATTAATTGAGCCATATGATGCATTTTTTTATTAATAATATATTTCTTTGCTAAGAAAAAATTGCATATTGTGATTTTGTGATGAAATTTTATATTTTTAATTTATTTTTGACATGTGTTATTTTCTTGGATAATTTATCAAAAAAATCCTTACTATTAGACTTTTATTTTTTAACTTTGATCAAAATATCCTTAATGAAATCATAAAAATATATTAATTATCTTTATCTCAAAATTTTGAGGTGAATCGATCTAATCTGGTTCAAGAAACTTTGGCTACCCAATTTGATTCAATTGAATCTTAACTTATCTTTTGATGTCTCTCAAATTACCTCATGCTATCCAATTGATCAAGAAAGAAATAAGGAATCCCCCACTCATCACCTTCACCAATATCCTTCTTCCCATAACGACAATCAACCTCATCCATCGACATAATCTTATGAAGCCTCAGTGATAAGTGGTGCATCACCATAATCCTATTTAGCATTACAAAGTCTCGTTGAATTGTTGTGCTCTTCCTCCTTTTATGTGGCACATCTTCTGCATCATCGAATGGGGAAGGCTTAGATATGATCGAATGCTTTATTTGTATTATGATTTGTGAGCTAGAATATGGAATGGGTACAAAGACCTTCCATCATTATAGCTAGGAGCAGATTCCCAGTGTAGGTTGAGTTGGTCGAGTCCCTCGAGACTCACCTATATCGCGTCTCGTCATCTTATCTACGACATAGAGATGTCAGAGGTGACCTGAGGACATGGTATGCTTGGTCGAGTCCCTCGAGAGTATATCACCTAATCAGACTCATCTGGTAACGATGTTAATGACTTAACCGAACATCATGATTGGTCGAGTCCCTCAAGGCCATGGTGGTTTGGAGGCCGAACAGGATAGGAATCACAAGGAGTTGTGATTGGCAAGAGTTGCCTACCTTTACGTGCTTAACATGATTGGTCGAGTCCCTCGAGGTTACGTTAAGATGTCAATTAGATCCTGATCCCCACTAAAGATCCGCCGGGGGTCTCCGATTCATATACCGGAGGGTGTTATGTGTCTCGCGAAAAATTAGTGGAATACATTAATATAGAAGTTCTTATCTTAATTATTTAATTTCTATAAAGTCTGCATGTTATTTATTTCTATTACATCTTTTATTTCAAAAAATGTCGCTTTCAAATCCTTTACGTGGCATACTTGATGCCAACCGCCTCACTGGTCCAAATTATACGGATTGGCTTCGCAATCTAAGAATCGTTCTCACGGCGGAGAAAATCGCATATGTCCTTGATACAATGATCCCTACGCCCGACGAAGGGGCAAGCGAGGATGAGATCGCTCGTTATGTGAAGTACTTAGATGATTCCACTCTTGCTCAATGTTACATGTTGGCCTCTATAACTACTGAGTTACAGAGACAGCATAAAAATATGGATGCTAATTCCATACTCCTACATCTCCGTAAACTGTTTGAGGAACAAGGAAGAACTCAACGATATGAGATATCAAAGAGTCTTTTCCATGCTAGGATGACTGAGGGGACACCGGTTCAAAACCATGTCCTTAAGATGATTGAGTGGATCGAGAAACTTACAGGTCTAGGAATGGTCCTAGAGGATAACCTGTGTGTGGATCTTGTACTTCAATCCCTACCAAATTCCTTTTCTCAGTTCATAATAAATGTTAATATGAACAAACTTGAGGTGACCCTCCCAGAGCTCCTCAATATGTTGAGAGAAGCAGAGAGCACCATCAAGAAAGAGAAGCCGGTTCTCTACAATCGGTGAGACCAGAGAAAAGGAAAGGCTGAGAAGACCCTTAAGAAGGGCAAGGGCAAGGACAGAATGGGTAAGGCAAAGGTTGCCAAGAAAGACCCAACAAAGGACAAAGGCCAGTGCTTCCACTACGGCAAAGATGGGCACTAGAAGAGGAACTACAAAGAGTACCTTACAAAGAGGGCGAAACAGAAGCTTACAGAAGCTTTAGGTACATTCATGATCAGTCTCCATTTGTCAGAATCTTGTGATAACACATGGGTACTAGATACCGGGAGTGCTTATCATATTTGTAATTCGTTGCAGGTTCTAGCAGGACCTAGGAGATTGAACAGAGGCGAGATGGACCTTAAGATGGGCAATGGAGCAAAGGTTGCTGCACTGGCTATTGTCAAAGTCACCTTACATCTACCTGGTGGAGCTATTATTGCATTAGATACATGCTATTATATTCTTTCTATTATCAAAAATATTATTTCCATTTCATGTTTGACAGTTATTGGATATAAATTAGTTTTTGAGAACAATGGTTGTTCAATAATATTAGATGATGAGATCATCACGAGAGGAACAGTGCGTAATGGTTTATTTATGCTAGATATAGCTCCACATATCATGAGTGTATGTGAGTCTAAAAGAAAGCATAAATTGGAGAACCATACTGGAAAGAGTATTAAAACCCTTCGATCAGATCAAGGAGGTGAGTACTTGAGTATAGAGTTCACCCAGTTCCTCAAAGACTATGGGATCTTATCCCAATGGACACCTCCTTATACACCACAACTTAATGGTGTATCAGAAAGGAGGAATCGCACACTGTTAGACATGGTGCGTTCCATGATGTGTTTCGCCGACCTACCCATCTCATTCTGAGGATATGCCCTAGAAACCGCAGCTTACCTTTTGAACAGAATTCCAACTAAATCAGTGATGTCTATTCCATATGAGATATGGAATGGGAAGAAGCTCGATCTTAAAGTTGTTAAGATTTGGGGCTGTCCTGCCCACGTTAAGAGGCATAACCCTTAGAAGTTGGAATCTAGGATGGAACGGTGCAAGTTCGTGGGATACCCCAAAGAAACTTGTGAGTATTATTTCTATCACCCTGAGGACCAAAAGGTCTTTGTAGCCAAGAGAGCAGTGTTCCTTGAGAAGGAACACATTCTTGGTGGAGACAGTGGAAGCATGATAAAGTTGAGTGAGGTTGGAGAACCTAGCTCAAGCACCATTCCAGAATCTGTTTAGATACCTAACACACAAGTTCCAACTTTACGTACGTCAGATAGAATATCTCATCCTCTTGAGAGATATGTGGGACATATCAGAAGAGAGGATGTTGAGGATATTGATCCTCAAACCTACGAGGAGGCTATTATGAGTATAGACTCCAGGAAATGGCAAGAAGCCATGGATTCAGAAATGGATTCCATGTACTCCAACAAGGTTTGGAACCTAGTTAATGCACCTAAGGGTATTATACTCATTGGTTGTAAGTGGATCTTCAAAAAGAAGATTGGAGTAGATGGAAAGGTAAAGACCTATAAAGCAAGGCTAGTGGCTAAGGGTATCGTCAAAGGCAAAGTGTTGACTATGACAAAACTTTCTCACCTGTAGCCATGCTAAAATCCATTCGAATTCTATTGGCTATTGTAACACACTATGATTATGAGATCTGGCAGATGGACGTCAAAATCGCATTCCTCAATGGTAACCTCGATGAGGAGGTGTATATGATACAGCCTAAGGGATTCGTGTCCAAGGATAACCCAGATAAGGTGTGCAAGTTGCTTAGGTCCATTTATGGATTGAAGCAAGCTTCCCAAAGTTGGAACATAAGATTTGATGAGGCGATCAAATCTTATGACTTCGTTAAGAACGAAGATGAACCTTGTGTGTACAGGAAATTAAGTGGGAGCACTATCACCTTTTTGGTATTATATGTGGATGACATCCTGATCATTGGGAATGATGTAGGAATGCTCTCCACAGTAAAGACTTGGTTATCTAGGCACTTCTCCATGAAGGACTAAGGGGAAGCATCTTGCATATTAGGGATACGGATCTATAGAGATATATCCAAGCTAGCCATTTTTGTGAAGTTTAGTAAAATTTTTCTTCTTTTGAGATCGCAACTTGCTTCTCTTTGTGATGTTCAAGATAGTAACTTTTCTCCCCCTTTGTCTTTGTCAAAAAGAAGGGAAAAGTATAATTCTTTTCCCTTTATATAAATTTTAAAATTATGATAATAGACAAGGATAAATGTTTATCGATAGAAACTAATGGGGTATTAAAAATTATGATTCAAAGTCAATTTGTGAAAACCAAGTTATGAATTCTATCATCAAAATCAAGTTATGAAAACAAATTTAACATTCAAGCTATCTCGTACTCTTTAGTAACTTTATGATACATTAGCAAGTAATTTTTGTTTGCTCTAGCAAAATTCTTTTTCTTATGATGCACAAGCTAGCAAGCTAGCTTCCCCTTAGTTGTTGTCAAAATGAAGTGGAGGATCCAATGATACAGAATTTTACATCAATTATAAATTTATATTAATAAGAGTTTACAATAAATCTTTCAATCAACACATGATGCATTCAAGGTAAAAATACAAAGAAATCATATCATGAAGGATATCAATGAAAAATCAACAAGGATCAATTCGTGAATACCAAAAGATATAAATCCAATAAGTTCATGAATCATTTCAATAACTCTCCTTTTTAGCAAGTAACGTGAAGAATCTTAAAGAATCATGGGCATTGAGTGTAAAGATCATGATTCATTTAGAAGGATTTCTATTCAAGTATAAGACATCAAGATCACGATATAGATAAAAATTCTCTTAAAAAGGATCTTGATTCAAAAAGAATTTAAGTTGGAATTATCAAGATCCTAAATCATAAATATTTTCTTTAGCAAAGAATCACATGAGCACTTGATTATTTCATAAGAAATCTCAATGTATCATAATTTATAAATTCTTTCTCTACAACATGAATCATAGGAGATATAATAGTAAAGATATAAACCATGATTCATTTGGTAGCAAATAGGAAAGAGAACAATTTGTTTCATGCATAAGAAATCTCAATAAGATCATATTTCATAAAAAATTTCAAGTATCAAATATCAAGTAATAATCATGTTTCTTGAAATTTCTCAAGTCAAGAAGTCAAAAGAAAATTCATGATTCAGTTGAAACAAAATCTCATTCAAGTCAATTCGTCAACTCAAAACTCATAATCAAATTATCATTTTTGATATTCATAACATGAATAAGGTTATTACCATATCATCAAAATCTCATTCATAATTTAAGTAATTTATAAAATATAATAAATGAATTTATCACTTTCATGAAAAAATCGGAAAACTTTTAGAGTAAAATTTCAAGAATCATGCATTTCCCCCCTTTTTTATTAATTTCATATAAGCATGCCTTTGTCTTTTAATGTCAAATAGAGATAAACATGAAACTTCAAGACAAAAACAAAATCCGTTACTAAGATTTTTAAAGTAAAAAAAATATAATACATTAAGCATGAGGCATCTTCGAATAAATTTGATTCAAGGGATTTAGAATATGCAAAGATGAGTATTATGTTTAAGACCAAAACATGAGTTGCATCATCAAAATATAATACCTTCAAATCCTCATGCATGATATCATAAAAACATTAAGCGTGATAATAAACTTTTATCGTCAAGATATTCATCATTTTTGACAAATTTTCCAAAGCTTTAAAGATTGAGAATTTTTACAAAAACATTCCTCTTTTCATGTGATTAAATTCATGTAATTTAGTCTCACATAGAAATGTTCAAATCTTCATACAAGAGCCAAGCTTCAAGTTAACAACCGAAATCATACATATACATTTAACATTTTCATCATCAAATATGATTTCATAAGGTATGTTCAAGTTTTTTATTTGAAAGCCATGTATCATCATACAAATTGGATATTATTATCAAAAATTTTCATTCAGAAATTTTATTTAGAATAATGCAGATTGATTACACGTAAGCATGCTCAAGTCCTTTTTGTATAAAAGATGTGTGTTAAGTTTAAAACTAAAAAGGTGATTTCGTCATCAAAACCATCAAGATCAAATACACAAAATATCATGATAGCACATTTTCCCATTTTTATATATTTTATTTCATGTGATTGATCATATATGAGTATGTTCAATTTTTCATATAAAAAGCTATGCCTTATGTTGAAAACGAAACCATCAATATGCTTGCTTCTATCTTTTAATCATATTTGATGCACAAGCATTATCATGAAATATGTGATTATCATGATAATTGAGTTTTTTTTTTGTCAAGAACAATGTATCTTATTTTAAATTGAAATCATCATCGTATTTAGAAATGATTTCATCATCAAGATCATCAAAACAAACACATTATTTTAAAATATGAGATTTCAAGTTATTATTTTAAATCCTCATGCATCATCAATCATGATACCATAAAACATCCTTAAAAATTTTATTCTAATATTCTTTCTTTTATTTTCATTAGTTCTAACAAAAATTTTTCTTTCTTACATGATTCTAGCTTAGTGTTAACAAAGAGTCATGCTCAAATTTTTGCCAAAATCATGCATCATCACAATATGACACTTTATTACTTCAAAAACTCATGTATGATATAAAATCATCAAGCATCATGTTTAGAATCAAAGAGTAATATAAAACATCAAGATACATACTCATGGAGCATTTTCATTATCAAGCAAGATTTTACGTAAGCATGCCCAAAAACAAGCAACAACGTTCATAGAAGTGCATCATATTTAAAACCAAAAATCGATACGGAAAGCATACATGGAATTGTATTAAATTTTCAATCATTATCACAAATCAACTTATCATCATTCATAATTTTAAAATGTAAAATCATCAAGATAAATATTCATTGATTTTATCTTGTTAGGTGTACAAGCATGAGATAATTCATTTTGTGTTAAAAACCATGCATCTTATTTTAAACTGAAAGGAATACAAATTCAATAAGATACACATACATGGATTAATCCTATTAGGTGTATACAAATCATGCAAGTATTATTTTAATTTTTTTTAAAATACTAGAAAGAAAAGCATGATATAATTTTTGAAAATAATTTTTTATTTCCTACCAACTAAACTAAGCAATTCATGAAAAGATCATGTAACCTCAAAATAATGTAACAACATTTCAGGTGAGTTACTTACATTGTAGTCGAAGGCCGTCAAAACGTATTTCGCCTCTTATTTACTTGATTCTTTTTTTGCAAGCCTTCTTCTTCTTCTTCTTCTTTGGCCTCTTTCTTCGTTCAAGTTTATTTGTGTTTTTAAATTTTTTTTTTAATGAACTTTTTAAAATTTATTGTTATGTGTTCAATGTCCTCTTCAGTATCATCATCACTTAAGTCATCACTCAAGTGGCATTCCATAGTCTGAAGTCCAATTACCTTCCTATTCTTTGGATAGTGGTTCATATGTTCATTGAGTTCTAAAAAACTCATTTCATATGTTATCAATTAGTCGATAAGTTCTTCAATTGGTAAATTATTTAAATCTTTTGATTCTTGTATCGCGATTACTTTAGAATCTCACCTTTTTGGAAGGGATCTTAAAATCTTGTTTACGAGTTCAAAATCCAAAAAAGATTTACCAAGTGCTCTTAGACTATTGACGATATCCGTGAAACAAGTATACATGTCGTCAATACTCTCGTTTAGTTCCATTCGAAAAAGCTCAAAATCAAGCAATAAGAGGTTTTCTTTTGAGTCTTTGACTCTACTAGTTCCCTCGTGTGTATTTTCAAGTGTGCGCCAAATATCAAAAGCTGTTTTGCAAGTTGAAATCCGATTAAACTCGTTTTTATCTAAGGCACAAAATAAGGCATTCATAGCCTTTACATTTAACGAAAAAGATTTTCTCTCTAATTCTGACCATTCGTTCATCGGTTTAGAGGGAAGTTGAAAACTATTTTCAATAATATTCCATAAATCCAAATTTAAAGAAATCAAGAAAACTCTCATTCGAGTTTTTCAATATGTATAGTCCGATCCATTAAACAATGGAGGACGAACGATTGAAAAACCTTCTTAAAAGCCATGAAGAGCCATTTCTCGCATGTGAATCCAAAAGAGAAATAACGAGGCTCTGATACTAATTGTTAGGATCTAGAGTGGTTGCTAGTTATAGGTACCCTACAAGCCAATCACATAAGTGATGGCACGTATAACACGCTGCGTCAATCTCTTCACTTATGATTATTGACATTTTCTCACATTATCTAGATATATACTGTGATATCCTTGGATCTGTGCAATAGGAATCGAATCGTGATAAGATCATGATAATGAGACCGATTCACCTTTAAACACAGACCCTAAATAATCCCGGTCATAGGTTACTCGAGAGGGACATCGAGATAACCGGATAAACTGGTATGCTATATACCCGTCCATATGATGGAGGTGACTAGTCTCATAGCTACTCATGTGGGGACACTAAGGATACAGTATATATGCTCATTGGAGAATAAGTTCACTAATTGATCCACTTACGGAATGTTGGATGGTTATTGATACCTCACGTCAGATAGTGATTCTATAGTCCCAATAGTATATCGGATCCATAGACTTAAGACACCAAGGATGTCTTATATGAGTACTCCACTTTTTAATACCGAACTTATAGGTTTGGAAGTTCCAGATCTAGTACAATCGGTTATTGAGAGTGGCAGCCAACCTTACGAGGGTAATTGAGTATCAATAAAGGATCATCCACTCTTAGTATCATGAGAGAAATATCATATATGTTCTTGCTCAAGTAAATCCCTAACAAGAGTCATTCGGATTGAGAGAGAAAGAGTTCTCCGAAAGAATCCGATTAGAGCAAGACTCGATTAGAAACCATATGGGCCTGACAGCACCATACCCAATATATGGTCTTTGGGATATTAGATGGATGAGGGACTATAGGTACATGATAACTGAGGACAGATAGGCCCAAAGGATTGGATTCCCTTATATCGTCTGGAGACTGCGGCGTAGTGGCCTAGTACGTCCGTAGTTGATGAGTCGAATGAATTATTATAGAGATAATAATTTATTGAGTCAGAAGAAGTTCTGACAGGTATAACTCACGACCAGCTCGATATTAGGCCTAGAGGGTCACATATATATGGTAGGTGTTTCGACGAGTAGAGGTTCAGATATGAGATATCCGTCGGAGCCCCTATCTTATTGGATATTCAATAAGCCCTTATATTATTGGATCCCATAGATAAGATCCAATAAGAGCTAGATTATTAGATAGAGACCCATTAATCTAAGAGCTAGACTTCTTTCGGTGAGCTTCCGACGAACTTCCGACAGTCTTCCGATGAACCCTTGGACACCATTCTGTAGACTTCCGACAAGCTCCTGGACTTTATGATAATCTTGGCGAGTTCCGATGAGCTTCTTCGACAAGCTCCGATCTTTCTTGATGAACTCTGCGAACTTTCGACGAACCTTTCGATGAACTTTTGAAAACCCTTCGACAAGCTCCCTACTCATTCTTGGCTAGTTCCAACAGCACTCCCGATGAATCTTTGGACTTCCGTCAAACTCTCGAACTTCCAACGATTCTATCGCACTTGACTCCAACACTTTGTTTTACTTTGTTTTTCTCGTTATCATAGTTAATCCTGCACACTAAGTAAATCTTAGCCCTA
Source organism: Musa beccarii (assembly GCA_024322285.1). NCBI lineage: Eukaryota > Viridiplantae > Streptophyta > Magnoliopsida > Zingiberales > Musaceae > Musa > Musa beccarii. Next base: position 26,695,457 of record CM044395.1, on the reverse strand, counting down.
CTTTGATCTAGACAATTATTACACGAATCAACATCCTATTGCCCGGCATGTCATTGGTCGGTGCTTCATTTAGTTCTTCAGTGCACCATCCTCTCTTGTGGCCTATTGCCCAATCGATGATTGATCTCTGTAACCTCGATCTCCTTAGCGCAACACCACACTTCTTGGCCCGATGCCCGATGCTTGATATCTGAAGCCTTATGTCGATTGTTGACTATACCTCCGGCTCAATGTCTAATCTCTTAACGTGATTTCCTCCAGTATAACGTCGATTCCTCTTATGTCAACTATCTAATTCTGATCGAGTAGACATGTGTCACTCAAAATACAGTTAGACAATAAAATACTATCAATTATTTTTATCATCAAAATTCAAGATTCAACAATACCATCGCCAAGACTCAGTCTAGAAGATTGAGCCTTCTGGCAATGCTACTGTCTTACGTGGCACTTGAGCACTATTTTGGGCCTTTCATTCAGCCCAACATAGCTCTAATACAGGCCTAGTTAGCCCTTAACTGAGTTGGCCTAATTACAACCTAATACAGGATTAGACTTAATCCTACTTCAATCTAGATAATTATTATTACAACGTGAATCAAAATATCATCCGACACGTCATTGGCCCATCGGTGCTTCATCTAACACTTTGGTGCATCGTCCTCTCTTGCGACTCATTGCCCAAATCAGTAGCTGACCTTTGCAGCCTCGATTTCCTTGGTGCAACTTGGCTCTTCTTGGCTCGATGCCCGATTTCATTGTCCGAAGCCTTCTGTCGATTGTCAATCAGACCTCCGGCTCAACGTCCAATCTCCTAACGTGTTCTCCTCTGACATAATGCTGATTCATCCTACATCGATTGTCTAATCCTGATTGAGAGTAGACCTGCGTGACTCAAAACGTAGTTAGATTACCAAAACATAATCAATTAGTTTCGTCATCAAAATATGAGATTCAATAATCTCCCCCTTTTTTATGATGACAACTAATTGACGATGAAGTTAACCTTAACTCTTCGGAGTTTAAACAAACTCCCCCTATCAATATACCATATTGATAGAACCCTTGGATTATGCCAAATCCAAGCAATATGTTAACAAGAAAATCATGCAAATATATGAAATATTCAATACATTGCATGATGTTATCAATCAACTTCTCCCCCTTTGTCATCAATAAAAAAGAAAAGTTGCATTATAGCTAGTTTAAAAATATGCAAGTTTTTTCGCTAGCAAGATTTACATCACAACATTCAATCATAGCAAGTTTTTAAGTTTAAGCATGGCAATTTTTTACTTACTTCTTGAGATGTGTAAGTTTGTACTTAGTTTCTCACGATAGACAAGATAACACTTTAATTGTTCTTTTGAGAGGTGTAACAAGTTTTGCCTTTGCAAGCTTAGCAATCTTTTAGCAAAGTTTTTGCCTCTCTTGAGATAGCAACTTTTTGCTTCTTAATATTCAAGCTAACAAGTTTTTCTATTCTCCTTTAAGAAGTGCAAGCTAGCAAGTTGTTTTTCTTTGCATTGATCGAGCTAGTAATTTTTGTAAACTTTATATTATTTTAAACTTGCAAGTTAAAAAGTTAAAAATGTGTAACTTTGCAATTTCTTTCTTCTCTTTTGAGAAGTGAAAGCTTGCTAGTTTTGCTTCCTTTGCATGCTAGCAATTTTCTTTCATTTGCAATGCACAAGTTAGCAAACCCTTCTCTCCCTTTGTCAATGTCAAAAAGAAAGGAAAGATTAATATTTCAATCAAATAATTTTGCACAAGATTCAACAATTGGTAACAAAAATGTTAGCAACTTTTCTCCCCCTTTATCATTCTAAAAAAGAAGGGAGGAACGAATGATGTAGACTTTTACATCTATTGTAAATATGCATCAATAAAAATTTTATGTCAATCTTTCAATCATCACATGATGCATACAAGCCATAGATGCAAAGAATTCATGAAAGATATCAATATGAAATATCAACAAAGATTAATACTAAAAGATATCATTCATGGTTCATAAATATTCTTTTTAGGAAATATCAAGATCATGATTCAATGATTCATCATAAAGCAAATTAATTTTCAATCATCACATAGGACATGCAAGCCAAAGTAATCATGTCATTTCTAAGTCATGAAAGATATGATATCAAAGCTCAAGAGAATATCAAGAAGAACATGATTCATTTGACAAGTTTTTTTTTTAATGAAGATATCAAGAAAAAATAAAATTTCTTTTACATCAATTTTCAAACCATGACAAGTGATATATCAAACATTAGGATCAATATTTCAATCATTGAGTCATGTGTAGAAAGAAATATTAAAACATAGGAGAAAAATCAAATTACGCATGCAATGTTTCAATCATTAAAGCATATTTTCTCAAGTTGAGTATCGATAAGTCAAGAGAAAATAACTTATGATTTATTTGGATATCTATTCAATAACATGGGAGAATCATAAAAGAATATGGAGTAAGAGATCTTGAAGAAAAACTTAAGTTATCAAGATCACGATATAAATAAAACTCATTCAAATCAATGCGTCAACTCCAACCTCATTATCAAAGTCACTTTCGAGATTCACAAAATGACATAGATAGACTTGGATTGTTTTCCTCTTTAGTAAATGATAGAATTAAGGAATCATAGAGGAAAAAGATTTCGATTCCCATTAAGAGTATTTCAAGTCATAAGTCCATGAAATCGAGATCAAGAAAAAGAAATTTTGAGTAGGGCACCAAAAAATTATCGATTCAAGTATTCAAACTATCATTACTCATCATAGATAATTTCAAAATAAAAAATATATCAAACATGATTTAAAACATTCATCACAATTTTTAACTCATTTAAATCATCGAATCATCAAAATCAATATCATAGTTTGTGAGATTCAAAAAATAGATTCATCACTAAGAATCACATGTTGAAAAATCAAAAAGATAGAGATAAAGCGATTTTAAGAGATGCTTTCCTCTTTTTGTGATTTCACTTCATGTGTTGATTTTATATAAACATGCCCTTGTCCTTTTATGTCAAACAAGTATCAATGTTCAAGATCTAAAGGCAAAATCCATCGTAAAGATCTTTAAGTCATAAAATATAATACATTAAGCATAGGGCATCTTCCAATAAATTTGATTTAAGAGATTCATGGCATGTATATACATGGATCATGTATAAAATCGAAACACATGTTTCGTCATCAAGACCAAAAATATGACAGGTCATCTAAAAATTTTATCATAAAAATAATTAAAAACAAATACATAAAGCATTTTTAAGCAAAAGACTCGATTCATCATGATAATACATTTTGCTTCCCCCCTTTTTTATGTGTTTCAATTAAGGTGAGCATGTTCAATTTTTTTATGAAATATCAAGCATCACATTTAGAACCGAAAGCATTAGCATGACCACTTTTCTTTCATTCAAAAAGTTTATTGATAGCAATGCAGGTTAAGTCTTTTAGTTTTGCAATCGATTTCATAAAGACATGCAGCATCGTATACATCAAAGTTTCATCAAAACCATCAAGACCAAAAACATGAAACATAAAACATCATGATAGTACATTTTTTTCATTTTTTATGTATTTTATTTCATGTGATTGATCTCATATAAGCATGTTCAAATTTTCACACAAAAGCAAATCATCATGTTGACAATCGAAAAGTAATTCAAAATCATTAATAGACTTGCTTCTATCTTTTAATCCTACATTGTGTGCAAGCATTATTATGAAATATGTGATTATCATGACAATTAATTTTTATGTCAAAAATCATACATCTTGTTTGAAACCAAAAGCAATATAAAATCATCAAGATTCATGGATATGATCATATTCATTCCTTTTTATGTGTTTCATTTGTTTCATATCAGTATATTCAAGTCTTTATACGAAAGCCATCATCGTATAAATCCGTAACATATTTCGTCAAAGCCAAAAATACATTAATCCAAAATAGAAGACTCAAATCAATCATTACTTAAAGTCCTCATGCATGATATAAAAATTTAAAAGATTTTCATTATTATCAAGCAAGAGCATGTCCAATGCATTTAAGAGAAGCCATACAAAAATCGTTAAGATAAATATTCATGGATTTAATCATGTACAAACATTATCACAAATCATGCAAGTATCATTTTAGTTTTCAAAAACACTAGGAAGGAAAGCATTATATAATTTTTGAAATATAATTTTTATTTCCTACTAATTAAATCAAGCAACTCATAAAAAGCATCAAGAAATTTCATAAAGCAAAGGGGTTTTGGTTGAGTTGCTTACCTTATAGTCGAAGGCCATCAAAGCGTATTTCGTCATTTCATCACTTGATTCATCCTTAGGTATCTTCCTCTTCTTTGGCCTATTCTTCCGTTCAAGTTCATTTTTAGTTTTAGATTCTCATTTTATAAACTTATTAAATTTTAGTGTTCGAAGTATAAGTTCATCATCAACATGATCCTTATCACTTGAGTCATCACTCAAGTGGTATTTTATAGTCTAAAGTTCCAAACCCTTTCTGTTCTTTGGAATGTGGTTCATATGTTCATCATGTTCCAAGAGTATCATCTCATAGGTCATTAATGACCCGATTAGTTCTTCCAATAGAAAGTCATTTAGATTTTTAGCTTCTTATATAGTGATTGCTTTCAGATCCCACCTTTTTGGAAGGGATCTTAAAATCTTGTTTACGAGATCAAAATCCGAAAAAGATTTACCAAGGGTTCTTAGACTATTGATGACATCCGTGAAACGGGTGTACATGTCGCCGATAGTCTCATTTGGTTTCATTCAAAAAAGCTCATAATCATACATCAACAAATTCATTTTTGAGTCTTTGACTCTATTAGTGCCTTCATGTGTGATTTCAAGAGTATGATAAATATCAAAAGTCATTTCGTAAGTGGAAACACGATTAAATTTGGTTTTATCTAAGGCGTAAAATAAGGCATTCATAGCCTTTGCATTTAAAGAAAAAGATTTTTTTCTCAAGATCCGACCATTCGTTCATAGGTTTAGAGGAAAGTTAAAAATCATTTTCAATAATATTCTATAAATCTAAATTCATAGAAAGCAAGAAAACTCTCATTCGAGTTTTTCAATAAGTGTAGTCTGACCCGTTGAACAACGGAGGATGAATAATCGAAAAACCCTCTTGAAAGCCATGAAGAGTCATTTCTCATGGGTGTGAATCCAAAAGAGAAATAATATTACTCTGATACCACTTGTTGGGGATTAAGAATAACACTAAGAGAGGGGGAATTAGTGTAGTGGTTAGGTATGACAAATTCGGCAATTTAAATGATTTCGAAAAACCTCATATGAAAAGAATTATGTTTCAATTAAAACCATTTCGATTGCGTGTTAATTTGAAGATGTACTTAAAAAGATTAAGAGAAAGTGGAGCAAATAAAGTAAAGGCTTGCAGTAATGTAAATGACAACAAGTAAATGTAAACTAGATTTTTATAGTGGTTCGATCATCCGACCTATGTCCACTCCCAATTCCTCTTCACTTAAGGCCACCAGCTTTTCACTAGTTGTCTTCCTTCCAACGGGTGAAAACAAAGTCTCATACAACACCTTCTCCTTTTGACAAGTTTAGGAGATAACCCTTACAAGCACTTCACTCCTCTCTTTAGATGGAATACAAATGAGGAATAGAGGAAGGATTTCTAAAGTGATTGGAATAGCATTTTTCTACTTTCAAAGTTTGTGTGTTTGTGTGTTCAACCCAGAGATGAGAGGGGTATTTATAGGCTCCAATTAGATTCAAACTTGGAGTCAAAAACTATCCCATCTCGGGTCTATAAGGTTCTGGCGCTACTACTGCCAGTTGTGGGCGGTACCACCACCCAATACACCCTATCATCGCCTGGGCACATTACTTTGTCAGTGTACTTGGTGGTACCACTACCCACTGGGTGGTACCACCGCTTAGGTACATTGACACTGGGCGGTACCATCGCCCAGACTCAGTCTAGAAGACTGAGCCTTCTGGTGGTGCCATCACCTAACGTGGCACTTGGACACTGTTTTAGGCCTTTCATTCAACCCAACACAGGCCTAGTTGGCCCCTAATTGGATTGGTCCAATTACAACCCAATTAGACCTAATCCTACTTCGATCTAAATAATTATTATTATAACACGAATCAAAATATTGCCTGGCACGTCATTGATCCATCAGCACTTCGTCCGACACTTCGGCGTATCGTCCTCTCTTGCGGCTTGTTGCCAAAATCAACAACTGACCTCCGTAGCCCCGATCTCCTTGGTGCAACTCCGCTCTTATTGGCCTGATGCCCGATTTCATTATCCGAAGCCTTCTGCTAATCATCGACCGGACCTCCGGCTCGACGTCTAATCTCCTAACGTGTTCTCCTCCGATGCAACACTAATTCATCCTACGTCAATTGTCTAATCCTAATTGAGAGTAGACCTGCGTGATTCAAAACGTAATTAAATCATCAAAACATAATCAATTAATTTCATCATCAAAATTCAAGATTCAATAACCTACACCAACTTAGAGTTTACTTGAACTCCCTTTAGTTTATTGACTTCTGTCAACTCTCTTAACGACATTCCTTGGGAACTTCATATAATTACGTTGGACATTCAACCCAATGTATCTCAATTCAACATCATCCTTTTTATACATATGGATAAATCTCTCAATCATATAGACTATGGTCTTTTTCGTTTCTAATCTTTCCTAGAGGATTTCTAGATATTTGTTTCTCGTACTGATGGCTAGTTTAATATAATACTTTTTTACACTAAAAAGAAGAAAGAAAGAAGAATCGGCACTACATAAAATCTTGAATGAAATTTTCTTATATAAAATCTTATACTTTCTCAAAGAAAATAATTTTAGAAAAAGATTTTCATAATTAATCGCTTAAATAATAATAATATTGATGATGATAATGTAATCATAGCTAGTAAAACCAATTAAAAGTCTAAATTAAGTCAATGAAAGTAAATGATGCAATTAAGATGAAATTAAGAATTGATAAAGAAATAATCTAATTAATTATAAAGGATATTTTATCAAGAAAAGCTAATACTATTGACTTTTTATAGAATGGTGCCCCCTAATTCATTTTTACTCAAGGGCACCCCTTTTTTTTATAAATAATAAGAAAGCCTATGAATCAAATCCAATTGAAATTAAGCACATTTTTGATATGTTTTGTGATCAAGTGTAATTTTGTTTAATTTCAAGTATAATTGAATCAACTTGTACTAAATCAACTCAAACTTTCATAGAATAACTATAATTATAACATGATTCTTCGATAATTATTTTTTAAAAAAATTATGATAATTAATTATTAAAATTTAAGATTTTTTTTTTGAATTGATACTGTGATCGTATATAATTTTATTAACTTTTACTAGACCAACTCACTTCCACAAAACCAAACTACCAGGACATGGTTCTATGATTATTAGTATTATTTTTTTATTTTTGAGGATTTTATAATAATTAATTATTAAAATTAGAGATTATTTTGAATAAGTTCCACGATTGACATAACTTAGTTCAATTTCGAATTTAGCTTGATCAACCTCAACTAAACTAACTCAAGCTTCCACCAAACTACCTAGCCATGATTCTAAGATGATTAGTATCATTTTTTTTAAATTTTTATGAGATTTTATGGTAATTAATTATCAAAATTAGAGATTTTTTGAATATGTACTTTGATCCGGTGTCACTTGATTAACTTCTACTAGACCAACCCAAACTTTCACAGATTCATAGAACATAATTTCTATGATAATTAATTATTAAAATTATAGATTTTTTAATTGATACTATAATTGAATGTAACTTAAGTCAATTTGCAAGGTAACCTAATCAACTTTCACTAAACCAACTAGAAATTCCATAGAATCACTAGGATATGATTCTAATATGATTAAGACCACTTTTTATTTTTTAAAATTTATAATTATTAATTATTAAAATTAAAAAATGAGTAACATTTATAAAGAAATCATTTAAGTCAAAAGTTTAAATGTATATTTGCCCAATGGAAAAAAAAACAAAATGCCATTAAGGTAAAAACGCATATGAGGCCATTATCCGGTAAAATAAAAATAAAAATCAATAGTGGAGGAATTTTTTTTTCAGTAAAATTCTCATTTTAAAAAGTGAAAGGTAAATGAAAAAAATTAAGTTTTTTATTTTTTTAATAAAAACCGTAACAAACCTAAACCTAAATTATACTTCTTTCTTATCCTGCTTCATGGAGCTGGTCCTCTCCAGTCTCCTCGCTCGTCGTCTTCCCGCTGCTCCTGCAGGTGTTTTCTTTCAGCGCCATGGCGCCGAAGGTCGCCGGTACAGCAGAAGGTTAGCAGTAGGAGAATGACTGCACACTGAGGACATGAAAGAAAGAACGGGGAAGAATGGGATCAGAGAAAGCAAATAGACGAGGAAGATGTCCCGACGTCACCATCAGTCCAACTCAATATAATATAGCCAACAAGGCTTAAGAGGCCTTTCACGTCCTGCCACTGCATCACTCTTCGGGAGGAGGGAAACGAAGGCAATCATCAAAGCCTCAGAGCGAAGCGCCCCAACAAGAGACTGCAACACGAACAGCAGCAGCAGCTATGTATGATGACAGAGAGGGACAGAGAGAGACTGTTACAAAAGCTTGCTGTAGATCGAACAGAAATTGGGGCAGACACATGAAGCAAAGGCGCGACCAGCAAAATAATGCCTCACCATCCCATCAACAAGAACTCTCTCTCTCTCTCTCTCTCTCTCTCTCTCTCTCCTCCCACCGCCCCCAAACCTTCATAACTCTTTTTTACTCTGCTTTTTTTTTTTTTTGTCCTTGTAAATTACCACATTGAATTAAGAATGATGAAACAGACCATTTAAATCAATTCTTGGTTGAGCAACATGATGAGATCATAATATCTTAAGAGATCGAAATGGATACTCAATTAACATAAACAACTGTGTCAGTGACTTGGCAACAAATAAATCTTACAACCTTATGTGTACTAAATGACTGTTTAAGATATCAGAGACAGTAAAAGTTTTTAATTTCAACGGATATTATCTCAGATTTAGTTGAAAAAAAAAAGCAAGATAAATGAATTTAAACACTCAACAAACAAGAATAAGATTAAGCTGATTAATGTTTGAAAACTATAGCAGGGATGAAGAAAGGGACCAAGAATTACGATGCAAAAAACAAAAAAACAAAAAAAAACACTTCAGAAACAAGTAAAACAATAGAAGATTAAGAGAAATAAAATCTTATTTTGATGCATTAATCATCTCAAGATACAGCTAATAGTGAAAAGTTCACAAGCAGCTCAATTAAACTATGTATTCAAGTTAGATCACTAATACTAACAAGTTGAGATTCTGCACAAGCACACAGTCGCATATACAACTTGTAACAAAAAAAATGGTTTCATAATCTATTAAAGAACAGCAATTATAAAACTTATGATGACCTCAAAATTCAGCAGTCCTACATTTCCACCACAGAGGATAATATCTAATCAGATCTTAATTATGCAAAAACCTACAGATAAACCTATTACCTCTCTAGCAACAGCTTCATCAAGTTGTAAGTTCAACTTCAAATAAATGTTGCCACACTAGTCAAATTCCAGAAAGAGAAAACTTGTTCTATTTTCTTATCATAGAGAGGAGAAAGCAACAGTCACTTGGCAACAACATTTACTGAGCAAGAATTGTTTATAACCTTCCAACAATCTGTAGGTACTTGATTCTGGAAGAAATAAATACATGCATGAGTGATATACAATTGTTGCTTTAGCATTCCATGATTCCAGAAGTGATAACACAAATAATCTGTATAACTGATCAGCTCATCCAAATGAAGATTTTACCAGTCACATAATATAACAAAATAAAGGGACAGTAAGAATAGTGCATTAAGATGAACCAAACAAAATACAAACTTATCATACAGAAGGAACAAGACCATGTTGACATACTCATCTGCCATTCAATATCAGAGGCAAACAAAACCATCAACAGGTGTAAGGTGTAGGTGGTTTAGGTTTATACTTGGGCCACAGTTCAGCAAACCACAATTGGCACTGTTCTGCACCTTAGCTATTTTTTTCAACTATATTTCAGATAATCTTTAATAGAACAAAGACCCAATAACACAAGATCAATAAATCATTAAATTGCAGATCACTCAAAAAATAAACAATCTTATTGATGTAGAGATGATAAATTTGCTGGAAGTAAAACATCACCCATAGTAACAACAACCAGGTCCATGTTTTGGAAGTAAATACTCAAAACCTCAAGTAAATGGATGGAAGACAAGGAATAAAGAAAAGGGCGGGAAAAAAAAAATTAAACATGGAACAGAACTCAAATAAATTTTGGATTTACTCACTTCAGGTCTCTCACAGAAGATCCATCTCATAAAGCAATACATAGCCTAATATAGACTCAATAACTAGTGTTGACTCTCAAGTAGCCTAAACACGGATTTAATAAGAATTACATTCTAAACTTTTAGACCATTATTTGTATGGTCAAAATGACTTTTTTGATGTATTAGTATCCAGGGACCACAAGATCATACATAAGCAAGGCAAGAAGGATCCACGATATCAAATTAAACACAAAATTTATGCCCATCAATTTAAAAAAATTTTAAAAAACATGCAAACCTGAACTTTTATACTCATAATCCAAAAACAAGTAGAACTCCTAACTAATTCTTATTCATTTATGATTCATATCATCACTATCCAAGTTTTGACTCAATGCAAACAGTTCCCAAGACTTTCAATACAAGATATGTCACTTAGGTTAACTTAACTGAAATATAAGTTCAAATTTTGGTTGTTGGGCAAACTGTGGATGGTTAACCAATCGAACAAAATCTACGTGTATATACAAACAGCATTTAACAATTATACTGGTAAAATAGCAATGTCAGGATTCATCCATTTAATCTAGAGACTAACAAACATGGAAGCCAAGTGATTCATGATCATGAAAGTTCATGTCCATATGCATAATTTGGCCACCAAATAAAACAGAGGACTTCTTGGACATCCTAGCTTTTTGTCCAGTTATTGGTAGAGTAGATTCTAATAGACAAGGGGACCGCTCAAGAGCTTTTGAGCCAATCAAGATTATGCTGGACCTAAGCCGGCCATGAATCCTACATTTTCTTTTTTAGGTTGACAGATCCTACCTGATTCAGTTGATACCAATGGATTCAATGAACCTCCCTATCCAAACAAATTCAAGCCATTTCTGATCAATCTCAGACAACTCCAATTAATTATAATGGATTCCAACTGATTCACTTTACACAACAAATTCAGGTAGATCCCAACTAATCCTAATGAATCCCAAGCTGATCAAGTAGTGCTTAGCAAAGTCCATATTTACTGATTTCAACTAATACAACCCAGTCATGAACCTAAATTCAGTGACAAATCTGAACTCGATCTTGATTTTTGGACACTGTCTTGGATGAATGTAATAGAGAAGACAAAGAAAAAAAATCAACAGAACGAATTTAATGCATTTTTGAAACTAAGATCTTAATGATAAAAAGGTCTTTTCAGATTTTGCAACTATGCCTATCGTTGGATACTATCATAAGATGGATAGGAGAAGAAGAAGAAAATGGTCTTTTCAGATTTTGCAACTATGCCTATCAATGGATACTATCAGAAGAAGATGGAACTAGAAGAAAGACTATAAAAGCTCTGACAACAATTGTAAAACAGTGGAGGAGATGTCAACACTGGTGCACTCATCTTTAGACACAACCAATGCTTTTGCCATCTGCCAACTTTGCCATCCACCATAGCTAAAAACAATGGATAATATATATATATATACATATATATATATATATAGAGAGAGAGAGAGAGAAAGAAGAGGAGGATGACAGAGACCAGCATTTAACTTAAAGGAAGAGGAATGATATCACAAGGTATTACAGATGCTTCCTTTAGTCGCTAGTACTCTTGCTTGCCTCTTGTACAGGATCCATGAAGCATGTCTTGTCTCCACCTCTACTGTGTCTTCACAATATACTCAACCAAGGTTTTGATCATGTTTCGCTTTACCGATCCATACTGGTGTACTGACTAGCTATCAGTATGGTAGGTATCGAACTATGCCGAGTCATACCGAATATACCGATATATGGTACATGAGAGTGTACTGATATACCGCCAATACTAATCCCTTGTCGGGCCAATATGTACTACCCATACCAAGCGGTATGCTATGGTATGATGAATTTTTGATAAAACATGCAGATTGCAAACCGTTATGTACATCTGATCACATACTAGTTTGCCTGTAGACTGGAACAGACGATCCAATTTCTGGTGGTCCACATGCAATAATAAAAGCTTTTTTTAAAGCACCAAGGGATTTAGTTGTTCTCAGTTTGACAAGTGATTGCACATTGAGTTATGCAGATACTGAATAGCAATTATCAGAAAATAATTTTTTAAACAACTACAATGCCAAAAGATAATTGTGTTCATTTTGCATTAACATTCAATTATGTTAAGAAGTAGAATTTTGATTTGGCTGCACAAATTAACAGAAATTGAAACTTGCAAATCGATTTCTCTCTGATTTACCAATAAATTATTACCATCGGGGTAAATGGATGAAAAAATTCAGTTAGATATATAGTAAGAAATGATTTTGCAATAGATGAGCAAATATCCTAGGTTTTAGTGACTGATATTGATGTAGAATAAGATTTGCAATCTACTAGATGACCAATAGCATTATGACATTGTGTTGTTTCCACCAATTGCCATGGAGAAATTATGAAGTCTAGGGTGAAGTATCATGCAGATGAAAGGCCAACCTGACATTCACAAGAAAGTCCAATAGCATGGCATTGGAAATGCTCCAGCTAATGAGCACATACAACAATGGGCATGAAACAAAGCAGAGAACTTCAGCAAAGACAACAGCCCAGCTCGCTGAATAGGAGAAAAGGAAGAAGGACAAATAGCCATTTCAAGAAGCAGTACCAGTAGGAATCTTGCAGTTTCATCCAAGACTGGGAAGCATCTGAATTGGATCGATAAGCTGTGCCTGCTGCACTGTTCCTCCTCCCATGGCAAAAATATCGATTCCTTCAGTGCTGGATGTAGCCATAGTTGGTGCGCCCCTCGCCTCACCGAGGCGCCACATGTACCAGGACCCGACGGAACGATAGGGTCTCCACCGCTCGCAGAGCTGCTCCATCTGAGAAGGCCGTGGGACATCCTCGAGGCTATAAAGCATCTGCACCCCCTTACGAACGCCCAGGTCGCCGACGGGGAGCACATCCGGGCGGTGGAGTGAAAAGATCATGAACATATGTACGGACCAGGCGCCGATGCCCTTGACCATAGTGAGCATGGTAAACAGCGATTTGTCATCCATGGCCACGATGGCGGCGTCGGAGAGGATGCCACTGTGGTACTTGCGGGCGAGGTCATGGAGGTAGGAAGCCTTGCGGCCAGAGACACCGATCTGGCGGAGCTGGTGCGGGTTGAGGGCGAGGACAGCCTCGGGAACGACGCCAGCCTCGCCGCCGCAGAGGGACAGGAAGCGGGTGTAGACGGAGGTGGCGGCCTTGAAGGCGAGCTGCTGGTAAAGGATGCTGCGGGCAAGGGCATGGAATGGCGGGTGGAGGCACTGGAAGAGGGGCGGCTCGTGGGCGTCGATGACGCGAGCAAGGTGGGGATCGGCGGCGCGGAGGTGACGGAGGGCGGCAGCGATCTCCCCGTCGGCGGACAGCGGTCGGGGAATCACGCGGACGGCGAGGCGGCCGGTGGAGCAGGGGGTTTTCTTGGAGGTGTCTTCGGCCGCGGAAGAAGAGGTCGAGGTGGAAACCTTTCGGGTCTTTCGGGGGCGGAGAGAGATGGTGGTGGTGGTAACGGCGGAGGGATCGTGGGTGGGGAGTTCCTTGGGGGAGGAGGAGGAAGAGGCGGCGGTGGAGGGGGGGGTTTGCTCTCCCATGGGAGCGGAGATGGGGAGGAAGTGTTGGCGGTGGTGGCAGTGGTTGCGGGAGGAGGCAATGGGGCATCGATCTTGGAAGGGTCAATAAAAGGAGCAATAATAAGAAAGTAAGCTACAGAATTGTAGACGACGACGTAATCCCTGAAGTGATATCGAGCACAGATTTAGTCGTACTCTTCCCTCGGTCTCCACTCCCACCCTGCCGTTCTCAACCACGCTTTAAGATGCGTGCAGATGCTTGATCACTACCTCTGAGATAGGCGCATCCAACACTAAAAATAATATATAATAAGGAACAAACAGAGATTTCATTGTAGGTTATTTGGTACGGTAATACGGTTCTATGATATGTTTATGAATCTTTATTTTATCGATGGTCAATTTCTTTTATATTACATTAATTGAGCCATATGATGCATTTTTTTATTAATAATATATTTCTTTGCTAAGAAAAAATTGCATATTGTGATTTTGTGATGAAATTTTATATTTTTAATTTATTTTTGACATGTGTTATTTTCTTGGATAATTTATCAAAAAAATCCTTACTATTAGACTTTTATTTTTTAACTTTGATCAAAATATCCTTAATGAAATCATAAAAATATATTAATTATCTTTATCTCAAAATTTTGAGGTGAATCGATCTAATCTGGTTCAAGAAACTTTGGCTACCCAATTTGATTCAATTGAATCTTAACTTATCTTTTGATGTCTCTCAAATTACCTCATGCTATCCAATTGATCAAGAAAGAAATAAGGAATCCCCCACTCATCACCTTCACCAATATCCTTCTTCCCATAACGACAATCAACCTCATCCATCGACATAATCTTATGAAGCCTCAGTGATAAGTGGTGCATCACCATAACCCTATTTAGCATTACAAAGTCTCGTTGAATTGTTGTGCTCTTCCTCCTTTTATGTGGCACATCTTCTGCATCATCGAATGGGGAAGGCTTAGATATGATCGAATGCTTTATTTGTATTATGTAAGATTTGTGAGCTAGAATATGGAATGGGTACAAAGTTGCATGGCAAATCATTGCATCGATAAATCCTTCGTAGTATTGCATACAAGTATGAGCTTTAAGAATATAAGACATATATAAATAAGAAGAATAAAATATTATTTCTAAATCATGATAGCATCTTTGAATCATCAGTTGCATTAACGAATCATATGATAAATCATCGAATCATTCGCTACAACAACACCTTCAGGTGAAAGTTGATATCTCGATGTGACGTTTGTTGAAATAAACATTGATTGATTACTTTAAAAATATATATAATATTGATAAATACATGTTCATTTCATTCATAATAACTTGGTGTTATCAATTTCTAATATCATTTAAATACTAAAATAAGATTATTTTTTATATGGGTGATCCTCTTCCAAATAAAATATTCAGTACTTTAGATAAGATAGACAATTTCAATAAAATACAACCTTTGTTGATAATGAAATTAGAAATACTTTGAGAAATAGTTATCTAATAGTAGGCCAAGTTGAAGGATCTATTTCTGCACAACTTTAAACATCATACTTTTGGAAGTAGTCATGAGTTACAATAGCAAATTGAAGGTATCTTCTGCACAACCTTAAATTTATAACTTTGATTTGAATGAGACATTTATTATTGATGATAATGAAGATAGTTATGAGATATTTGAATAAGAATAGGTTGAGTAAAGAATAGCAGAAAAGTCAAAGAAGATATATTTCATAATACACATGATGCCCATGATATTGTTGATGAGCATATCTATTTTATTTTAGATAATCTAGATAATTATGAAAACCTTAATGTTATAGAAGTTTATTTTCAACCTTAATGTTTTAGCTCCCTATCCAAATGAAGAACTTATCATCAACGATCTATAGGATAAGTAAGAATTTATCAAATCTAGAATTTGTTGCTATGATAATGTTTAATATAATAATTTATTTATGATATTTAACACATTATTCATTCTGTTTTATAGGTATTTAAAGACATTTTAGAGTTTAAAAGAGCTTTGCAAGAATGTTATAAAGAAAATTTTTTAAATGCAAATTATCTTGGTACTTTGAAGACAGCCATGTCTACCATCTCGAAGGATCATATATAATCTTTTGATTTCATCTTTAGGCTTTTGATACTTGGCACATTTTTGTTATATATCTCTATATATATCCTATAAATAAAGTATTATAATAAATAAAATATCATATTTCAAATATATAAATATAAAATAATAAAATATTATACTGTAATGATATTGTCAATTGGCATTAAAAACCTTTTAGTAGGAACCGAAGTGAGTATTTGATATATTTACATAATAAGCATAGACAAAATTATAAAACACACACACACAAACATATATATATATATATATATATATATATATATATATATATATATATATATATATATATATATATATATGTATATATATATATATGTATATATATATATATATACATATATATATATATATATATATATATATATATATATATATATATGTATATATATATATATATATATATATATATATTCAAATGAACTCTAAAATAAAATACAAACATAAATATACAAAATATATAACCGATAAAAGTGGATGATGTTAACATTATCATTACTTAAAACCAGTTTACACATGGGATCTTTTAGATTTTTTTCATTTGGTGACTAATTTATAAAGTATTTTTATACATATAACCCGAAGTTGTTTTAACATCTACCACTTCTCCATGATTTGGAACATAAAAAATCAATGCAACATTGCTAGGGCTAAACTCAATTGAGACACCAATGAACATAAAATGTAACCCTCACTCTAGGGTTCTAAAAGACTAAAAAAGATATATTGATATGTTAAAACGTTAAGAATATATGTTATATAACCAAATGAAGTCCTCCTAAGCACATCCATATGACACTACTTAGGAGAAATAGAGATCATATGGCCCATTTGGTTTAGAAGGAAATCATCTAAAATGAACGATATAACTATGACCATTAACTATATATTATATAATATATGATATGATAGTGACAGAACATAGGATTATAAAAGAGGAGGTGACGAAGGCATCATTGAATTCACATCTACTAAAAAAATATAATTAATTAGTTGCATATAACATAATAATATTTATTATAAATAATTGAGTAATCTAATATATAACCTATTATAACTCCTTCGTTTACATTTTTGTTATTATCTCAGAGTTGATGGTATCTATGCAATGTGATATTCTATTTATATACAAAAGTAAATATTATAAATAAGACATAGGTAATCAAAATCATCTAAAAAAATTATATCACCATAGTGATAGGAAAATAGAATCCATGATATGTTACAATATTGATATTTATATATTCATTTATGAAGTGTAACATCATGTTACAATATTGATATTTATATATTCATTTATGATGTGTATGTTATTATCAAGTAGGACAACAATGATGTTATTAACAAGTAGGACAACAATGATATACTTTCAATATCTAACAAATAAAAGTCATATTTAGATCTACACAATTAGAAAATTCAACTCCAATGATACCAATTTGATATACTAATTTTTTTAAGTCAATCAAATTATAAAAGATTTTGACTTAATATAGGGCCAAACTAGATTGAGTAACAAGTATATCTAAATTATATTGTCCAACTCTACCAATTAATTTTAAGTATGTATTTAATTTTTAATTTAGGAGGATCAACGATATTTTGTGAACCACCTTGACCACACCTATGCATGATGAAATTTAGGGGCATGATTAACCACATTTAAATCCAAATTTAGGAGCTCCAAACACAAATTTCCTCAATCATTTTTTTTTATTTCAAGCATTTTTTCCACTCCATCCATATGCTAACAACCAATCATAGGTTGATTCTTGATTCTATATTATTATACAGTAATTATATTATCAACCAATTAAAGCACCTCAAAATTTATCTTAAAACCTTTGAAGATGATGGAAACCCTAGACGATGTCACCATCGACGGTTATCGAAAATTATAGTCGTAGAGGAAGGGAAGTAATCATGGAAGAGAACTCATTGCAATTGAGGGTTACAATCATTGCTTGTTAGAGAGAACTTATCATGGAAGGGAACATTGTTACTTACTAGAGAGAAATCAATAGTTAAGCACCTTAAAATCATCGCCTACACTAGAGTTATACTTTATGAGTGTAACCCATGATCTACTCCTTTTCTATTTAAACTAGCAAATCTAGCCCAATAAAATTTTCACCCGATCTATTTTCAACAAAACCTAATTTGATCTGATCTGAAATGATCAAATAAAAAATAACTTGATCTAGATCTAGATATCCCGATGGAACCAAACCAGCTCGTGATTTGTACTTTGAAACAATCCAATTCAAAGTCATTATTGAAAGTTTTAATAAAAAGAGATCCCATGATAAAACTCAATTGTAGAAGCATCAACAGGTTAAAAATCTAATATTATAAGTTTTTTTCTAATAAAAGATCCTATTCTTTTTATGGATCATGGTATCACTATGATATGCATGCATGGTCTAGTTTGATTGCATGTATTATTCATTCGTTACCATTTTGGTCTTCGTGACGAGTTATTTTCGTCAAATAAACATGATTGACGCTTATAAAATAATTAAAAATATTTTTATCTAATTATATCATTGTTATTATTATTATTAGCTGATTTTAATTTTAATTTTTAGAAGAATTTAAGTTGGAAACTCTCAAGCAATATACACATGAGTTTCATATTACAACATTTGATAACAATTATCCTGCCACATCAAATATGTTTTCCAACCCTATAAACTTGATCAGTTAAAGGTTAGGTGGTGGTAATAAATCATCCGTGTTTGGTACAGTAAATTTGGTTACATATTTTTTTCGTATAGAAACAAATAAGTAGCATACCATATAAGATTAAACCTATTACCATGTGCTGATTTCCAAATTGTTAGTGTGTCAGATATGCAAAGATAGGGCTTTTAATTATGTCACCATTGAAAGGGAAACCATAATAATATAAAAAAAAGGAGAGAGAGAGAGAGAGAGAGAGAGAGAGAGAGAGAGAGAGAGAGAGAGAGAGAGAGAGAGAGAGAGAGAGAGAGAGAGAGTAGCTATCTAACAAACAAATATTTTGGGTCATGAGCTTTCAAAACCAGTTGTGAACGGGCCAATTCTAATCAGTGCCAAATCGACTCCAACCGGGCTTGAGGATTGCAAGAACAAAAGCGACCCTCAACCCGGTCCAGCTTTGATTACTTTCTACATCAAGTGGTGTTTCTAATTACATAGTTAAAAGACTAGGAGTTAACTTGATCTTCTCGGTGAGGATTCAAGCCAAACACATCATTTATTGAAGTCAATTTGCAGTCCATGTCTATCTTATGCTAAGCTCATGCATCAGATGAATAGAATAAGAAGCTAAATGTGTTAGCAAGAGGTGCACAGTCTATTTAATACTCGATTGCATGGTCACACTCACAGCTCTTCACTTGTATGCGTATTCCTTGGCCACATTCTAGCAGAAGACTTGCTGATGACACTTTGTGTCTCTTTCCAACTCGGTTCTTAGGTTGAGAACCATGGATGCACTGAACATTCTGAAACCAACTTGGTTTTCTCCAAACAGGCTCAAATGTTCCACTGCCTGATTCTGGTTTCAGCAAGCAATGCAGATTTGACATCAACCAATGTTGCCAATGTAAACCCATCAAGAACATGCACAACCCTTTTCACTACACATCTTGAGTCGAATCAGATAGTAAGGAAATAACAGTATTTGGCCTCAGCAAATAATCTCTGCGTCAAAGAACCAGTGGGAAAGAAGTTTGGAGTCGTTCATCATGCTCTACAGAGGTTAATGGGATACAGATGACCCCCGATATGGAAGAGTTGCCATGGTTTTCCTGTGTCTGTGTCAGGCGCAGTATCCTGTGCAAGACAAACGAGATGGTGTAGTCCAAAAGCCAAACATTATCATTGTAGAGTTGCCATCGGTCGTGAGAGTTCGAAACTTGGTTCATTGCATGCTGTGAATGCATCTAGAAACAGTATCGTAGCAAGTTCATCGATACACAACAGATGAGAAGATATTAATTTGGAACTCATCTCGTTGCAGATTAAATATGATATATTATGTTGTTGAGAGTTTTTTTGTTTAGATATATAAAGTTATATTTTAAACTAAAAAACAAATGAGTGGTTGCAAATTTTTTTTGTGCATATATTTGAGAGAAATAACTCTTTATTTGAACAAATTATCTTATTCTACTCTCCATGTTTTCTTATTTATTTGGTATCAAAGCCAAGCTAATCCATAGCTTCCTCCAATGTATTCCCAACACAAATCTCTTGAAAAACGAAAAAGAATTATGATTTATCATATATACAAATTAAAGTACTTTAATGCACTCTAGATGTAGGGGAGTTTATAGAAGATGGTTTATTAAACCAAATGCAAAGAAAAAAAAGTACAAATGGATAAAGAAGGATTAAAAAAATCACAATATACCAAGGCTTTGACAAAGCGATGTTCGGGATTGTTGCTTTGTCAAAGATATCAAAGAAGGCATGAGATAATATACAAAGAGCATTTGGTAGATAAGATGAAAAAGATTTGCCTATAAGCTTTAAGAGGTGAATTCAAAAAACTATAACAAGGTACCTTCGAATCTATTTTTGATTATTTTTCCAAAGTAACTTCTATTATTCACTAAATGAGCAAAAAATAGTAAAGAAATAAATGACAAAAGAGTAATAGAGAAAATTTTAAGATCTTTAAATCCGAAGTTTGATTTTATTACCATAGAAATTGAAGAATCCAAAGAACTAAATTAAATGCCTTTGGAACAATTAATGAGTTCTCGTCAATCAAATGAGCAATAGCTTACATAAAGAAAATAAGATAAGTCATTAGAAATAAGAGGTCAAGGCTATGGATAAGGTAGAAATAAGAGATATGACAAATCTCAAATACAATGCCTTGTTTGAAGTTTAACTACTATGCTATAGAATACTATTATAATCCCAACAATACAAGGCTGAATACAATTTTTGTAAATACAAAAGAAAGCATATCAAATGAATTTGAAAGTTGCCATTATTATAATGAAATTGTACATTAATGCACTATACCTTATACACCTCAACATAATGGAGTTTCCTAAAGAAAAAAAAGGACTATTCTTAATATGATTCAAAGTATCCTTAAAAAAAGAATGACTCCTCAAGAATTTTAAAGAGATACTATTCTTGTGTAGTTTATCTACTAAACAAGTTTTTGACAAAAAGAA
This sequence comes from Musa beccarii, assembly GCA_024322285.1. NCBI lineage: Eukaryota > Viridiplantae > Streptophyta > Magnoliopsida > Zingiberales > Musaceae > Musa > Musa beccarii. The sequence goes on along the minus strand of CM044395.1, from coordinate 26,674,104 downwards.
TTAACTGTTACACTAGAACACGCGTGGAGTTTGCATAAGCCAAGAGTTGACAACATAAGAATCTTCGAATGTGTTACTTATAATAAAATAACGAAAGAAAAAAAAAACAAAACTTGAAGACAAAGGTCAAAAATGTATTTTGTTGGGTTATTGTGAGAATTCTAATAGCTACGAATTATATAATCATATTACTAAGAAAGTTGTGATGTTAAAAGATGTTGAATTTGATGAAAGACAAATATAAAGTTGAAACAACAAAAAATCATTAAAATAATATATTATTTAAAAAAAGAGAATATAAGTAAATGGAGAAGATGTTTTTCATAAATTATTATCAAGACAAATTCGAACATAAGTCTCAACATATGATTCAAGTAGTCTAATTACAAGAAGTACAAAGGCGATCTTAAATAGATATGATGTGATCCGAAGAATTAATACTAATGTTGATGAGTTTTTTTGTATTATTTTTTTACAAGTTATGATCCATTAACCTTTGAAGAGGCTTATAAAAAAAAATAAAAATAATCCCATAAATGAAAAGATGCATGCTATTAACAAAAATAGTATATGACAACTTACTATACTTCCTATAGGGCACAAGGCAATTGGAGCCAAATGGATATTCAAAATAAAGATAAATACAAAAGGAGAGATAAAGAAACATAAACGTCACAAAAAGAAACAAGCAACAATGGGAGATTGACTACCAAAAGATATGTGCACTCGGATGGAGACATTTAGATTGTTCATCTTTTTAAATGCTCAAATGAAATGGAAAGTCTTTTAAATGAATATCAAGTCATCTTATATCTTCAATAAAAGGATTATGTACAACAACCCTCTATTTTCATAAACATGGAGAAAAAGAGGAGGTACTTTACAAGCTTAAACAAACACTAAGAGCATGAAATTTTCTAATCGACATATACTTTACCCATAGTGATTTTTTTAAATGCCTCTTGAATATACTATATACATAAAAATTAATGGCTATGAAGGTATCTCATTTATATGCTTATATATAGATGATATAATATTTACAGGCAACAATTCATCATAGAAGAATTCAAGCATTCCATGAAAACAGAGTTTAAGATGACAAATTCAAGTCTCATGACTTACTTCTTGGGTATTGAGGTCAAACAAAGCAATAAAGCGATATTTATTTCATAAATAAACTATGCAAAAGAGGTATCGAAGAAGTTCTGGATTGATGAATCAATTAATACATCTATTGAATGTGGTACCAAGCTAACCAAGGGGAAGATAAACTAATCGGCCCAACTTATTTCAAAAGTCTTATTGAATATTTAAGATATTTGATATGCACTTGACCAAATATATTATTTGGAATTGACTTCATAAGTAAAAATATATGGAAGCTCTTGAGGCATTTCATTTAAATGCTGTCAAAAAAATTTTATTATATATTAAAGGATAATTAACTATGACGTATTCTATTTATTATTTAAAATTTTGAAGTTAATTAGATATTTGATATAGTGATAGTGATTGGGCCAAAACTATGATGATAAAAAAATATAACCCAATTCGTATTTTATCTTGGAGAATCTATATTCGCATAGTTTTCTAAAAAATAATTTATCATTACTCTATCAATTTGTGAAGCAAGATATATAGCAGCATCTTCTTGTGTTTGTCATGTAGTCTAACTAAGACTAATACAAGAATCTTATGTGTCACAAAATAAATCAACTAAAATTGATGTTACTAATATGTCGATTATTGCTCTAGCTAAAAATCTAATCTATCATGAGAGATCTAAGCATATCGACATAATATTTCATTTTAGAAGAGAGCATACCAAGGACAAAGATGTGGAGCTATTTCATACAAGAACAAATAAACAAGTGACGAATATCCTTACAAAACCTCTAAAAGTTAAATCCTCAAATATCTCGCATAGAGAGTGTTTACATTTACAACAGTAAGTTCATTGCATGGTACTCAACAAGTTAAATTAAAATTTAGTACCTAGGAGATGAGAAGAGTCTAATTTGGATTTTACCTTATAGGGGATTAAATATGATACATTGTGTTGAGAGTCTTTCCCGATTTGATATAGTGATAGTGATTGAACCAAAAACTACCCAATTCATATTTTATCTTGGAGAAGCTACATTCACATGATTTTCTAAAAAATAACTTATCATTACTCTATCAATTTGTGAAGTAAGATATATAGCGATATCTTCTTGTGTTTGTCATGTACTTTAGCTAAGAAGACTAATACAAGAATCTCATATGTCGTAGATGAAATGAACCAAAATTTATGTTAATAATATGTTAACTATTGCTTTAGCTAAAAATCTAATCTATCATGACAGATCCAAGCATATTGGCATAATATTTCATTTTATAAGAGAGCATGCCAAGAATAAAATATGAAGCTACTTCATACAAGAACAAATAAACAAGTGACGAATATCCTTATAAAGCCCTTAAAAGTTGAAATCCTCAAATATCTCACATAAAAGAAAGCATTTAAAATTTAGTACCCAAAAAGTTTAATTTGGATTTTACCTTATAGTAGATTAAATATGATATATTGTGTAGAGTCTTCTTTAGACTATATAGAGTTATGTTTTGTATTCTCTTTTCCCAATGACATGATAAAGGATTTATATAATCGATTCTAAAAAATTAAAACTTGATATTATTATTATTATTGTTATTAAAAATAAGTAAATTTTATCAAGTTTTTAGTGAATATATTTGAGATATCTTTTCTTTTATCTAAATTATTTTATTTTACTCTCGCTCCGATGGCTCAAGGCCATTGTTTCTTGCAATCTGTTCTGATCATCTTTTGAACAGGGTGAGATGATGAACCGCCATGCATGTTTGTACTATGGGTCACAAGAGTGCAGACCACACTAGAAGCATGGCTTAGGTATTCACTTGCCTTGGACAGCAGACTTGGATTGTTTTCAGCCATGAAGCTTCAATCAGAAAAAGTGCTCTCAGCGTATCGCCCACAGAAATAGCAGAATGGAGCCCATGGCTTAGTTATTCACTCGCTTGCCCAGGACAGTAGACTTGGATTGCTTTCTATCGTGAAGCTTCAATCAGAAAAGAAGGTGCTCTCAGTGTATCGCCCACAGAAATATCAGAATGGAGCCATTTTGCTGCAGGTGATGAAGTACATCTAACAGTCCTTGGCACAGTCCTCACTTGAGCTGCAGATTAACCTAACAAGAGCATGTAACATCAAGTTAGTACCATGGCACTCGTCTCAAGGATGGATTGTTGTGGCACACAGGATTGAAGCTTTGCGTAGGAGAGGATCCATACCCAGGATGGATAAATCAGTATCCATCCATGTATAGGCTCATCTCGTCTGAATACAAACATGGTCTATGCTTTTGCTACTGTTGATAATGTCATCAGTGGGACTCATCAAGGATATGTGGCTTCCCTCCTCTTGCATTCACCGATCTCACTGCTGTTGATGTGGTAGATCCAATCCACACAAGAATCCATGAAGCTGGGGCAGGGATGATTTAGGTTGGTAGCATGAAATGAAGCCCCAAGCTCACGTGCATGCAGTACACAGAAGAAAAACCCTAACATGCATTGTGTGTGGCAGCCGGGTCACCACGAAGCAACATATTTTTCTTTGTTTTAGCTTTTGCTATGACGGCAGCCTGTGATTGCAAGCAAATGAAGACCACCAGTTCCATGACACCACTGAGAAGAGAACAGTGCAAATAATGCAGTGGGAGCCCCAGATCAAGAATCACATGCCCCAGAGAAGACAAGGACTCACCATTTCTTATTCTTTTCCTGGTTAGAATTGTTGTGGTTGCTTTCTCTTGAAGCTGTTCCAGATTGATCTGTGACTCCAGGCTCTTCTTCTTCTTCAATGTTTAGGGTTTCGTTTGGGGAAAGTGAACTATTGTTGGATGCCTTCTGATCCAAGTAGCATGTGCATTAGAACTCTGGGAGCCATGAATGTTTCTACAGGGCACACTGGGAAATGGTGTACGACATTAAGAAATTAAGGTTGACTCTCCAATGGAGATTTAAACTCAAAGCTAAAGTAGTTCAACGCAATAAATTAAGTTCACATAAGATAACAAGCCGGCACCTGTTCTGATGTTTGAGTATGTATTCTGTCATCCTCAAGTTATCTCTAGAGCCATCACAACCATCCTCCATGATTGCACAGATTGCTAGCGTAGGTACAGATTGCTACCAATGGATCAACCTGACGATAGTTTCACATCAGCACAACATTCATTAGCATATAAATCTTTACTTATCACCAATAGCAACTTCTGAGTATTCTTTTATAAGGTTTAATCTATCTGGTATTCGAGTTCGGATTATAACTAGTATAATATACAAATAATTGCTTAAATAAGATGTCAAGATAGTTATCTCCCAGAGTGGACAAAGCAGTATCCTCCCGCCCGTGACCAGCTGCATGTGATCAGGAGCGGCAGCTGTTGTCATTGCCCCACTCATGTGCCCTACTTCAGCCTTCGCATGCATCAGGAAGAAACACACTTACAGAAACCCTCTCCTCTGTGATGGAGTTTTGGTGGAATTGTAATCTTTCATGTCACTGTTACGAGTTGATGTGCATGTAGCAGAGACTGCAGAACTCCTGGACTAGCTTGCAGCAAGCTTGTTAGGATAGTGTTGTCCCGGCTGATTGTCACAAGATATATGAGTGCGTGATTCCCCCAGAAACAAAATATTATGCTTGCAAAAGGTTGAGTGACAAGAATGTGACTGTTTGCCTAGGACATTATGAATTCTTAACCTTTCAAACTTCTCTATTGTTATGTAGCAGTAGGTGGAGAGGAAAGAGTCACGAGAGAGGGAAAGGGCTTGTGGCTATTTAAACCCAGCCTTCCCTCCTCTCTCACACAAAACGTAAAGATGAGGGACTTTAGACTGAAGTGCTTTGGGTTGATTCTCCTTGTTATTCTTGTGATGTGCTCAAAATTTGATGGCTGTGAGGGGAGGAAAGGAAGGCGTTGGAGGAAACAAAAGTCTCCCTATTCCTCCTTGGCTGGTGGAAAAAAGGGAAAAAATGGCGGTGGCCACAACCATGGCAGCGTAGGAGGAGATTACCTGAGTCCAGCTCTGAGGTCAAACCCGATAACAGAGTATCCGATGAAGACAGCCATGTTCAATGTGCTCGATTTCAGAGCAAAGGGAGATGGCATCACAGATGACACCGAGGTAGCCATTGTTACGTTCTCCTCGTATCCTTGTTGGTATTAGCTGAAACCAATCCACATTGATGACCAGTCCAAACCAGCATGGCTCTCCTTGATTGGCATTTTATCATATTTAACACCTACAAACACAATACAACACATTTGCATGTTAAGTTAATAAGGATATGTGTCTCTTTGCAAGGTTTTGACAACATGCCTCCTAGTTTTCCCTCGGTGGGGAAAAGCAATAAAGCCATAAAACCAGCAAAAGTTCCAAAGCAAGAGTTAGAAACATCCTCTTTTTTTGTCTCTTTCACCTAACAGAAAAATTCAAGTGCATAGATCATACGTCTAAATTGCGGAAGCTGGTGTATATATACAGCATGTAAACAGAAGAAATGGTGGAAAAAGTTGATGCTCATATACCTGACTTCATGAACAAATGCAGGCCTTCCAGGCTGCATGGGCTGATGCTTGCAAGGTGGAAGGGTCAACTGTGGTTGTTCCAGCAAAATTTGAATTCCTTGCAGGCCCAATCTCCTTCTCTGGACCTTATTGTCAGCCCAACATTGCTCTCCAGGTATATCTCGCAGCTCAATGCTGAAAACAAAATCTTCAAAACAAATAAGGTACTGACAAGAAAAAACAACTAAATAGGATACTTGTGTACAACAGTTTGCTAGAAACAATTGGTCACTATATTGGCAAGTAGGTTTCGTCATGATCCACTGTGTAGGTCCAGGTTGTGCCTGACCACAACTTAAAAGATTTAATACATAGGTTCAAGGAACCAAGACAGGTATCCAGAGTCAGATAGTTATCACATTAGATCATAGTGTTAACCAGTTTAGATACATATTTGTATAATTTGACAAGAATTTGTTATTGATAGATTGGATGAGTATGAGCCATGAAACCCCTACAGCAACAGCAGCTACCTCTTAAATAAGCAAACCTGTGATAAGAACCATTGGAACTATTGGTAATGAATAAACAGGTTTAATTAAAGTAATTCCTTCCTCCAAAGAAAAGGTTTAACTAAGTTTACCAGCAGGGTCCAAACAAAAGGAGAAAACTGAAATCCTCTGTAGAAAATGAAACACACATGAAGAACTGAACTCTCTTGCAGCTGGATGGAATGATCATTGCTCCAACTGATGCCAAAAGGTGGGGTTCTGGGCTACTGTGGTGGATTGAGTTCTCAAAGCTGCAAGGAATATCAATTCGAGGCAGTGGAACAATAGAAGGGCAAGGCAGTGTATGGTGGACAACTACCAAGTCTGATGTTGATCCAGTAAGCCACACAAACATCTATCTCCATCATAAATATATGAATAGATCTGCCCTCTGTTGCCAATTTCTAGAATTCTTATCTGCTTACCAGGGAAGAAAAACCAATCCAGGTTCATTTTCTGTTAAAGTAATTCCTGTCACCTTGAGGAATAAGTACCATCTCACAATATATTCAACAATAACTCCTGACTTTCATCCTTCACACTCATATCCCATTCTAACAATAATCATAATATTCATCAGATATTTCTAATGGTGAAACCTTTGACAGATAAATGCTGAGCTCAGTATGAAGCTGCCGCAGATCAAGCCAACTGTAAGATTTCTTGCCTTGCAGCTACTCTAACAATAAAGCAATATCAAGACATGATTAACAATATTTTTGCATATTTTTTCTTCTCTAATTCTGTTCTGCAGGCTCTGAGATTCTATGGGAGTTACAATGTCACAGTAACTGGCATCACAATCCAGAACAGTCCACAGTGCCACCTCAAGTTTGACAATTGTGAAGCTGTCCAGGTCTTCAACATGACAATCAATTCACCAGGAAGCAGCCTCAACACAGATGGCATACATCTTCAAAATTCTAGAGATGTTATGATTCATCATACCAACATGAGCTGCGGTATAGCCTATACCATGCTCAGGAATTTCCTGTTTGATGACATACAAAATGATTATTTTGGCCACTGTTGACCCTCATACGAAGAGTCAAAATGATCGTGGGAACCAACTTGACTTCATTTTTTTTCAAACATTTTTAGGCCTCCCCTGTTCTTAAAACAGCTCAGGATGCAAGTTCCTGTGTTCTTAGGCATCATCTCACTAGATGTTTATCCAATATACAATAATGACCAAAAAAATTAAGTTTTATCCGCTGGTGGGAGACCAGATCCTTCCCACAGTTTTTTATCTTCACCTGAAAGAATAGAAATGAAATAATGAGAAAGAAAGTTCTTAGAATTCGAGTAAAGCAAAATTAACTTGCACTTATATCATACTGCACTTATAAGTTAATTCCAATCATTTCATCAATGTAACAGCCATTGACTTTCTTAATAAACAGGTGATGACTGCGTCTCCATCCAAACTGGATGCTCAAACATCAATATACACAGTGTAGAATGTGGGCCAGGCCACGGGATCAGTATTGGGGGCCTTGGAAGAGACAACACCAAAGCATGTGTTTCTAACATAACAGTAAGGGATGTCAATATGCACAACACCATGACCGGTGTCAGAATCAAGACCTGGCAGGTACATGCTTGAGCAGCTTCATAAAAATTATGATAAATTTGACCCTTCTGATTTTTCTCAGTTAGGCATTCATAAAAATCAAGGTTGATGTCTTCTGCAAAGAATTAACAGTTGACTAGCAACATCAAATCACAATTTTCTTATGCTACCAATACAATTCCTTGTTAGCTACATTCTTCGAGTCCTAGTGCTACCTGGATGTGCTAATATTATCTGCATACCTATTAAATTATCACAGGGTGGATCGGGCTCCGTCGAGAGTATAAAATTCTCAAACATAAGAGTATCAGAGGTTCAAACTCCAATTGTCATAGACCAATTTTACTGTGACAGAAGCTCCTGCAAGAACCAGACATCAGCAGTGGTACTGTCCAGCATTGCATATGAGAACATGAAAGGGACCTATACAGTAAAACCAGTACACTTTGCTTGCAGTGACACCTCTCCATGTTCAGACATTAGCCTAACCGAGGTTGAGCTTGAACCACTACAGGAACATTATCATATTTATGAACCCTTCTGCTGGCAGGCTTTCGGGGAACTGTACACCCCAACCGTTCCTCCAATTGTCTGCCTGCAGAATGGAAAACCAACAAGCAAACCTATCTTGTCCGATGATGACTTGTGCTGATACTACTATGGTCAATAATCATTGGTGCAAATACATGCGTGGTTGTTTAATTATCATGACCCCTTTGCACCATTAGGAGTAGAAATCTAGATTCTCCAGTTAACATCATTACAATTACAACAAGAGTTTATATAAATTTCATATATAAGTAAATATATGTACATTGTTGCTCCCCGTAATGGCATTCCACATATATTGATATATGGAAATAGGTCATGCTAAGTTCAGTTCATTGTTAATGGTATATATACAGATATTTAGTTATATATGCTGATTCAAATTTTGAGAAGCATGCAGCAGCTGTGCTAGCTATTCAATTTTATGGAAATAAGCTGAATGACAATCATTAGAAAGATTTACTTAATGCACTAAACCTGTGTTTCTAAACATTTCTGGAGTTGCTTAAATTAAAGTTTCTGATGCCAAAGACTGATGAAAACCTCCCAAGGCAAGCAGAATCTTATCCAAGCAACTAACAGAACAAAAATCTAAGCACAGGTGAATTAGTTCATCAGAACAAACAGAACAGTTTTTGATGCATCAGTTCAGCCAGTAGTATAGATATTTCTAAAACAAGAATTCACTAGAAGCACTCATGACAAGCAATGCAATGAGAACACTTGAATGTCCATACTTGTTTATAAATTCCAAAATAAGATAGCCTTGTCTGGGAAATATGATAGCAGGGCAGAGGCTGCTTGTTGAAATTATCTGACATTTTGTAGAAACTCCACAGATCGTTCTATAATACAGATGTACAGTAACATGTATATGTTCATACAGCTAGCCTAGCAAGTAAATGGAAATTAAAAGTTAAAATAGAAAGGAAATAATATTTTAGTCTTCCACTACATACAGGTGATAGTACAATCAACTCTAATTGGACAAGTAACAATACACCTATGAAATGCCAGCAAGGTTCAATAATTCATTACAAAAACAAAACATGTGTATGTTTTTACCAGTTTGTAGTTTCAACTTTCGACCGACTCAGAAGCAACTTCAATTTACCACCATAAAAACAAGATTTCATTGTTCTTTACCCACTATCGATCTGCTCAATTTGACGTCAAAATAAAATATGCATCTTTGAGGAAATTTCTTTTATCAAGTATACATGGTTAAGACCCGAAGTTTGATAACCAGAATATATATATCATTTAAGTGCAGACTCTGAAAGTTGGGTCACATGTTAACACATCTCCATCCCCCTTTCAGACCAATAAATGTTAAGTTATCATGCAATGTCCAGATATCCTTAAGCATTTGGCATTTAATAGTGCGCTAGATAAATATTTGAAGATTTTGAGCATGTTAGTAGTGTTGTTCATTTCTTTACAACACTTATAAGTGGAAAAAAAAAAATTATATCAGAACCACTAGGCATTACAACTGGCAAGAAGAGTATACAAGGTCACGATGCACCTAAGTTATTTGTACTCATAAATAAGTGGTATCAGGTGTTACTATTCTCCACATGGTCAGCATTGAATTTAAAAATATGGAGACTAATCAAATTTTGGTACTACACATTGCTCATCAACTGTTCAACTTCTCCAATTTGTAGTAATGTTTCTTAACAAACGCCATGTCCATTCTTTGTTACACACCCCTCAGAGCTTTACATATCCCATCCATCATCAGGGCAACAACATGAATCTCATATCATAATAATTCTTATTTGAATCAGTTCTAAACCACCTTATCCAACATTGAACGAGTAGGCACCAGTGATTTAAAAAAGGTCAAAAGTAATCATTCTTCCACATGTTCTCCAAAAATTACAACCAAATACACAAAATAGTTCACCATCAACATAACCTAAAATCACAAAGAAATCAGCTTTACTGGATTATGTTGATCATAGGTGATGCAAATTAACTAGGTTATTTCAAACATGACAAAATCATGAGAAGAATGACGTACTGGTGGTTATACCAAACATCTTTCAACCAATGTCTTCAAATTCTCATCTAAGAGACGCTTGTTCTTCGCCCTCAAATCAAGCCCGGGTCAGGACACTCCACGATCTTTAACGGCGGAGCACAAATCACCAGCTAAGAAACCGACCCTATTTCTCGTCAATTAATAGGTAGGTTGGAATGACCTGCGGCGAGCGAAGTCGTCCAATGGAGAGGGGGAAAGCACGCTGGGCTTGCGCGGAGAACCCCGTGGCAGTGGGCCGCGACCTACGATTGGGGTTTCGATGGAGAAGCAAAGAAGGAATCTCCCTGGGTACGGGAAGAGGAAGCGAAGGGGCGGCGTGGTGCGGGCAGGGTTGACGATGGCGTCGGGGAGGGCGGGCGAGGCGGAGAACCGGGCGGCCGTTGCTTTCCTTTGCGGTCGGTTTGCATTGTAATCTTCGTGCGGCCGAACCCGAGTCCAACCGGTGTCTCTGTGACCCTCCGGTTCATCGAATCGATTTTTATTTTTGCTTTTCTCTAATTCTTTTTTTTATTTTTGTCCTATATATATCAAGGAGTTTGAGCACTATAACATTAGATTTCTTTTGAAATTTCAACACTACAGAATTATGATTAAAAAGGAAACATATAATTATTAGCTACAAGTATAGTTATTTGATTTTTTTTCTTTTACGTACTAAGCATTAAAATCCACAAGGTGAATTGTAATAAAGATTAAAGGATAATGGACATCTTAATACTTATCACCAGATTACATGGTTAGGTAAATTTTTTGAATGCTTACATGTATAATTACTGCATAAAAATACAGAGGGTGTTATAACATACTGAAAAATCATTAAAAAACATTTTTTTATAAATTACTGTAATCGAATATATTTCTAGCTACAGTAAGTTTTATATCTTCATGTTAATTGCTGGTAGGAGAGCCAGAAATACTGTTCATTGAAGGCATCCTGTGAATCCTACATACTGTAAAAGCTTCGATGCAATTGATCACGGGCATCCACACAACACACTGCCTTTTGCAGAGCAAGACATCGGATTAATTGGTGTTAGGCATTCTTCACTGTCATGCAAAGAACCATATGTTCCTGTGGCTCAACTACATTGATCACAAAAGAAGACATCAAGTACGATCCAAAGAAAGAGGTCCATAATCCCTCAATGGAGTAATAGCTTCACATGTGTGCATGTGCAAACATTTTTTTGATGCTTACCTCTTAATCTGTGGAGCTTTTTATGTAGTCTATGATTTATGTCCACAGACTATCTATCACAAACATAGGTTATCGACTAACAACTTTCTCACTTCCAAGTGATTGTTCTATATTTCTGCAAGCTTTACTAACCCTTCTTTGGAAGTGAAAAATAAGGATACATATACATGTGTATATTACTTGGATTTCTGATTGTTGATAGAAATCACAGAGCTTTGATCAATGTTAGGATGATAAGTAGGTTAGGTCATGAGTAGTTTTCTACCCAACCTAATTGCTTTGCCAAATGAGGAATTTCTTGAATGACTTTGTAACTCGTTGAATCAGACAAGATAAGGACTTCAGAAACTAAAGTATTGTTTGCAATTTATCAAAAAATTTCAGTTTACATAGTCGATATGGAGTTAATCTCTTGGCTCTTTATTAAGTACTGCATCAATTCTTCCAAACCTACAAATGAAACCGATGAGTCTAGTCATGATTTTGTTGTTGAGATTTGAGTTTGATCAATCCAAAGTAAGGTAGAAGGTGTACGTGACAGCCACCCTCCTATATATGCTGATCCAACTTGGAATTCACTTACTCACATTCCAAACCTTGCAAGTTGCTGAAGAAAAATCTGCTGATGATGAACAGTAATTGTCATGACTTATCTAATAGGCTAACTAGCCTATCAACTTCATTTTGACCTATCAACCACGGGTCAAAATGCTTATGCTGAAGTTGTTAGTAGTACACTCATTAGGCCCATATAAGTCAATCTTAGTCTCATCCACTTTCGATGTGGAATTATTGGACTAACTGAAGGATGTTATAATCGCCCCCACTTAAACGACTTGACGTCTCTGTCAAGGCCCAGATCAGACCCTAGCATGGTGCATGTGAGGCATAGCCTAGCGGTGGCTCTATATATGCTGATCCAACTTGGAATTCACTTACTCACATTCTAAACCTTGCAAGTTGCTGAAGAAAAATCTGCTGATGATGAACAGTATTGTCACGACTTATCTAATAGGCTAACTAGCCTATCAACTTCATTTTGACCTATCAACCACGAGTCAAAATGCTTATGCTGAAGTTGTTAGCAGTACACTCATTAGGCCCATATAAGTCAATCTTAGTCTCATCCACTTTCGATGTGGAATTATTGGACTAACTGAGGGATGTTATAATCGCCCCCACTTAAACGACTTGACGTCCCTGTCAAGGTCCAGATCAGACCCTAGCATGGTGCATGTGAGGCATAGCCTAGCGGTGGCTCTACGCTGTGATGAGTTCTCTGACTTCATCCACAGGTAGCCCTTTCCTACTCAAGCCTACCTCACCATGCCCGAATACTAGGTCGGCTCTGATACCAAATGTCATGACCTGGTCTGATGGGCTAACTAGTCTATCAACTTCGTTTTGCCCTATCAATCACTGACCAAAATACTTAAGCTGAAGTTGTTAGTAGTACACTCATCAGGCCCATATAAGTCAATCTTAATTTCATCCACTTTCGATGTGGGACTATTGGACTAACTGAGAGATGTTATAGTAATACATTTTAATCACCAAATTAAACCTTCAAACTTTGCTGCTGACTCACTAAAAATTCTTTACGAATCCAAGTCCTGCTATCACTTAGGAAAAAAGGAGAAGTATCTTGTAATTAATTGATAGAATTTTCTTCGATATTTTCTTATGCTGTTTAATTAGTTTGTGAATATGCATGAAATATTAGACATGAATTGATGTTTTAGTACAAATGTACAGTCCTTCAGAGAGGAAAATCCACTCGACAGTGCTCCAGATCTGAAGGTTGCATGCAACAGAGAAATCTATCTCTACTTTGTTCTGGACTGGAGCATGCATCATGTATGCAAATATTTCTGTCCTTGTTTGATGACATGGAGCAGTAAGAAGAAAAGAAACCATTGCATCAATCCAATCATGCATGCAGCAGCTGTTCTTTTGTCATCCACCTGATGAAGCTTATGAGCACCAAAAGGTGTTTGCAGGCTCACTCAGCGACCCTCACACGTAAACAGCAATACTTCGTCTACGTAGAGAACTGATCCTACGTCCTCTGCGACGTCTCACAGTCGCCACAAAGTAATCGACTCGAAGGAATCTGCTCAGCAATTGCGACAGCCTCCAAACTGAGAGATATTTCTCAGAAACTGGACGACCGAATTCAATGTACTATTAATTCCACTTTTATTACGTGAGAAATCTTCTTCCTATATGGAGATAGAGAGAGGTGTTTGCGTTGGGGACTTCTAGTGGATTACAGGGAACGATAAGCAGCTTCGGAGCTTAATTCTTGGTTATGAGTTAGGCATCACAGACGATAATAAACCTCTCAGGGAGTAGAAGCTGTTCATAACCTCTATAAAACCCACAACAACTTCCTCCCTCCTTCACCCTCCTCATTGCCGTGTCACGTCCCCTCTCTGTCTCTCTTTCTCTTCGTTCCCACCTTCATGGTGGAGGAAGGGAACATGAACAAGAGAATAAGCAGCAGCCAGGAGGCTGAAGTGAGGAAAGGCCCATGGACGATGGAGGAAGACCTCATCCTCATCAACTACATCACCAACCATGGCGAGGGTGTATGGAACAACATCGCTCGTTCTGCAGGTATATATATACGTATATATATATATATATATATATATATATATATATATATATATATATATATATATATATATATCATACGTCCATCTGCTCCTCCCTGCATGGCTTCTTGCTCCGCTAATGGTTTCCTGCCAAGGTCTGAATCGCACCGGGAAGAGCTGCCGGCTCCGCTGGCTGAACTACCTCCGCCCCGACGTACGGCGAGGCAACATCACCCCCGAGGAGCAGCAACTGATCATGGAGCTCCATGCGAGGTGGGGAAACAGGTGAGCTCAACCTTTTGACGTGGAGGACGAAGGTTAACCCACGAATGGCTCTAACCTAAATAAACACTAAGCTAGAGAAGACTTGGATACATATGTGTGGTCAGCGTGCTCTCTCCTTCCCACTGGATCTCCAGTCCCTTGCAGGAGAGCCACAAGTAGGGTTTCCATGAGCACGAGGCCATTGATGTGTGGTCCTAATCCCAAGTCATCATCGACTCCGATCTCTCAAATGAAACACGTGCATGGAATTCCTCTCTCTCTCTCTCTCTCTCTCTCTCTCTCTCTCTCTCTCTCTCTCTCTCTTTACGTTTCACTTGATCTGATAAATGACGTCGAAGCTGATAGGTCTCCTTTTTTATAGTAAATCATTCATGCGAAGAAGTAATATGCAACCTTAAGGTTTTGAACAGAAGTAAAAGAGAGATCCAATTATCCGAGATCTGCAACTTGTAACATTTTGATGGTTTTGGACATGAGGTGGTCGAAAATTGCGAGGCAGCTGCCGGGGAGGACGGACAACGAGATAAAGAACTTTTGGAGGACCAGAATACAGAAGAAGCTGAAGCACGGCGAGCCATTCGACGTCCAGAACGTGATGCTCACTGATAAAGCCAGCACCAGCACAACACAGGTCAACACCACCACCGATGAAAGTACTAAACCCGGTGTTTACACCCACATGTATGATGAGCAGCAGACTGAAAACCCTGACGGCATGACCTCTGAGTTCTCCATCGAGTCCAGTGACAACTTCTGGACCGTGGACGACTTCTGGTCCATGCCATCTCTCAATGGTGATTAGTCTATCCAAATCCTCCATCTTTACCGACAAGAAACGGATGAACTTAAACTCGTTCTCTCTCGCATATTGTACTAGTTGATGTACAAAGTATATATGATGATTGCAGCACAATAAACAAGTTGAAGCTCAGTTAATCCTCTTGTTTTAGCTACTGTGGTTTGAACTTAGCAGTCATCATGGAACCATGCACGTGAACAAGTCGACGACTGCTCTCCAACCTTTTACCACCACTGACCCTAGACAACTCGAGCATACCTGAAGACACCTTTAAGGGCCTGCCATTTCTGGGCATGGCCAAGTGAATGAACAAGATGGACATGAGCCTAACAGTTAGGTAATCCATGGAAGATGCGCGACCGACCGGCCTAATGGATCACGTGCGAGGAGGAGATGTATAATGGGAGCCAGAAATGAGAAATTTGATTCGTTGGGTGAGGTCGAGATGGAGGTGTCATGGCCACAAGAAATGGTGGGGGATGGGTGTGGCACATGCCCTATTTGTACAATTAGGGTAGGGTTTGGCATCCCTTTCCTTTGAGATGGAGAGGAAGGTGGCCATGAAGTGTCATTGTCCTGTGTTGTTGAGAAGTGTCGCGTGAGCATGCAGTGGTAGTACCACATCGGCCTCATGTTGTATTCTCACGTTTTCTTAACCTAAAGTGATAAAGTTTCTCCACCATTTCAGTGGATGAAAGGGATAGTTCTGGGAAGAGAGAGAGAGAGAGAGTAGAGAGAGAGAGAGAGAGAGAGAGAGAGAGAGGATAAGAACAGGACACGAGAAGAAAAGGAACTGGTTTGGTACTGAGTGAGTTTGTGTCTGAGTTCATGCATCGTTTTAACACCTGAACACTGTTGAACCAGATGTCCATTCGAACCGTCGGAAAAAGGGATAAAAAATATACTCACGATAGTGCTCTAACTATCTTGAGTTATGAAAAATGAATAATTAAATAATAATCAAATATATAAGAACATTGATAATTTTTTATGTGAAAAATTTCTTCAATGTAAAAGATAAAAACCCGGGACTTCTCCTAGTCCAAATTAAAATCTCCAATATGAAAATATTGTTCACAATAGCAAAGATCCATAAACGAATTTATTCTATAATAAATTCAAAACCCATAACTCAAATACTTATCAAATAGAGATAGAAATCAATAGTTACAAGTATTAGAAAGTGTTCACTATTAAGATCATAATGACACTATAGGGAGTGAATTAGTACTTTTGAAAAGTTAAATTATTTTAAAAAAATTTATTTGATCAAACCTATATCAAAAATATGTTTAACTTGGAATGAGACTAAAAGTAGTGAGCAACTCAATCAATAAACAATAAGAATGAAAAACACAAAAGAAATGTATATCAGATTTATAGTGGTTCGGTCATTATGACCTACATTCATTCTCGATTTTTCCTCTGTCATAGCTATCAGTTTCCACTAATGATCTTCTTTCAATAGGCGAAGATCAATTATCCCTTTTACAATCCTTTCTCCTTTTCATAGGTTTATGAGAGAACTTTTACAAGTCTCGCACCTCCCTTAGAATGAACTCTTAAATTTTAAAGAGAAGAACACTCAAGAGTTTACAACAGAGTTTATACATTTAAAATTATAAGTTTTTCATTCACTATTCTTATATAAACCCAACAGAGATGAGTGAGGTATTTATAGGTCCCAAATGGCTTTAAAAATAAATAAAAAATATCTCATCCCGGGTTTTCGGGGTACTAGCGATACTATCGTCAGTACTGGGCGGTACCACTGCTTGCAGCAGTGAGTACTGGTGGCACCATCGCTCAGTCTAGACGGTACTATCACTTGACATCCTAGAAGATCATGTACTAGTGGTACCATCGCTACTCTGGATGGTACTTGTTGGGAAATCCATGAGCGACATCTCATACGGACCGGAAGAACGAAAAAAATAAAACATCCTAGATTTCCTCCAAAAGTTTTGGCGCCATGCGAAGATCGATGTAAAAAATTTATCCATGAATTAAAAAATTACGTATGTAATAAAGATAGTTCCTAGGGAGATTGTATATCCCTGAGATTCCTATAGATCCGTGGGGGAAGATGAAGGAGGTCAAGCGTCCTCTTCTCTAGCAATGATCCACACGGTAGGAGCTACGACGATGCTCCTCTCTAGGGAGAGGAGAATAGGAGGTGACTACTAAAAAATCCTAGCCTATAGACTTTTGGTTCCCTCCTATTTATAGAGGCACCCTGTTAACCCTAATGGATCTTGCCTTATTGGGTATTGGATCTCCATCCAATTACCCAAGCCTCTTAGATTAATGGGTCTCTACCCAATAATATCCTATTAGCTCTTATTAGATCTCATCCATGGGATCTAATAATTCAGGGGCTTATTGAATATCCAATAAGATAAGGACTCCTATGGATATCTCATATTCGAACCTCTACTCATCGCAACACCTACCATATGTGTATGACCCTCTGGGCCCAATATTGAGCTGGCCGTGAGTCATACTTATCAAAACTCCTGATTCAGTGAATTATATCTCTATAATAATTTACTTGACTCATCGACTATGAATGTACTAGGCCACTATACCGTAATCCTTGAAGGATATAGGGAAATCCAATCCTTTGGAACTATTTGTTCTTAGTTACTATGTACCTATAGTCCCTCATCCATCTAATATCCCAGAGACCATATATCGGGCATGGTGCTATTAAGCTTATACAGTTTCCACTCGAGTCTCACTCTAATCAGATTCTCCCAAAGAACTCTTTCTCTCTCAATTCAAATGACCCTGGTTAGGGATTTGCCCAAGCAAGAACACATGAGATATTCCTCTCATGTTACTAAGAGTGGATGATCCTCTATTGATAATTAATTACCTTCGTAAGGTTGGTTACTATTCTTGAGAATCGATTGTACCAGATCTGAAACTTTCCAAACTTATAAGTACGGCATCAAAGAATGGAGTACTCGTACAAGGCATCTTTGGTATCTCAAGTCTAAGGATCAGATACACTACTGAGACTATGGAATCGTTGTCAGACGTGAGGTATCAATAACCATCTAACATTCCGTAAGCGAATAAATCAGTGAACTCATTCTCCAATGAGCACCTGTACTATGCCCTTAGTATCCCCACACGAGTAGCTATGAGACTAGCCATCTCTATCATATGGACGAGTATACAGCACACCAGTCTGTCTAGTTATTTCGATGTCCCTCTCGAGTAACCTGTGATCAGGATTATTAAGGGTTTATATTTAAAGGTGAATCGGTCTTATTATTATGATCTCATCACGATCCAATTCTCATTGCATAGATCCAAGGACATCATAATATACATCTAGATAATGTGAGAAAATACTAATAATCATAAGCAAAAAGATTAATGCAGTGTGTTACAGGTGTCATCACTCACGTGATTGGCTTATAGGACACATATAACTAGTAATCTCCTACTTGACCTAAAGCTAATCATCTATGTGTTTGATTCCTATCAGACCTTTGTGACACTCAAAGATAATATGAGACAATGGCTTTGTCAGTGGATTTGCAATGTTATCTTCGGATAGAGGTCTTTCTACTACTATGTCTCTTCAGGCCACGATCTCTCTAATAAGTTGGAACCTCTACAGAATATTTTTAATAAGACCTGAGTTCCCTTATTTGAGTAATCATCCCATTATTATCGTAATATAAGGGAATCAACTCCTCGTTGCTCAATATGACTCCTAGATCTGTGATGAACTTCTTCATCTAGACTCTCTCCTCTACTGCCTCTACCTAAAAATATTATTTGTTAAATACTTTAAAAATAATTTTCTTATTATTCAAATTTATATTGATGATATCATTTTTAATTCTTCAAATGAATCTTTATATAAATTTTTTTACCAAAAATATGAGCTAAGAATTCAAAATGAGCCTTATAAGCCTAATGAGTGAATTAACTTTCTTCTTAGGATTACAAATTATATAATTAAGTAATGAAACTTTTATTAGTCAAACTAAGTATGCTTTATATCTATTAAAATGATTTAATATGGATAGTGCTAAGGGTATTAATACACCAATGAGTACTTTCACAAAGTTAGATATAGACTATGATGGAGAAAA
This sequence comes from Musa beccarii, assembly GCA_024322285.1. Classification (NCBI taxonomy): domain Eukaryota; kingdom Viridiplantae; phylum Streptophyta; class Magnoliopsida; order Zingiberales; family Musaceae; genus Musa; species Musa beccarii. Next base: position 26,654,781 of record CM044395.1, on the reverse strand, counting down.
TTTTGATTAAAAGACTTATAGGAGTATGTGATAGAACCCCAGAGGAATTCTATGTAGATTGATCTTTGAGGGGGATCAACTCTTGGAATGTTATAGGGGTTCCACTCTCTAAGTAGTTAGCCTTGTGGCTGCAAAGTAGATTGATCTTTTCTTATTCCAAAGAGATGGAGGCTACATGCTTATATAGAGCTCCAAACCCTAGCCCTAAGGGTTGCTTCCTAAATGAACTACTCAATTTGCCCTCAACCTTAACTGACCGGCCCAGTAATAAGGGGGGGGGGGACAGCTAAGAAGCCCAAAGACCCAAATGTAAATCCTAGCCTCTCTTCTTTATATGATAAAGATGGCTAGGTGGGGTTTATTACACTCTCATAGGGTTTTTATTAGCTGCTATATGGTTGAGTAGGACCCAACCCTGCTAGGGTCCTATCAAGCCCACCCTCTTCAAATCAGCATTGTCCTTAAGGCTGGGGTTCCATGAACTAAGGGAATCGGGTCTTCAGCTTCTCGTATGATTCCCACCTTCGAGTGGTAAATTAGTCCAATGCACTAGTACTTCAGTAGAGAGACATCGATGACGCATCACAATTCCACGATCGAGGATGGCTTATGGTTGGGCTTGAATATTTCCATTATCAGTGGTGTTGGGCAGTTGGATCTAGGGTGACTCGTGTTCTCTCAACTTGGGCTTCAGGCATGACACGTGGAAGAGAGGGTGAATTTTGGCATTTTTAGGTAATTTAAGTCTATATACAGCTCCAAAACACTCTATGATCTGATAGGGCCCATAAAAACATGGAGATAGCTTCATGGAGGCTCGTGTGTTGATGGAGAGCTGCTTGTATGGCTGTAAGCGAAGATAAACCCAATCTAATACTGAAAATTCTCTTTCACTTAGTCGTGTGTCGGCTTGCTATTTCATTCTGGCTTGAGCAGTAAAAAGATTATCCTTTAGCAGTTGTAGGAGTTCATCTCTATCAATTAGATCTTAGTCGACCTGATCTACCTTGGTTGAGCCAATTACATACTTTGAAATCACAAGGGCCGGTCGACCATATAATGCTTCATATGGGGTATATTTTATAGATGAATGATACATAGTATTATACCACCATTCGACCTAGGGGAGCCGTTTCATCTACTCTTTCGGTTGGTCATTGGCGAAACACCGAAGGTACATCTCTAAATACCTATTCACTACCTTTGTTTAACCGTAAGTTTGTGGATGATATACTATGCTCATCTTGAGTTTGGTGCCCTGTAACTGGAATAACTTAGTCCAAAATTTACTAGTGAAGACCCTGTCACGATCACTTATAATGGACCTTGGCATCCGATGTAATTTAATAATATTTTTTATGAAAATTTGAGTAATACTAGCAGTAGTGTAGGGATTTCGTACAGCACAAAAATGAACATATTTCATAAGTCGATCAACCACCACGAGGATTGTGTTTTTACCTTTAGAAGGTGGCAGCCCTTTGATGAAATTCATGGAGATGTCAGTCCACACTAAGTTCGGTATGAGTAGCGGTTGTAGTTTCCCTGGACTCGCCACTGTGTGACTCTTTTGTTATTGACATACATTACATTGTGTCATATATTCAGAAATAAATTTTTTTATCCCTCTCTAATAAAAATTTTACTTCACTCTGTTGTAGGTTCTCAGAAATCCAAAGTGTCCTACTGAAGGTATGAAGTGCATTTCATGCAGAATGACTTTGATGCAAGGGGAGTCAAGTGTAAGCACAATACGACCTTTGTAGCGTAGATCCTTCGAATCCTAGGTATAGTGAGCTGTTGCACTTGGATCCTCCTCCAAATTTTTAATAATGTTGCTGGTTTCTGGGTCCTTCTTCCATTCCTCCCTAATGTTCTCAAGGAAGCCGGTGGTAGGAAGAGAGATGGCTGAAAATTCAGCTTGCTCAGGTAGCCGTGAGAGTGCATCTGCAACAATATTTTCTTTCCCCTTTTTATAAATAATTTCATAATCAAATCCTAGAAGTTTGGTTACCTATTTTTGCTGCTCTGGAGATGATATCTTCTACTCTAAAAAGTACTTGAGGCTTCTATGGTCAGTTTTAATCTGAAATCGTTGGTCGATTAGGTAGGGTCTCAACTTTGTTACTGCGTGCACAATGGCAAGCATCTCTTTATCATAGATAGATATTTTTTGATGGGAGGGAGACAGCATCTTATTGGTGTATGTGAGTGGTCGACCCTCTTGCAGGAGAACAGCCCTAATTCTAACTTCAGATGCGTCGGCCTCAATGATGAAGGGTCGGCTGAAATCTAGTAATGCTAACACCGGCGTCATCGTCATGGCTGTCTTAAGTTTATCAAAGGCAGCGGAAGCTTCGTCCAACCATTGGAAGGTATCTTTTTTCAGAAGAGAAGTGAGGGGTGCACTGATCTTCCCATGGTTCTTCACGAATTTTTGGTAGTAGCTTGTTAGTCCAAGGAACCCACATAGCAATTGTTGAATCTTGGATTTTGATGATGAAACTAATTGATTATGGTTTATTGTTTAACTATGTTTTGAGTTATGCAGGTCTACTATCGATCAGGATTAGATAGTTGACGTTGGAGGAATTGACATTGCGTCGGAAGTGATCACGTCAGGATATTGGATGTCGAGCCGGAGGTTCGATCGACAATCGGTAGAAGGCTTCGTACGTCGAACATTAGGCCAAGAAGAGTGTGTTGTGCCAAGGATATTGGGGTTGTGGAGGTCAACCGCTGATTGGGCAATGGATCGCAAGAGAGGATGATGTGTCGAAGAATCGGACGAAGCGCCGACCAATGATGTGCCGAGCAGCTGAATGTCAATTCGCATTGTAATAAAGTGCAGGATTAACTATGATGACGATGAAGATGTAAAGCGAAATAAAGTGCTAGAAGACAAGTGTGATGGATCGTTGGAAGTTCGAGAGTTCGACGGAAGTCCGAAGATTCCTTGAGTGTTGCTAGAACCGACCGAGAATGTGTAGGGAGCTTGCCGAAGGGTTTTCGGAAGCTCACCAGAAGGTTCATCGAAAGTTTATGGAGCTTGCCAAGAAAGATTAGAGCTTACCAATGAAACTCGTTGGAACTCGCCAAGAACATCGTGAAGTCCGGGAGCTTGCCGAGAGTCCACAGAATGGTTTCCGAGGGTCGGAAGTTTGCCGGAAGCTTATCGAAAGAAGTCTTGGCTTGTCGAACTTTGTAATAGCTTTGAAAATGTCTTTAATTTTGTAGTTAGTATGTAATTTGGGTTAAGATTAGGTGTTAATCCTATAACCCAAGTAGGAGCCCCTTGGGCCTTATTTTGGACTAGTTTGGGTTGAGTTTTCGGCCCAAACTAGTGTGCTGGAACATGTTGGGCGGTAGAACCACCCAGTGGCCGACTGATGGGCGGTGGCACCGCCCAGCACCCGAGAGGGTGGGCGGTGGCACCGTTGCCTTGGGTGACGGAACTGCCCAGTACATTGTCAATCTGACAACTGACAGGCGGTGGCATCGCCACTACCAGGCGGTGGCATCGCCAGCACCGGGAACAATGAAAGAGATTCAAATTTGCGCTCCAAATTTGAATCCTCTTAAGGCCTATAAATACCCCTCTCATTCATGGATGAAAGATAGTCTAGAACTGAAAAAAAGAAGGGGAAAACTCTCTTGAAGGTGTTCAAAATCTTCCCTCTAAGTTTTAAAGTGTTCAAAATCTTGCCTTGGGTGACGAAACTGCCCAGTACATTGTCAATCTGACAACTGACAGGCGGTGGCATCGCCACTACCAGGCTGTCACGGACAAAATTGTAAACGGCTTGTTCGGTGTAATGCTTATGCTTGTCCGTGTACCTTTTGGTTTGTCATATAATGTAAAGCTTGTAAAGGGCTTGCCAAAGGCAAAATGCCCATATTTGAGTGAGTTTGGCAGCCATTGTAGGCTTGTCCAAAAAGTATGCGTCAAGGGAATACTTGTAATAGAATTCGGTCTGTAGTGGACCAATTTTATGCCTTTGTTGTGCAACCGTTCTGAGCTTGTGATATCCATTGTTGGAATGTGCATTGGCTATAAAGTGTTTACTAAAAGAGTGGCTTGTGGATCCCGTGAAGCGCTTTCTGTCATCTCCGCCTTTCTTTTGTAGGTCCTAAGGGATTGCGGAGATTTCGGGTAATGACCTTTGCGGTGATACGCATTGGTGCCGCACGGCTTAGGCAAACCCAGCTAAGTCCGTGACAGCTTTGGTATCGAGCGGGACAAGCTCACTTAGAAACACTTAGCATGCAAACGTGGGGAACCTTGTCGCACCACGAGGACAAGCTAAGAAGAATCATGCGAGCGCACAAAGGTGGGGATGGCTGAGTTCGAAGCAAAGGGCTCGACATTTGACACCCAAACTTGACGGTGCTCGAGGCAAGCGGGTGCTTGGCCAAGGATGAGACCGCAAGTTGCAAGTGGGTTGCTCAATGATCGAAAGAGTTGTGCAAAGCTCACAGAGGTGAGGAAAGTTGCAAACTCAAGGAATTCGATACTCATGCAAGGTCTTGCATGCGACGATGGATCGTCCCGTGGCCATCCCAAGGCGGTGAAGGTCCGTGCATCGGAGCATTGAAACTTTCTTCGGCATGTGCGTGGATACTTTATTTGAAGCTTAAATGTGCAACAGTGTGCAGCATGTTGCTAGACCCAGAGGGGTGCAGTGCGAGCTGTATTGGTGAGGTGTCACAATCTAGCAAAGTGCATTTGCGAAGGCAGAATTGGGCACAGTTTGTTCAGCAAAGGCGGAGTAGTCCAAGGGGATGGTGGTCTCCAAAACTTCCAGAGGGAAGGATGCGAAGAGAGATGTTGCTCGACAAGGCGGATATCTAGGAGGGATAAGTCCCGCTCTCCGTAATGTGAATTGGTGCAATGAACTCGCTTGAGGAGTACCTCAAGACAGAGCTCGAGGATCGAGTGAGCGATGAGGAGTCATCGTATGATCTCGCAAGTGGCAATGCGCTTGGTGGACGACAGCGAGATCAAGTGGGGAGCAACCAGGGCAACACAAAGTGAAGGCACACTAAGAGCCGACCGTGAGTTCGACTCAATCGAGGGTCGACCGTGGAATGGTGGGCGGGCCACCATTAATCCAATGCTAATCGAGAAGCGAAACAACTTGGGAAGACTTGGTGAAGTACCCAAATCGCGTGAAGGAGTTGGCTTTGAAGACGGAACATGGAGCGAGGCTTGGTGCTTTCCTTACACGAGGTCAAGGACATGGACTCTTGCCGAGGCAAGAATCGGATCATGTCGTTCCATGGGTTTCATATTCAGATGGAGCAAACTCATCTTGCATGGTGCCAAAGACGAAGGAAGCTTCGAAGCACAAACATCTTATCTCGATAAAGCACTTGGTGGAGATTCTAAGGTGACGCAGTTTGCTGAGGCAAAGTTGGTGTCAAAAGGCCTTAGCACGGGGCAAGAGGATGCAGAGACAGCTACTCTTGAAGAATATGCCACAGTGTTGCTATTCAAGTTGCCATGAGGAAAGCGGTGCGCAGCGGAGATTGTGCTGGTAGGGGCAGAGTCCCAAGGATCCAGACAATGGTGCACCTATTTCAGCGGTCGTCGAGACTTCGAGGAGCTGCTAGGCGATGGATCGTCTAGAGCTAGGCTTCGTCCGAGTGTGACCCGAGAGTGGGTGGACGAAGGTCGATTGCCAAAGAAGCGAACAGAATCGGTGGCGAAGGCCCTGCGATGTGTTGGCGAGTCCACACATGGAGATATCGCATTCTCGAGTTCATACCACAGGATCGAATGCAAGTCATCGGAGGCGACATGATGCGTGAGATCGTGGTGGAATGGTTCGTGGCAAGACGACACACACAAAGATTTCCGTGAGGGACATGGTCATCTGGAGATATGACCGGAGCGCGACAAGGAGCTCCACATCGGTGAATAACACGACGGCAAGAAGAGCTATGGATTCAAGCAAAGTGAATGCCATGGTACCGTAGAGGCGAGTCTTCCGTATGGCACCGAATGTTGCATTGAATGGAAGCCTTGACATCACTTATGGGGCCGTGTGCCTGTCGAGGAAGAAGTTCAGATGCAAGTACCGTGAAGTCCCATTGGGGGACTGGATCATACAGAGGTATGATCGAGTCTGCCAAGAGTGGAACTACTTGAGCTCACATTCGCTTAAGGGAGCCCAAGTCGAGGACAAGGCCGAGTGTTTAAACATTGCAGCCAATGAAGCTAAGGAGAACAGAATGGTGCAAGTCCTACAACATGAGTGGCGGTGGCCACACATGGGAGTTGCAATCAGTATTTCCATCGACCAAGCGGAATCGCCAGAGAGAACACAGAGGTGTTGAAGCGGGGGGCTCGAATAGGCGTGGAAGCAATGACGAGTCCAATGGGACTCACTACCCAATATCGCCTCTCTGGTTAGATTGAAGGTGAACTCAGAGGAGTGTCACAATGTCACAGAGGCAGATCTACCGATCACGAAGAAGGGATGCAGATGCGAGACAACGGATAGTAGTGCCATTGGCGTCGCAAGAAGGCCATGGTACCGAGGCGGACTTCCGGAGTCATCAATCCCTTGCTCTCTTAGAGGGAGAGCACTTGGTCGTGATATGGGCCGTGGAGGAGGAGAATGCTTTGGCAAACTCCATGTACCAAGACAAGGCTGAAGGGCGAAGGCCAGAGAACTTCGTAAGACCAATGTCAACAGACTTTCTATCAAGATAGCCATGAGTGAAGGACTTCGGGTCGATGCAAGAGTGCATGACCAAGGATCGGAGCAGACAGTACACGGTGCTGTACCTTTACTACTCAGAGGAGTCGGCGGCAGAAATGATGGAGAAGGCGGTACAATCCCAAAGGCGACCAAATCTATCGGAGACTTACTCCAAGTTGGAGTGATAACTTCTTGCATTCCGTGAAGTTCAATGGCAATGAGAAGGCGAATCACAAGATGGCGACTCAAAAAAGGATTGCAAACACTTCAAGTGCTTCTCAAAGTGTGAGCCGAGAGCAAAGAATTCCAGAACTGCCTTGACGCACGGTACAACCTCGAGGAGGCGGGCGAAGTCAAGTAACCTTTGCCTTCTCAACTCCCAAGAGAATGGGCGAACTCCAGCATCCCGCTCTCTTAGTTATCCAAAGAGGAGCTCTGCATGATGTGAAGACCCTTCAAGACAACTAAGTGGAAGAAGATTCGATGGGCAAATTTTGCGAAGGAAGGACTTGTAAACTTTAAAGGTTGCGAGGCGATGCTCGTTAAAGCTCCAACAAGCATCTATCCAGTTCAAGAGACAAGAAGAATTTGAAGACTGGCACAAATCAAAGATGGTCTTTTTCCTTCATCAGAGGTATCCGCAAGAACCAACAAGGATCAGCACAACTTTGCCAACCCCACACCAAAGTCAGAGTCATTGGCGAGTTGAAGCAAAGATGTCGGATTAAAGTTCGACGACTCAACAACAAGCGGAGAACAAATGGGAGCCAAGGGGCGCATCGCAAAGCAGAGCGTAAGATCAAGATCCAACAAAGAAAAGAAGTTGCAAAAGTCAAGAAAGGCTTCACGAGGACGTCGAAGGATTAAGTGGGGAGAATGTCACGACAAAATTGTAAACGCTTGTTCAAATGCTTATCCTTGTCCGTGTACCTTTTGGTTTGTCATATAATGTAAAGCTTGTAAAGGGCTTGCCAAAGGCAAATGCCCATATTTGAGTGAGTTTGGCAGCCATTGTAGGCTTGTCCAAAAGTATGCGTCTAAGGGAATACTTGTAATAGAATTCGATGCTGTAGTGGACCAATTTTATGCCTTTGTTGTGCAAACTGCTCGAGCTTGTGATATCCATTGTTGGAATGTGCATTGGCTATAAAGTGTTTACTAAAAGAGTGGCTTGTGGATCCCGTGTGAAGCGCCTCTTTCTGTCTCCGCTTCTCTTTTGTAGGTCCTAAGGGATTGCAGGAGATTTCGGGTAGGCTGACCTTTGCGGTGATACGCATTGGTGCCGCACGGCTTAGGCAAAACCAGCTAAGTCCGTGACAAGGCGGTGGCATCGCCACTACCAGGCGGTGGCATCGCCAGCACCGGGAACAATGAAAGAGATTCAAATTTGTGCTCCAAATTTGAATCCTCTTAAGGCCTATAAATACCCCTCTCATTCATGGATGAAAGATAGTCTAGAACTGAAAAAAAGAAGGGGAAAACTCTCTTGAAGGTGTTCAAAATCTTCCCTCTAAGTTTTAAAGTGTTCAAAATCTTGCCTTGGGTGACGGAACTGCCCAGTACATTATCAATCTGACAACTGACAGGCGGTGGCATCGCCACTACCAGGCGGTGGCATCGCCAGCACCGGGAACAATGAAAGAGATTCAAATTTGCGCTCCAAATTTGAATCCTCTTAAGGCCTATAAATACCCCTCTCATTCATGGATGAAAGATAGTCTAGAACTAAAAAAAAGAAGGGGAAAACTCTCTTGAAGGTGTTCAAAATCTTCCCTCTAAGTTTTAAAGTGTTCTAGTCTAAGAGAGGGGTAAGAGTGCTTGTAAGGGTTATCTTCTAAGCCCATCAAAAGGAGAGGTACTGTAAGAGAGTTCATCCTCGCTCGTTGGAAGGAGGATAGCTAGTGGAGAAACCGGTGGCCTCAAGTGAAGAGGAATCGGGAGTGGATGTAGGTCGGATGACCGAACCACTATAAATCGGTTTGCATTTACTTTCTCGTAACTTACTTTGCTACAAACCATCTTTATTACTTACTTGACTTCCTCTTCATATTCTTACGTATGCTTTAAAGTTAAAATGCAATGGAAACGGTTTCAAACGAAATGTTACATTCATTCGTACGAAGTTTCCGAACTTGTTTTAATCGTAAAAAATCTATCGTTTTTTACCACTGCACTAATTCACCCCCCCTCTTAGTGCCGCTCGATCTCTAACAATTGGTATTAGAGCCACATTATTTCTCATTCGGATTTACACCCGTAAGAAATGGCTCTTAATAGCTTTCAAGAGGGCTTTTCGATTTTTCGTCCACCGTTCTTTAACGGCTCGGACTACACATATTTAAAAACTCGAATGAGAGTTTTCTTGTTTTCTATAGATTTGGATTTATGGAATGTTATTAAAAATGAATTTTAAATTTCCTCTAAACTGATGAACGAATGGTCGGATTTGGAGAAAAGATCATTTTCTTTGAATGCAAAGGCTATGAATGCCTTATATTGTTCTTTAGATAAAACTGTATTTAATCGGATTTCTACGTGCAAAATGGCTTTTGATATTTGGCACACTCTCAAAATCATACACGAAGGAACGAGTAGAGTTAAAGACTCGAAAGTTAATATTTTGATGCATGATTTTGAGGTTTTTCAAATGTAACCAAGCGAGACTATAGACAACATGTACACCCGTTTCACGGATGTCATCAATAATCTAAGAGCGCTTAGTAAATGTCTCTCAGGTTTTGATCTCGTAAACAAGATTTTAAGATCCCTTCTAAAAAGATGGGATCTGATAATAACTGTAATACAAGAAACTAAAGATCTAAATGATCTTCCGATTGAAGAACTAATTGGCTCACTAATGACATATGAAATGAGCCTCCTAGAATATTTTGAACTCATTGAACACTTGAACCACCTTCCAAAGAACAGAAAGGATATGAAACTTCAGACAAATGAATACCACTTGAGTGATGACTCAAGTGATGAGGACATTGAACATATAACAATGAATCTTAACAAGTTCATTAAACAAAAAATAAAAAATACAAATGAACTTGAATGGAGAAAGATGCTAAAGAAGAAGAAGGCACCCAAGGACGAATCAAGAACTTCCAAAGGTGAAATGGCAAATTGGGCTTTGACGGTTTTCGACAATGAGGTAAGTAACTTACCCGAAATGCTTTTACCTTATTATGAAATTACTTGAACTTTTCATGAATGCTTAACTTAGTTAGTAGAAATTTTTTTTCATGCTTTTCTTGTGTTTTTAAAAATTAAAAAATTATTTCAAAAAATTATACTATACTTTTCCTTCTAGTATTTTTGAAAAGTAAAAATTATGAATGATGACTGCTTATCGTATTTTGATGTATGGTTTAACACAAAAGTTAATTAGCATGATTATGTTTAATAGGGTAAATCCATGATTGTGTACTTTGGTTTTCATGATGAAAATTTTTTCTCGAATTTATATGATGCTTGCCCTTTGTGTGAAAATGTGAACATGCTTAAATAAGATCAATCAACTTAAAGTGAAACACAATATCATGATGTTTTATGGTGAATATGTTTGGATTTGATAGTTTTGATGACAAAACTCAAGTTTTGGCATTAAAATGATACTTGCATGATTTATGATATTACCTAGGATTAATCTATGCATGTGTATCTTGATGTTTTATATTTTATTTCTAAACATGATGCTTGATGATTTTATATCATGCATGAGTTTTTGAAGTAATATTGATTTAAAAACTTCTATCTTGGATTAATGGGTCTTAACCCTTTTTATGATGAAATTTTTAAATGATACATGTCTTCATGAAATCAATTATAAGACCAAAAGACCTAACCCATAAAATTTTCAAATGAAAGGAATGTGATTTTGATGTTGCATTGTGTATTTCATTTTTCATGCTTAGTGATATTATGCATGGGAATTGAAATAATGATATCTTATGTTTTGGAATGATGTCTTAATGGTTTTGATGATGCTTTCATTTTTTAAAAATAATGTATGGTCTTTACATAAAAATTTTAACATGCTTATATGAATTCAATTGTATGAAATAGAGATGTATTTTCTATCCTATTGAGATTAATAAATTCATTTTACCAATCTTGTGAATCTCATGAAAATAAACATGATGAATATTTTGAAAAATGTGAGTGTATCATGCGTTTAGTCTTAATAATTTATTTCTCTTGAAACTTACTTTTTGGATCTATACAATGATACATGAATCTAGTAGAAAATGACAAGAGTATACTTACATGTAAACCATCTCCATTGCTCTTAATAAAATTTTCGTATGAAATATTTTTGATTCATTTGATCTTGATGAGTTTAATGACAAACTTGTATTTTGAATTTATACAATGATGGCTTCCGTATAAATATTTGAATATACCTTATGAAATCATCATTGATAATGATGAAATGAAAATATTAAAAGTTTGTTGTCATGCTTAATGATTTTATAATATCATAAGGATTTGAAGGTGTTATATCTTGATGACAATACTTATGTTTTGGTTCTAAATATGATACTCATCCTTTAAAACATGACTCACTTATATGAAACAAATAACTTAAAACAAAACACATTATCATGTTGAATCGATTTTTAGTTGGAAGATGCCTTATGTGTAATGTGCTATATTTTTTGCTCTTAATGATCTTTATGATGAAATTTGCCTTTTCACTCTTGAATGTTAATACTTGTTTTTATTAAAGGAAAATACTTGATTATAAAATAAAACACATCATGATAAATTGAATCTCATGTCTTGGATTAATGTGTTATATTTTTTCCTTGACAATTTTTATGATAAAGTTTGTCTTTCGATTTTGATGAATTCATGTGAATCTTTTGAATCAAATCTTTTGAAAAATACCACATACTTAATGTGATTTGACTTAATGATCATTATGATGAAATTTGTCTTTCCATCTTGAATGTTGACATTTTATTTTAAGGCAAAGGTATGCTTATAAGAAGCAAATCATATGAATAGAAATTTATAAAAATGAAATGCAATCCTCTATCTTATCGATTCTTTAATAAATCTATGCTTGTCATGTATGAATTTATTGAATGTGATTTTTGAGGATGATTTCAGATTTGAAAATTGCTTGATTCGTATTTACGACATAAGATACATTTTAAATATGAATCATGCTTCAATAATGTTAAATGCTTCAATCGTATTCTATATCTCTTAATTCATTTTGTTCTTCTATATTTTCTTTTTATTTACTAAAGAGGAGAACCTATCAAATGAATCATGAATGAATCACTTATTGATATATCTTTTTGAAATATCTTCTATAATGTGATGTTGATAACTTGAGATATCTTTTGAAATTCATGACGCGAGATTTAGCTTTTATGTCTTAAACGTTCATACTTGTTTCTATTCGACATAAAAAAGGGACAAAAGCATGTTCATATGAAATCAATGCAAATCACTAAAAGAGAAATGTATGTTTCTTGAACATCTCTCTTTCTCTAAGTTTTAGATTTTTCAAATAAAAGACAAGTGATAAATTCATTTATGATATTTTATAAATCACTTGAATTATGAATGAGATTTTGATAATATGGTAATGACTTTATTCATGTTATGAATATCAAAAATGATAATTTGATTATGAGTCTTGAGATGATGAATTGAACTTGAATGATTTTTCTTTTAGTGATTCTTGAATCTTTTGGAATTATGACTTGTTAAGACGTTTTTAATGCTTGAATCAAGTTCTAAAAGATTTCATTTCACTATAAAGAAATTTTATTGAAATCATGATCTTGACAATTATAACTTGAAGTTTTTTATAAATCAAGATTGTTTACCATACTCCTTCCATTTTATCAAAAGAAAATTATTTAAATGAAATGTAACTTATCTTTTGATTTCTCGGAATTCAATACTTGAATTTTTATGAATTTGTGATCTTGATATCTTGATTCTTATGAAATGTGATCTTGATGAAAATTCTTATGCATAAATCAAGTTGTTACTTTTACTATCAAATGAATCATGAGCCTTGATATCATATCTTTCATAATATAGAAATGACAAGAATTCTTTAGCTTGTATACCTTATGTGGCAATTGAAAAATTAATGATTGAAAAGAAATTTGCCTTATGATGAATCAATGAATCATGACTTGATCTATGAGAATGATATGCTTTTATATATCATGATTCTTGGTTGTATGACATTTATCTTGAATTGAAAATTGATACATTTATCTTGATCTTGCTAAAAAGAAAGTTATGAATCATGAATGATATCTTTTGGTTTTGATCCTTGTTGAATTTATATATTGATATCCTTCATGACATGATTCCTTTGCATTGTTATCTTGTATGCATTATGTGATGATTGATATATTTACTGATGTAAATTTATAATTGATATGAAAAATAGATATAATTGAAATTTTTAGCCATTGCATCCTCTCTTCTTTTTGATAATGATAAAGGGGGAGATGGTATTGCTAGCTTGTACATCAAGAGAGAAAAATTTGCTAGCTTGAACATTGAGAAGCAAAAAGTTGCTATCTCAAAAGAGGCAAAAATCTTGCTCAACTTCACTTTTTCAACAAAATTGCTTGCACTTTTGTTACAAATTATTGTTGAATCTCGTGCAAGATTATTTGAAGTATTTGATCCTCCCTTTCTTTTTGACATTGATAAAGGGTAAGAAGGCCTTTGCTAGATTTGACATTGATAAAATTCCTAGCATGCAAAGAAAGCAAAACTTGCAAGCTTGTTCTTCTCAAACGAGAAGAAAGAAATTATAAAATTACATACATATCGTAAAGGATGCCAAGAAAGTACAAACTTGCACAAGAAGGAAGTGATGAGAAATTACTATCTTGCTTATCTTTAGAAAGAATTTAAAGACTTGCTATGATTGAATATTTTAAAGTGATGTATGTTGAATATCTTGATTGATAGCTAGTATGATTGTAAATTTGCATATCCTTAAAAACTAGCTATGATGGTTACTTCTTCTTTTTGTTGATGACATAGGGGGAGAAGTAGATTGATGACTTCATACATTGAATTGAATATTTTATATATTTGCATGATGATTTGGTTTGTTTCTCATATATTACGATGAATGTTGCTTAGATTTGGGATAATCCAAGGTTTCTATCAATGATATATTGATAGAGGGAGTTTGGTTAAACTTCGGGGAGTTATGGTTAACTCCGTTAGTTATCAATTAGTTGTCATCATAAAAAAGGAAGAGATTGTTGAATCTCTGATTTTGATGATGAAACTAATTGATTGTGGTTTATTATTTAACTGTGTTTTGAGTTACGCAGGTCTACTATCGATCAGGATTAGACAGTTGACGCTGGAGGAATTGACGTTGTGCCAGAAGTGATCACGTCAGGATATTGGATGTCAAGCCGGAGATTCGGTTGACAATCTACAGAAGGCTTCGTACGTCAGGTATCAGGCCAAGAAGAGTGTGTTGCGCCAAGGATATCAGGGTTACGGAGGTCAATCACCGATTGGGCAACGGATCACAAGAGAGGATGATGTGCCAAAGAATCGAACGAAGCGCCGACCAATAACGTGCCGGGCAACTGAATGTTAATTCGCATTGTAATAATTGTCTATATCGAAGTAGAGTTTTGTTTGTATATGTGCAAGATTAACTATGATGACGATGAAGATGTAAAGCGAAATAAAGTGTTGGAAGATAAGTGTAATGGATTGTTGGAAGTTTGAGAGTTCGATGGAAGTCCAAAGATTCATTGGGAGTGTTGTCGGAACTAGCCGAGAATGAGTAAGAAGCTTACTGAAGAGATTTCGGAAGTTTGCCGGAAGGTTCGTCGGAAGTTCACGAAGCTTGCCAATGAAGCTCGTTGGAACTCACCAAGATCATCGTGAAGTCCGAGAGCTTGCCGGGAGTCCGCAGAATGGTTTCCGAGGGTTCATCGGAAGACCGTCGGAAGTTCGCCGAAAGCTTGCCGGAAGAAGTCTTGACTTGTCGGACTTTGTAATAGCTTAAGAAATATCTTTAATTTCGTAGTTAGCACATAATTTGGGTTAGGATTAGGTATTAATCCTATAACCCAAGGGCCCATTAGGCCCTGTTTTGGACCGGTTTAGGCCGAGTTTTCGGCCCAAACTAGTGTGCTAGAACATGCTGAGCGGTGGCACCGCCAAGTGGCCGACTGATGGGTGGTGGAATCGCCCCAGGCTAGGCGATGGCATCGCCCAGCACCCGAGAGGGTGGGCGGTGGCACCGCTGCCTTGGGCGGTGGAACCGCCCAGTACATTGTTAGTTTGACAACTGACAGGCGGTGGCACCGTCAGCACCGGGAACAACGAAAGAGATTCAAATTTGGGCTTCAAATTTGAATCCTCTTGAGGCCTATAAATACCCCTCTCATTCATGGATGAAAGGTAGTCTAGAACTGAAAAAAAGAAGGGGGAAACTCTCTTGAAAGTGTTCAAAATCTTCCCTCTAAGTTTTAAAGTGTTCTAGTCCAAGAGAGGGGTAAGAGTGCTTGTAAGGGTTATCTCTTAAGCCTGTCAAAAG
The DNA here is from genome assembly GCA_024322285.1 of Musa beccarii. Lineage (NCBI taxonomy): Eukaryota > Viridiplantae > Streptophyta > Magnoliopsida > Zingiberales > Musaceae > Musa > Musa beccarii. The sequence goes on along the minus strand of CM044395.1, from coordinate 26,639,505 downwards.
GAGAGGTGCTGTAAGGGAGTTCATCCTCGCCCGTTAGAAGGAGGATAGCTAGTGGAGAAGCCGATGGCCTCAAGTGAAGAGGAATCGGGAGTGGATGTAGGTCGGATGACCGAACCACTATAAATCGATTTGCATTTACTTTCTCACAACTTACTTTGCTGCAAACCATCTTCATTTGCTGCCTTATTTACTTGACTTCCTCTTCATCTTCTTACGTATACTTTAAAGTTAAACGCAATCGAAATGTTGTATTCATTCGTACGAAGTTTTTGAACTTGTTTTAATCATAAAAAATCTATCATTCTTTACCACTGCACTAATTCACCCCCTCCCCCTCTCCCCTTAGTGCCGCTCAATCCCTAATAGCAATTTCACATTTGTAGGTTTCAGCCAGCTTTGTAGTGCCTCAATTTTTATTAGGTCTACTGCCACTCCTTCTAATATTATGTGCCCAAGGTACTCTACTTTTTGCTAGAGAAAGCTACACTTTGATAGTTTAACAAAGTGTATTCTCTCGAAGGATCATCAGAATAGACCGTAAGTGCTGAAAGTGAGTCTTAAGAGAAGGACTATAAATGAGAATACCATCGAAAAATACTAGCACGAATTTACAAAGAAAGCTCTAAAAAATATCGTTCATAAGACTTTAGAAGGTTGAAAGAGCATTAGTGAGTCCAAAAGGTATTACCAAGAATTCATAGTGGCCATTATAAGTGCGGAAAATTGTTTTTGGAATGTCATCTTCACATACCCGAATTTGGTGGTAACCGGATCGGAGGTCCAACTTCGTGAAGACTCGAGCTCCTCTTAACTCATCAAGAAGTTCATCCACTACTGGTATTGGGTACTTATCCTTGATGGTGATGCCATTTAGAGCTCGGTAGTTGATGCACATCCGCCAAGTTCCGTCCTTCTTGCGTATAAGTAGCACTGGTGAGGAATAGAGGCTACCGCTTGGCCGAATCACCCCTGTTTCAAGCATCTCCTTTACGATCTTCTTAATCTCATCTTTTTGGAGGTGAGGATAGTAGTACGATTGAGTGTTCGATGGTGGTTTGCCTGGAAGAATTAGAATTCGATAGTTATGTTGCCGAGTAGGAGGAAAACCGCACGATTCGGTAAAAACATCATCAAATTCAGTAAGCAATTAGGTAAGATTTTGATCTTCAATTTCTATTTTCTTCCCCTCTGGTTGTTACTGGAGATGTATCAAAAAGTCACCATTTATCTTGTGTAAAATTTTCTCCATTCGCTGGGTCGAAATGGTGGTTAAATTGCTTCCGCGCTTTCCGCGTAGGGTGACCTGTTTGCCATTGCAATAGAATTTCACAATTAATTTAGAAAAGTTCCAAGAGATGTCACTTAGCATTGTCAGCCATTCTATGCCCAGCATAACCTCATAATCATCAATTGGTAGGAGGAAGAAGTCGGCGATAATTTCTTGGTCTTGCAATAATAGTTTCACCTGCGGGCATCTTTGGTCGCATTTTAGGATTCGGCCGTCGGCGACCTTTACGTCGAACTTGCTGTAACCTTCGATGTGGAGCACCATCCAAGTAGTGACCTTACTATTTAGGAAGTTATTTATGCTATCCGTGTCGATGAGAATAGTGATTAGTTATTGTTTGAGAAGGCCTCCAACTTTCATCGTTTGCGGATTTGAGTAGCCCGCTAACATATGTACCATAAAGTCAATCGATTGTGGCTCTTCTTCTACATCTTCTTTCTTATGTTCAAGGCTCTCTTCTGGCTGTTCAATGACATGTTCTTCCACTAATTTGATAACAAGAATTCTCCCCTTTTTACAGCGATGCTTGCGGCTCCATGGCTCGTCGCAATGCCAACATAACCCCTTTGTAGATCGCTCCTGAAGCTCTTCTCTTGTCAACTTTTTTGGTGCAGGAGCTCGGCTGATAGTAGGGGGGGCTGAGGGCTTTGGTACTACTAGTCAAGGAGTGACCCTAGTCCTCTGGGCTTCGTGGTTTAATCGTTCATCTTGAAGTCATACGAAAGAGATGGCTACCATAAGCGTGTACGGTTGTCGCGATTTAACTTCTTCCCGGATTTTTGGCTTCAAGCCCTCAATAAACATTCTCAATAGCTATTTTTTAGACCAATTATAAGTTTGATTAGATAACCATTCAAACCTGGTTTGATACTCTTGAATGGTGGAGGTTTGTCGGATCTTCGCTAGTTGTCCGTCGATGTTCTCATAATCGGTTGGTCCGAAGTGGATCAGCAGTCATTCTTTGAATTGTCACTATGAGAGGACTTCATGAGTATATTCAAACCAATCAAACCACTGTATGGCATCCCTTCAAGATGTATAGCTATAATTTCCACCATAGATATGTCCGTGGTTTTGTGGTACCGAAAATATCGCTTTGCGTGCGAGATCCAACCAATCGGGTCTCCTTCTTCCCATCTAGAGAAGTCCATTCTCATGCATGGGTAGTAGGGATCGATCATAGAGCCTCCCCTCTCCTAGAAGTCATCTCTTCGATCAGAGCTCTCTCCTTGATGTGATTTCTTTGGGCTCGGTGGTCGACCCATATTGAGTTCGACAAAGAGAGTCTGAATCTTCTCCTCCATCCGTGTCTCGAAGGCTTCGAACTTAGTATTAATTGCCTCCTCAGATGCCATAATATATGCCTCCAGATCTGTAATATAAGATCTCTCTTTTGTTGTCAGGTTAAAGGCATATATTGTTTGAGAGAAGTGGTGGCCGAAAGGGTTTGTGGATTGGTGGATGTAGGCTATGGTTTAGGCTTATTTTATGGCTGTTTTGGGTGTAGTTTGGGGCTGCGATTTGATGGAGTTTTGGGCTGTGATGGTAGTGGATGAAGGTTAGGGAAGAGGATTTTAGATCTGTGGTAGATGGTTGTAGATATTTGATAGAATTCAGTGGAAGTTGCTGCCGATATATGCTATCTCGTAAGAGCAAAATTATCATTGAAGAAACAACGGTTTCTCGATGAAATTTCCAGTGAGAACCCATTTTAAATAACAACAAGGATGATAAGTTAGATCAAGAAAATTTTGGTAGCATAATAGCAAATAATTCGGTGCAATTTGCGATAGCAGAATTCTCGTCGAAAAATTTCAGCGGTTTACGATGAAAACTTGCAGCAACACAGTAATGTTTCAGAGATGAATTCCATGATAGATCAATCCCAGATGAAAGCCAAGATGATCTATGAGGTGCTCAAGCAATTTTGTTCAAAAAAGATAGCAGTAGATCGGTTTAAAGGCAGCAATATGTGGCTGAAATTTTCTGCAGCAATCCTTCATTCGCAAAGATGATAACTTTTGCGATGAAAGGAATTCGCAGCAAGGGATAGATAGTAAGACCTTTTTTTTTGGTATTTTGATTGGCAAATTATAGCAGTAAAAGGTATTAGTGATAGGAGAATACTAAATCTCTGATGCAATTGGAAGCGGCAGTAGTAGATTGATTTAATCTACGGCAGAAGATGAAGGTGGAGACGACGATGTCAAGAGCAATTGTGGGAATTGCTTGGTTGATGGTGGGCGGTAGGGATGACAACAAAAGTAGCAAGATTTCTACTCTGATACCAGATGATCGAACCCCAGAGGAATTATATATAGATTGATCTTTGAGGGGGATCAACCCTTGGAACGCTATAGGGGTTTCACCCTCCAAGTAGTCGGCCTTGTGGCTGCAAAGTAGATTGATCTTTTCTTATTCTAAAGAGATGAAGGCTACATACTTATATAGAGCTTCAAACCCTAGTCCTAGGGGCTGCTTCCTAATTGAACTACCCAATTTGCTCTCAACCTTAGCCGATCGGCCCAGTAATAAGGGAGGTGACGACTAAGAGGCCCAAAGATCCAAATGTAAACCCTAGCCTCTCTTCTTTATAGGATAGAGGTGGCTAGGTGGGGTTTATTACACTCTCACAAGGTTTTTATTAGCTACTACATGGTTGAGTAGGACCCAACCTTGCTAGGGTCCTATCAATATGATAGGTAGTTTACTATACCTTGCCACAACTAGACCGGACATTATGTTTAATATTGGACTTTGTACTAGATTTTAATCTAATCCCAAATAATCCCATTATAAAGTAGTTAAGAGAATTTTTAGATATTTAAAAGGAACCCCTTGTTAGGATCAAGAACGGCACTAAGTGAATTAGTACAATAGATAAAACTTGACTATTTAAATGATTTTGAAGAACTTCGTATGATAAAATTTTTTCATTCAATGAAAACTGTTTTAGAAAGACGTTGGCTCAAGTGAGTTCATAAGAGAGTAGAGAAGAGGAGATTGGACAGTTATAATGAAGTGAAAATTGAATGCAGCAAATGAAATTTATGCACCAAGAGAAGAACGCGTCAATTTTATAGTGGTTTGGTTGTCTAACCTACGTCCACTTTCGATACCTCCTCCGATGAGGTCATCGACTTCCACTATCGATCTTTCTTAAAGGGGAAAGATCAATCACCCATTTATAGAACTTTACAAGTGGCTCAATCGCCAAACTTTTACACTTAAAAAAAAGTGGAGGTGAATACTCAACTTTTGTAAGCTATTTCACTATAGTTTCGGTTCAGATCTTATCATTTCTCTGTGCTCAAGCAGCTGAGAGGTAAGGGATATTTATAAGCCTCAATTGGCTTCAAAAATGAAGCCAAAAAAGGTCCCATCTCGGATTTTCGGGGTACTAGTGGTACCACCGCTTGACCCTGGCGATATTACCGCTAGTTGATCTTGACACTAGGTCGTACCATCACCTAGTCTAGCGATACTACTACCATACAGAGTCTTAGGTACTGAGTAGGGGTGGTACTACTAGTCATATGTGCCCTGTAAGCCAATCATATGAGTGATGGCACTTGTGACTTGATATGCACTCTTTCTTTTTGCTTATTATTATTAGGTATTTTATCACTTTATCTTGCATGTTGCATATATTGTGATGCCCTTGGATCTGTGCAATGAGAATTGGATCATGATGAGATTATGATAATGAGACTAATTCACCTTTAAATATAAACCCTAAATAATCCCGATCATAGGTTACTCGAAAGAGACATCGAGATAACTGGATAGACTAGTGTGCTATATACCTATCCATATGATAGAGGTGGCTAGTCTCATAACTACTTATGTGGAGACACTAAGGATACAGTACAGGTGCTCATTGGAGAATGAGTTCACTGATTGATCCGCTTACGGAATGTTGGATGGTTATTGATACCTCACGTCAGACAGCGATTCCGTAGTCCCAGTGGTATATCTGGTCCTTATACTTGAGACACCAAGGATATCTTGTATGAGTACTCCACTCTTTGATACTAGACTTATAGGTTTGGAAGTTCAAGATCTAGTACAACCAGTTATTAGGAGTGTTAGCCAACCTTATGAGAGTTATTGAGTATCAATAGAGGATCATCCGCTCTCGGTATCATGAGAGGAATATCCTATGTATTCTTGCTCGAATAAATCCTTGGCTAAGGTTATTCGGATTGGGAGAGAAAGAGTTCTCCAAGAGAATTCGATAAGAGCGAGACTCGAGGAGAGACCATATGGGCTTAACATCACCATGCCCGGTATAGGGTCTTTGTGATATTAGATGGATGAGGAACTACATGGTAACTAAGGACAGATAGGTCCAAAGAATTGGATTCCCTTGTATCGTCTGAGGATTATGGTGTAGTGGCCTAGTATGTCCACAGTCGATGAGTCGGGTGAATTATTATAGAGATAATAATTTACTAAGTCAAAATGAGTTTTGACAAATATGACCCACGGCCAGCTCGATATTGGGCCTAGAGGGTCACACACATATGGTAGGTGTTATGACGAATATAGGTTCGGATATGAGATATCCGCTAGAGCTCCTATCTTATTGGATATCCAATAAGCCCCTACATTATTAGATCATGAGATGAGATCCAATAAGAGCTAATAAGAGATTATTGGGTAGAGACCCATTAATCTAAGAGGCTTAGGTAATTAGATAGAGATCCAATACCCAATAGGGTAGGATTCATTAGGGTTTACAGGGGACCTCTATAAATAGGAGAGAATTGAAGGCCCATAGGCTAGGGTTCTCTCAATAGCCACCTTATATTCTCCTCTGCCTAAGAGAGGAGCATTGTCGTAGTCCCTGCCGTGTGGATACCGCTAGAGAGGAGGATGCTTGACCTTCTTCATCCTCTCCTACAGATCTACAGGGATTCAGAGATATATGATCTCCCTAGGTATCTTTCTTTTACACATGTAATTTTCACGGATTTATTTTTGAAACGCATCGATCTTCGCACGATGATGGAATCTTTTGTGAAAATCTAAGGTGTTTTGTTTTCTGTTCTTTTGCTATGCATTTGATGTCACCCCCTTGGATTTTCCAACAGTGATATCAGAGCCAGATTATTCACGTAAAGATCGGATCTTAAACTGCGTGTGTTGTGATTTAAAACATATTTTGTCATCAAAATTATTTACGAAAAGTGGTGAGGAAGGGTAGCAACTGTTGCTACCCTTGCTGCCTGCATCAATAGTGATGGCGGCTACGGGCAAGGGGCCCGTAGATTGGCTGTAGGCGGTAGATGGCCAATAGCCCACCTGCAGTAGCAGCCCCTACGGGGATGACTGCCCACATGGGTAGGGAGCGCTTGTGGGTGCTGTGCCCACGGGGAAGCGGCGCCACCCGCGGGCAAACCACCCGTGGGCAAGCCGCCCGTAGGGGCGGTGCCCACGGGGGGCAAGGCTGCATGAGGAGGTGGCGCCACCTGTGGGCGAGCCGCTCGCTTGCGGGCATTGCCTCGCAAGGGCACAGAAGAGCCCGCAAGGGTGGCGCATGCCTGTTGTGGTGGCCTCGCCAGTAGGGGCGATTACCGCCACAAGCACAAAGCCACCAGGGGCGCTCGCCTACGGGTGAGTAGTGTTGAATCTTAGATTTTGATGATGAAACTAATTGATTGTGGTTTATTGTTTAACTACGTTTTGAGTCATGCAGGTCTACTATCGATCAGGATTAGACAGTTGATGCTGGAGGAATTGACATTGTGCCAAATGTGATCACGTCTGGATATTAGATGTCGAGCCGGAGGTTCGGTCGACAATCGGTAGAAGGCTTCGTACATCGGGCATCGGGCCAAGAAGAATGTGTTGCGCCAAAGATATCTGGGTTGTAGAGGTCAACAATTGATTAGGCAACGAATCACAAGAGAGGACGATGTGCTAAAGAATCAGACGAAGCACCGACCAATGACATGCCGGGCAACTGAATGTCAATTCGCATTGTAATAACTGTCTAGATCAAAGTAGAGTTTTTGTTTGTGTGTGTGTAGGATTAACTACGATGATGATGAAGACGTAAAGTGAAATAAAGTGCCAAAAGATAAGTATGATGGAACGTTGGGAGTTCGATAGTTTGATGGAAGTCCAAAGATTCGTTGGGAGTGTTGCCAGAACCGACTGAGAACGAGCAGGGAGCTTGTCGAAGGGTTTTCGAAAGTTCGCCGGAAGGTTCGTCGGAAGTTCACGGAGCTTGCCAAGAAAGATAGGAGCTTGCCAAAGAAGCTCAGTGGAATTCTCCAAGATCATCGTGAAGTCCGGGAGATTGCCGAGAGTCTGTAGAATGGTTTCTGAGGGTTCGTCGAAAGACCACCGAAAGTTTCCCGACTCGCCGAAAGAAGTCTTGTCTTGTGGACTTTGTAATATCTTAGAAAATATTTTTAAAATTTATAGTTATTACATAATTTGGTTTAGGATTAGGTGTTAATCCTATAAACTAAATTTGGGCCAATTCGGACTTCATTTGGATCGGTTTCAGCCGAGTTTTGGGCCGAAACCAGTGCTGAAATGACCTGGGCGGTGGCACCGCCCAGTGGCCGAACCAGGTGGTGGAACCATGTGTGCTAGGCGGTGGTACTGCCCACCAGCCAAGCACTAGGTGATAGTACCGCCCAGCCTGGGGTGGTACCATTGCCCAGCGCTAGAAGGCAGCGATGGTAGCACCGTTGCCTTGGGCGGTGGAACCGCCTATGCACTGTCAATCTGACGACTAACAGGCGGTAGCACCGCCCCTGACAGACGGTAGCACCACAAGCACCGGGAAACCCAAACTGAATTTAAATTTGGAGCTCAAATTTGAATTCTCTTTGGATCTATAAATATCCCCCCTTTTTCAGCTGAAAGGGTAACCTTTTTGAGAGTTAGAAATTGAGCAAAAGGCTTGGGAAAGTCTAGTTTTCAATAGCTTGTGTTCACCTCCTTCTTTCTCCTTGAAAAATCTGTAAGAGTGTGAACTTCTTATAAAAGGGCTATAAGAGGGGTGTTTGGTTCTTCTCTTTCAAAAGGATTTGCTAGTAGAAGTTGGGAGCCTCATCGGAGAAGGCTTCGGAAGTGGATGTAGGTCGGATGACCGAACCACTATAAATCGGTTTGCATTTACTTTCTCATAACTTACTTTGCTGCAAACCATCTTCATTTGCTACCTTACTCAACTTCCTCTTCATCTTCATACGTATCATTTTATATTTATACGCAATCGAAATGGTTTCAAACGAAATGTTGATTTTTATCGTACGAAGTTTCCGAACTTGTTTAAGTCACCGAAAATCTATCGTTCATTACCGCTGCACTAATTCACCCCCCCCTCTTAGTGCCGCCTGATCCCTAATAATTGGTATCAGAGCCACGTTATTTCTCATTCGGATTTACACATATAAGAAATGGTTCTTCATGGCTTTCAAGAGGGCTGTTCGGTTTTTCGTCCATTGTTCTTTAACGGTTCGGACTACACATATTGGAAAACTCGAATGAGAGTTTTCTTAATTTCTCTCAATTTAAACTTATGGAATATCATTGAAAATGGATTTCAACTTTTCTCTAAATCGACGAACGAATGGTCGAATTTGGAGAAAATATCATTTTCTTTGAATGCAAAGGCTATGAATGCCTTATATTGTTCTTTAGATAAAACTGTGTTCAATCGGATTTCTACGTGCGAAACAGCTTTCAATATTTGGCACACTCTTGAAATTACACACGAAGGAATGAGTAGAGTTAAAGACTCGAAAGTTAATATTTTGATGCACGATTTTGAGATTTTTTGAATGCAACAAAGCGAGACTATAGGTGACATGTACACCCGTTTCACGGATGCTATCAATAGTCTAAGAGCACTTGGTAAATGTTTCTTAGATTTTGAACTCACTAACAAGTTTTTACGATCCCTTCTAAAAAGGTGGGATCCTAAAATAATCATAATATAAGAGGCTAAAGATTTAAATAATTTGCCTATTGAAGAACTAATTGACTCACTATTGACATATGAAATGAGCCTCCTAGAATATTTTGAACTTAATGAACACTTGAACCACCTTCCAGAGAACAGGAAGGATTTAGAACTCCGAACTATGAAATGCCACTTGAGTGATGACTCAAGTGATGAGGACAATGAGAACTTTGAACTTCGAACAATAAATCTTAATAAGTTCATTAAATAAAAATCTAAAATAGACAATAAACTTGAACAGAGAAAGAGGCCAAAGAAGAAGAAGAAGGCTTGCGAAGAAGAATCAAGTAAAGAAGAGGTGAAATGGGCTTTAACGGTTTTCGACAATGAGGTAAGAAACTCACCCAAGTTGCTTTTACCTTATTTTGAAATTATATGATGCTTTTCATGAATGCTTAACTTAGTTAGTAGGATTTTTTTTTATGTTTTTGGAAATTAAAATAAATTATTTTAAAAATTATGCTATGCTTTTCCTTTTAGCACTTTTGAAAAATTATAAAAATGATCATGAAAAACTATATTGTTAAAGTTTCATGGATGTTATGATTCAAAACTTTGAATGATTATGAATGATGATTGCTTAGTTTATGATTTCCATATCATATTTTGAGGCATGGTTTAGCACAAAAGTTAATTAGCATGATTATGTTTAATAGGGTTAATCCATGATTGTGTACTTCGGTTTTCATGCAATGAGGATTTGAAGTAATGTTGATTTAAAAATATCTATCTTGGATTAATGTGTCTTAATCCTTTTTATGATGAAGTTTTTATATGATGCATGTCTTCATGAAATCAATTGCAAACTAAAAGACCTAACCCACAAATTTTTAAAATAAAAGAAATGTGGTTTTGATGTTGCCTTGTGTTATATTTGGACTTAATGGTTTTCATGACGAAAATTATTTTTCAGATTTTTAAAATGATGTATGATTTTAGCAAAAGTTTGAGCATTGATCATCTTGTTATAACAAATGAAAGAAAGAATTAAAATGATTTTGATGATGTATTATGAAAACATGCTTAATGATTATATCATACTTGATGACTTGAAATCTTATATTTTGAAATAATATATTCATAATTAATCCATGAATCTTAATGATTTTCGTATCACTTTTTGGCTTTAAACTTGATACATATCTTTCATGCAAAAAGTTTTTGGGCATGCTTATGTGAAATCTTGCTTGATAATGAAAATGCTCCATAGGTATGATTATGATAAATTCATGAATCATGATGATTTTATATTGCTTTGATTTCAAACAAGTTGTTTGATTTTTTATATAAAAAATTAATAGCATGTTTCAAGATAATGCTTGCACACCAAATATGATTAAAAGATAGAAGCAAACATATTGATGATTTCGTTTTTACATGAAAATTTTGAACATGCTTATATAAGATCAACCACATAAAATAAAATACAAAAGTTAAAAATATTTTAATCATGATGTTTTATTTTTGATGTGTTTGGTCTTAACAATTTTTATAATGAAACTTATGTCTTGCTTTGAAATATTGATACATGCTCGCATGTAATCAATTTATGTTACTCTTATTAAAATTTTCGAATGAAAGATTTTGATGCATTTAATCTTGATGGGTTTAATGACAAACTTGTATTTTGAATTTATACAATGATGGCTTCCGTATAAATATTTGAACATACCTTATGAAATCATCATTGATAATGATGAAATGAAAATATTAAAAGTTTATTATCATGCTTAATGATTTTATGATATCATGAGATTTTAAAGTTATTATATCTTGATGACAAACTCATGTTTGGATTTAAATTTTGATACTCATCTTTTGAAACATGAGCACACTTGTTTGAAACAAAATGAAACACATTATCATGATAAATTGAATCTCAATAATGTGTTATATTTTTGTCTTGATGGTGTTTATAATGAAACCTGCCTTTCGACTTTAAATACTTACTTTGATTTGGCATAATAAGACAAATGATGAATCCATGTATACTATGTTCACATATAAGTCTCTTGAATCTCGAGAATGATTTTGATAATTTGATTGTGAGTTTCGAGTTGACAAAATTAGTTTGAATGATTTTATTACTCCTCTCTTGATTTCTTGAAATCATGACTTTAAATTCTTGACTTGAGATATCTTTGCGAATCAAAATATTTTCCTCTATGATTGCTTCCTTTTACCATTAACTAAAGAGGAATACAATCCAAGTCTTGATATCTCGATAATTGATACTTGAATGAATTCGTGTACTTGATATTTGATACTTGAAATTTCTCATGAAATGTAATCTTGATGAGAATTCCTATGCATGAATCAAGTTACTCTTTGTGCTATATGTTTTCAAATGAATCATGAGCCTTGACATCATATCTTTCATGATATTAAAATGACAAGAATTCTTTGGCTTGTAGGCCTTATGTGGCAAATTGAAAAATTGATATAAAAGAAATTTGCCTTATGATGAATCAATGAATCATGATTTGATCCTTAATATTGATGTGCTTTTATATATCATGATTCTTAGTTGTATGACATTTATCTTGAATTGAAAATTGATAAATATGAATTTTGATCTTGTTAAAAAAAAGTTATGAATTATGAATGATATCTTTTGGTTTTGATCCTTGTTGAATTTACATATTGATATCCTTCATGACATGATAACTAATGTATATTTTGATGCCAATTTATATTGATATGAAAAGTGGATGAAATTGAAATTTTTAGCCATTGAGTCCTCCACTTCATCTTGACAAAAACTAAGGGGGAGCTAGCTTGTTAAATTCATATTAATGACTTGATGATTGAAATATTCATGTAGAATTTTGATATGTATCACTTGTCATGATTTGAATATTGAAGTAAAAGAAATTGTGTTCTTCTTGATATCTTTTATGATGAATCACGAATCATGACTTGATCCATTAGATTGATGTAAACTTTTTATACAAAATTATGTGAAATGTTTATATCATCATATTTGATCCTCCCTTTCTTTTTGACATTAATAAAGGGGGAGAAAGTTTATATCTAGCTTGCACCTTAAATGAAAAATTTGCTAGCTCATTCAAGAGGAAGAAAATTGCTAGCTTGGCATATCACAAAGAAATCAAAGTGCAAACTTGCTATCTTGTTAGCCTACAAAAGAGGAAAAGAACTTGAATATCAAAAATTGCTATCTTGCAATTTCAAAAAAAATAAATTACAAATTTGCACAAAAAGCAAGTGTTGAATTGCTATGCTTGGACATCTTTAAAAACCTTGCTATGATTGAATGTCTTAAAGTGATATATATTGAATATCTTGATTGATAGCTAGTATGATTGTAAAATTTGCATATCCTTTGAAAACTAACTATGATGCAACTTCTCCTTTTTGTTGATGACATAGGGGGAGAAGTAGATTGATGACTTCATGCATTGAATTAAATATTTTATATATTTGCATGATGGTTTGATGAATTCTCATATTCTGTGATGATTGTTACTTGGATTTAGGATAATTCAAATGTTTCTATCAATGACATATTGATAGGGAGAGTTTGGTTAAACTCTAGGGAGTTATGGTTAACTCCGTTGGTCATCAATTAGTTGTCATCATAAAAAAGGGAGAGATTATTGAATCTCAGATTTTGATGATGAAACTAATTGATTGTGGTTTATTGTTTAACTGTGTTTTGAGTTACGCAGGTCTACTATCGATCAGGATTAGACAGTTGATGCTGGAGGAATTGACGTTGTGCTAGAGGTGATCACGTTTGGATATTGGATGTCGAGTTGGAGGTTTGGTCGACAATCGGTAGAAAGCTTCGTACATCGTGCATCGGGCCAAGAAGAGCATGTTGCGCCAAGGATATTGGGGTTGCGGAGGTCAACCACCGATTGGGTAACGGATCGCAAGAGAGGATGATGTGCTGAAGAATCGGACGAAGCACCGACCAATGACGTGCCGGGCAACTGAATGTCAATTTACGTTGTAATAACTGTCTAGATCGAAGAAGAGTTTTTGTTTGTGTGTGTGCAGGATTAACTACGATGATGATGAAGATGTAAAGTAAAACAAAATGCTAGAAGACAAGTGTGATGGATCGTTGGGAGTTTAAGAGTTCGACGGAAGTCCAAAGATTCGTTGGGAGTGTTGCCGGAACTGACCAAGAATAAATAGGGAGCTTACCGAAGGGTTTTCGAAAGTTCACCGAAAGGTTCATCGGAAGTTCACAGAGCTTGCCAAGAAAGATCGGAGCTTGCCAAAGAAGCTCAGTGGAACTCACCAAGATCATCGTGAAGTCCGGGAGCTTGCCGGGAGTCCATAGAATGGTTTCCGAGGGTTCATCGGAAGTCCGTCGAAAATTCACCGGAAGCTCACCGAAAGAAGTCTTATCTTGTGGACTTTGTAATGACTTATAAAATATCTTTAAAATTTATAGTTAGCATATAATTTGGTTTAGGATTAGGTGTTAATCCTATAAACCAAATTTGGGCCAATTCGGACTTCATTTGGATCGGTTTCGATCGAGTTTTCGGTCGAAACCAGTGCTGAAATGACCTGGGCGGTGGCACCGCCTAGTGGCCGAACCAGGCGATGGTACCGCCCACCAGCCAAGCACCAGGCAGTAGTACCGCCCAGCCTGGGGCGGTACCACCGCCCAGCGCCAGAAGGCAGTGGCGGTAGCACCGTTGCCTTGGGCGGTGGAACCACCTGTGCATTGTCAGTCTTACAACTGACAAGCGGTAGCACCGCCCTTGACAGGCGGTAGCACCACCAACACTGGGAAACCTAAACTGAATTCAAATTTGGAGCTCAAATTTGAATCCTCTTTGGATCTATAAATACCCCCCCCTTTTTTAGTTGAAAGGGTAACCCTTTTGAGAGTTAGAAATTGAGCAAAAGGCTTGGGAAAGTCTAGTTTTTAATAGCTTGTGTTCACGTCCTTCTTTCTCCTTGAAAAATCTATAAGAGTGTGAACTTCTTGTAAAAGGGTTGTAAGAGGGGTGTTTGGCCATTCCCTTTCAAAAGGATTTGCTAGTGGAAGTTGGGAGCCTCATCGGAGAAGGCTTCAGAAGTGGATGTAGGTCGGATGACCGAACCACTATAAATCAGTTTACATTTACTTTCTCACAACTTACTTTGCTGCAAACCATCTTCATTTGCTGCCTTACTCAACTTCCTCTTCATCTTCATACGTATCATTTTATATTTATACGCAATCGAAACGGTTTCAAACGAAACGTTGATTTTTATCGTACAAAGTTTTCAAACTTATTTAAATCATCAAAAATCTATCGTTCTTTACCACTGCACTAATTCACCCCCCCTCTTAGTACCGCTCAATCCCTAACAAGTAGCTCGCAGTGGTGCCCGCAGGGGCGTGCGCCCACAAGGGTGGTGCCGGTGGGGCAGCGTGATCGCTCGCAGGGGTAGCGCTCATGAAATGCGCCGCACTCGCCTGCTGGCGGGCACCGCCAGCGCCCCACAAGCTGCCTTATCTTGGCTTGGTCGTCGTCGCCGAAGGAAATTTTAAAATTCCAATTTTATCCCTTCTGACCGAATGATTAAAATGCCCTTCACAATTTAAAAAATTTCCTATATGTCCCTATTTTCAAAAAATTATTTGTTAATTAAAATATTTAATTAACTATTATTATTTATCTAGTAGTCCTATATAATAACATATATATGTGATGTATGATATGGACAGATGATCATGGATTGTATGTACATGTGATTATTATTATTATTAGGGCCTGCGAGCCTCTATTTTTCTCATTTATTGTCGGGCTTGCATACCTATAATTTATTGTAATTATATGAGGCACAGTGGGAGCGTGGAAGTGATAGCGGGACCCATGAGGCTGAGATAGACAATTCGACGCATGGAGATACGCTAAGATGCCGACGGAATTGATGAAACGAGATGGACGATTACAGGGCATGGAGATGTGCCGATGCATACATAGATCTTGATGTGAGTGATTGAGCCCACTGGCTCAGGCCTGATCACATTAGGATGTGGTCCATGATCATCTGGTGTGATTGCTTATGTGATGTGTGATTAATTATACACCTACTAGATATGTATATATATTTGCATGCGATATAGATATATATTAAATATGTATGTGTGTGACATATTATGTTAGGAGACCAAATCAAAAATCTCCTCTATTAATAATATTAAGTGGGTAAACGTAAGACAATTAGATTGACCCATGTGGCCTTCCATCGTTATAGGTAGGAATCGATTCCCAGTGTAGGTTGAGTTGATCGAGTCCCTCGAGACTCACCTATATCGTGTTTCGCTATCTTATCTATGACATAGAGATGTCATCGGTGACCAGAGGATATGATATACTTGGTCGAGTCCCTCGAGAGTATATCATTGAATCAGATTCATCTTGTAATGATAGTGATGACTTAACTGAAAATCATGGTTGGTCGAGTCCCTTGAGGCCATGGTGGTTTAGAGGTCGAACAGGGCGGGAATCATAAGGAGTTGTGATTGGGAAGAGTTACCTACCTTTACGGGCTTAACGTGATTGGTCGAGAGTCCCTCGAGGTTACGTTAAGACGCTGATTGGATCCCGATCCCCACTAGAGATCCGTCGAGGGTCTCCGATTCACATACTAGAGGGTGTTGTGTGTCTCGCGAAAAATTAGTGGGAATACATTAAGATAAAAATCCTTATCTTAACTGTTTAATTTTTATAAAGTCTGCATGTTATTTATTTTTACATCTTTAATTTTAGAAAAATGTCACTTTCAAATCCTTTACATGGCATACTTGATGCCAACCGCTTCACTGGTCCAAATTATACGGATTGGCTTTGCAATCTGAGAATCATTCTCAAGGCGGAGAAAATTGCATACATCCTTGATACAGTAATCCCTACGCCCCATGAAAGGGCAAGCGAGGATGAGATTACTCGTTATGTAAAGTATATAGATGGTTCCACTCTTGCTCAGTGTTATATGTTGGCCTCTATGACTATTGAGTTACAGAGATAGCATAAAAATATGGATGCTAATTCCATACTCCTGCATCTCCGTAAACTGTTTGAGGAACAGGGAAGAACTCAGTGATATGAGATATTAAAGAGTTTTTTCTATGCTAGGAGGACTGAGGGGATACTGGTTCAGAATCATGTCTTTAAGATGATTGAGTGGATCGAGAAAATCACAGGTCTAGGAATGGTCCTAGAGGATAACCTATGTGTAGATCTTGTGCTTCAGTCTCTAACAGATTCCTTTTCTTAGTTTATAATAAATTTTAATATGAACAAACTTGAGGTAACCCTCCCAGAGCTCCTCAATATATTGAGAGAAGCAGAGAGCACCATCAAGAAAGAGAAGCCAGTTCTCTATGCTGGTGAGACTAGAAAGAAAAGAAAGACAGAGAAGTCCCTTAAGAAGGGCAAGGGTAAGGGCAAAATGGGTAAAGCAAAGGTTACCAAGAAAGACCCAATAAAGGACAAAGGCCAGTGCTTCCACTGTGGCAAAGATGGGCACTGGAAGAGGAACTACAAAGAGTACCTTGCAGAGAGGGCGAAACAGAAGCTTGGAGAAGCTTCAGGTACATTCATGATCAGTCTCCATTTGTCAGAATCTTATGATAACATATGGGTATTGGATACCGGGAGTGCTTATCATATCTGTAATTCATTGCAGGTTCTAGCAAGACCTAGGAGTTTGAAGAGAGGCGAGATGGACCTTAAGATGGGCAATGGAGCAAAGGTTGCTATAGTGGCTATTGGCAAATTCACTTTACATCTACCTTGTGGAGCTATTATTGCATTAGATGCATGCTACTATGTTCCTTCTATTATTAAAAGTATTATTTCCATTTCATGTTTAACAATTAGTGGATATAAATTAGTTTTTGAGAACAATGGTTGTTCAATAGTATTAGATGATGAGATCATCACTAGAGGAACATTGCATAATGGTTTATTTATGCTAGATACAGCTCTACACATCTTGAGTTTAAGTGAGACTAGGAGAAAATGAGAAGAGGTAAACAATGTATATCTGTGACATTGTAGGCTAAGTCACATCCATGAGGGAAGGATTCAAAAGTTACTGAAGAATGGATATCTAGATCTATTTGACTATAAGTCATATGCAACTTACGAACCTTGCTTTCAGGGAAAGATGACCAACTCTCCATTTAGTAGAACTAGAGAGAGAGCCACTGAGTTATTGGAACTCATACATAGTGATGTATGTGATCCCATATCGACTTATGCCATAGGTGATTACTCTTACTTCATTACTTTCATTGATAATATCTCAAGATACGGATATGTGTATTTAATGAAGTATAAGTCTAAGGCTTTTGAGAAATTCAAGGAATATAAGAATGAAGTAGAGAACCAGACTGGAATGAGTATTAAAACCCTTCGATAAGATCGAGGAGGTGAGCACTTGAGTACAAAGTTCACCCAGTTTCTCAAAGACCATGGGATTTTATCCCAATGGACACCTCCTTATACACCGTAGCTTAATGGTATATCAGAAAGGAGGAATCACACATTGTTAGACATGGTGTATTCCATGATGAGTTTCGTCGACCTACCCATCTCATTCTAGGGATATGCCTTAGAGACCACAGCTTATCTTCTAAACAGAATTCTAACTAAGTCAATAGCATCTACTCCATATAAGATATGGGATGGGAAGAAGTTCGATCTTAAGGTTGTTAAGATTTGGGGCTGTCCTGCCCATGTCAAGAGACACAACCCCAACAAGTTGGAATCCAGGACGGAATAGTGTAAGTTTGTAGGATACCCCAACGAAACTTGTGGGTATTATTTTTCTCACCCTAAAGACCAAAAGGTCTTTGTAGCTAAGAGAGTAGTGTTCCTTGAAAAGGAATACATTCTTAGTAGAGACAATAGGAGCATGATAGAGTTGAGCGAGGTTGGAGATCCTAGCTCAAGCACCATTCCACAGCCAGAATCTGTTCAGGTACCTAGCATATAAGTTTCAATTTTACATAGGTCTGGTAGAATATCCTATCCTCCTGAGAGATATATGGGACATATCAAAAGAGAGGATGTTGAGGATATTGATCCTCAGACCTATGAGGAGGCTATTATAAGCATAGACTCCGGGAAATGGTAAGAAATCATGAATTCAGAAAGGGATTCCATGCACTCCAACAAGGTTTGGAACCTAGTTGTTGCACCCGAGGGTATTATACCCATTAACAACAAGTGGATCTTCAAAAGAAGATTAGAGTAGATAGAAAAGTAGAGACCTATAAAACAAGACTAGTGGCTAAGGGGTATCGTCAAAGGTAAGGTATTGACTATGATGAAACTTTCTCACCCGTAGTCATGCTAAAATCCATTCGAATTTTATTGGCTATTGCAGCACACTATGATTATGAGATTTGGCAGATAGATGTCAAAACCATATTCCTTAATGGTAACCTTGAGGAGGAGGTGTATATGATACAGCATGAGGGATTCGTGTCCAGGGATAACCTAGATAAGGTATGCAGGTTGCTTAGGTCCATTTATGGACTGAAGCAATCTTCCCAAAGTTGGAACATAAGATTTGATGAGGCGATCAGATCTTATGACTTCATTAAGAACGAAGATGAGCCTTGTGTATATACGAAGGTAAGTGAGAGCGCTATCACCTTTTTTTGGTATTGTATGTAGATGACATCCTGATCATTGGGAATGATGTAGGAATGCTTTCCACAGTAAAGGCTTGGCTATCTAGGCACTTCTCCATGAAGGACTTAGAGGAAGCATCCTGTATATTGGGGATACAGATCTATAGAGATAGATCCAAGAGGATGATTGGCTTATCCTAGTCTAAGTACAAAGACACCATTGTCAAAAGGTTTGGTATGAAAAATTCTAAGAGAGGTCTCATACTAATGAGAAATGTAATATTACTTTCTAGGAGTATGTCCCCAAAGACTCTTGAAGAAAGGGCACACATGGATAGGATACCATATGCCTTAACGATAGGATCTATCATGTATGCTATGCTATGTACCAGACCTGATATAGCGCATGCTTTAAGTGTCATGAGCAAGTATCAAGCAGATCCAGGCTTGGAGTATTGGAAAGCAATAAAATGCATCCTTAAGTACTTGAGAAGGACTAAGGATATTTTACTAGTATATGGAGGCAGTAGCCTCAGGGTTGAGGGCTACACGGACTTGAGTTTTCAGTCCAATGTCGATGATAGCAAGTCTAATTTAAGGTATGTGTTCACCCTGAATGGAGGAGCAGTATGTTGGAAGAGTTCCAAGTAAGACACTACTGCTGACTCGACCACAAAGGCGGAATACATTGTTGCTACAGAGGCAGCAAAGGAGGGAGTCTGGATAAAAAAGTTCATAACAGATCTAGGGGTTTTGCCAAGCAGCGAGGAGCCGATTCCCTAATATTACAATAACTACGGAGCGATTACTCAAATAAGGGAACCCATGTCTCATAAGAAGTGTTCTGAGGAGGTTCCAGCTTATTAAAGAGATCATGATCTGAAGAGATGTAGTAGTAGAAAGAGTTCTACTCGAAGATAACATTACAGATCCACTAACTAAGCCATTATCTTAAGATATCTTTGAGCGTCATAGAGGCCTGATGATGATTAGACACATAGGTGATTGGCTTTAAGTCAAGTGGGAGATTATTAGTCATATGTGCCCTGCAAGCCAATCACATGAGTGATGGCACTTGTGACTTGATATGTACTCTTTCTTTTTGCTTATTATTATTAGGCATTTTATCACTTTATCTTGCGTGTTGCATATATTGTGATGCCTTTGGATCTGTGCAGTGGGAATCGGATCATGATGAGATCACAATAATGAGATCGATTCACCTTTAAACACAAACCCTAAATAATCCCGATCATAGGTTACTCGAAAGGGACATCGAGATAACCGGATAGACTAGGGTATTGTATACCTATCCATATGATAGAGATGGCTAGTCTCATAGTTACTCGTGTGGAGACACTAAGGATACAGTACAAGTACTCATTGGAGAATGAGTTCACTGATTGATCCACTTACGGAATGCTGGATGGTTATTGATACCTCACGTCAGATAGCAATTTCGTAGTCCTAGTAGTATATCTCATCCTTAGACTTGAGACATCAAGGATGTCCTGTATGAGTACTCCACTCTTTGATACTAGACTTATAGGTTTGAAAGTTCCAGATCTAGTACAACCGGTTATTAGGGGTGGTAGCCAACCTTACGAGGGCTATTGAGTATCAATAGAAGATCATCCACTCTCGGTATCATGAAAGAAATATCTCATGTATTCTTGCTCAAACAAATCCTTAGCCAAGGTTATTCAGATTGAGAGAGAAAGAGTTCTCTGGGAGAATCCGATAAGAGTGAGACTCGAGGAGAGACCGTATGGGCCTAATAGTACCATGCCTAGTATAGGGTCTTTGGGATATTAGATGGATGAGGGACTATAGATACATGGTAACTGAGGATAGATAAGTTCAAAAGATTAGATTCCCCTATATTGTCTGGGGACTATGGCGTAGTGGCATAGTACGTCCGCAATCGATGAGTCGGGGGAATTATTATAGAGATAATAATTCACTAAATCAGAAGGAGTTCTGACAAGCATGACTTACGGCTAGCTCGATATTGGGCCTAGAGGGTCACACACATATAATAGGTGCTGCGACGAGTAGAGGTTCGGATATAAGATATCCGTCGGAGCCCCTATCTTATTGGATATCTAATAAACCCCTGAATTATTGGATCCTGAGATGAGATTCAATAAGAGCTAATAAGAGATTATTGGGTAGAAACCCATTAATCTAAGAGGCTTAGGTAATTGGATAGAGATCCAATACCCAATAGGGCATGATCCATTAGAGTTTACAGGGGGCCTCTATAAATAGGAGGAAATTGAAGGCCCATAGGTTGGGGTTCTTTCAAGAGCCACCTTATATTCTCCTCTGCCCAAGAGAGGAGCATTGTCGCAGTCCCTACCGTGTGGATACCACTAGAGAGGAGGACACTTGACCTTCTTCATCCTCTCCTACAGATCTATAGGGATTCAGGAATATATGATCTCCCTAGGTATCTTTCTTTTACACATGTAGTTTTTACGAATTTATTTTTGAAACGCACCGATCTTCGCACGATGATAGAACCTTTTATGAAAATCTAAGGTATTTTGTTTTCTGTTCTTCCGCTATGCATGTAATGTCACCCCCTAGATTTCCCAATAGGTACCACTGCCTGATAGGCGGTACCACTACTTGATAGGCGATACCACTACCTGACAAGTGGTACCACTGCCTGACATGCAGTACCATCGCTTGGTAGTTACTAACTATCAATGGTACCATCGCTTGACTTGAGCGGTACCACCGCCCAAGCTCCTAGGAGACTAAGCCCTGGGCAGTTCCATCGCCCCAGTTTGGCGGTTCCATCGTTTACTGAACCTTATCTCCTAGGAGACAGGGTTCAACAACCTGGATAGGCCTTGAATCCAGCCTAATCCAGTCCAATTGCAGGTCAAATTGGGCCCTACCAGGGTTAATGGGATTACATCCCAATCTTAACCTTAATTATATGCTAACTATGAAAATTAAAGATATGTACTAAAGAAAACAAAATCTAACATGTCAAGGTTTCTTCCAGCGCTCTTCCGACAAACTCTCAACAACTTCTAGTGGACTCTCGGTAAGCTCTTGGACTTCATGGCGATCTTGGTGAGTTTCGACGAGTCTTCTTTGATAAGCTTCGATCTTCTCAGTGAACTCCGTGAACCTTCGACGAACTTTCTGATGAACTTCCGACAAACCCTTCGGCAAGCTCTTGACTCATTCTCAGCCAATTCCAGCAGTACTCCCGATGAACCTTCGGACTCCCAACGAACTCTCGAACTCTCAACGATTCGATTGTACTTGACTCCGGCACTTCATTTTGCTTTATGCCTTCATCTCTATCATAGTTAATCCTGCACACTTTTCTCAACATATGAATTAGATCAAATAATCTATCAATTGATTTCATTATTAAAATCTTAGATTCAATAATCTCCCCCTTTTTGATGTTGATAATCAATTGATGATGGAGTTAACCTTAACTCCTCCTATCTATATTCCATACTTGAGAAAAAGACACTTGAATTCAAACCCTTTGAATTCAAGCCCAAACAGATAAGTTATATTCATTTAAACTTATCAACATGCTCAACAAGTATGATTTTTCATTCTAAAATATGATACCACGTATTTTTCTCAATACAAAAGTGATGGCATGACATCCATTTTCAAGTCCAATGTCGAATGATGATAGATAATCATCATTACAACGAATGATACCAACTTCAATTTAGCAAGATTCAAATGATATCAAATGATAATTCATCATTCTGAGACATGATACCAATTGATAATTCGTCATCAATGATACAAACTTCAAAAATGAAACCAATTTGTCATATCAAGGTATGATACCAATTTCAAGTAGGATAATTAAGCATGATACAATTACAAGCATTATCATTTTAAGTATATATGATTTATTTGAATCATTTGCAATGCATACGATATATGTTATGACTTTGCTAGGAGAGTCCTAATTTAGTTTCATTGAAGGGGGCAAACACGTAAATCCTAAGGGCATTCATGTGAATCTTATCTAGCTGACCCCTATTAAAGAGGTGAAGAGACTGGCTAGGTTAGGATTAGTTTAGAGGTTGCTTCTTGGAGAAGCATTAGAAGGTGATTAGAAGTAGGAGTCTTGAGTAGGAGTCCTATTAGAAGTTGAAGTCCTATTAGGAGTTGGGGTTTAGAAGTCCTATAAATAGCCATGTATTTATCCTCTTTTCTTAATGAATAGATCAATTCTTTTAACAGCCTTTGGGCAGCAACTTGGAGGAAGGAACCCCTATAGAGTTTCAAGGAGATCGATCCCCTAAAGAGATCAACCCCAAGCTTAGAATCTGCAAGGGTTCTAACACTTAGTATCAGAGTAATGTTCTTGGCATCTCGCTGCCCTTTTACAGCCATCCATCAGCCCTCCATAGCTACCCAAAGCAATTCCCATAATTTCTTAAAAGTTCGTTGCCAAATTCTGTCGTCATCTCCACCACCGCGGATCATCTTTTGATCTCCCCATGAATTGCAATAGGTTATGGTTTCCTACTTTACTGCTGCTGCAATTTAGTTATCCTTATTCAAAAAATCTAAAAAAAAATTGTTCCTATATTGCTGCATAAACTTTTCGTTGTAAAGTTTTCATATCTACGATGAAAGATGCACTACAAAATTCCAACCGCATAGCACTGTCTATTTGAACTTGCTACTACATTTTTTTCTATCCAAATCTCTACAAAATTTTTACAATGACTTTGACACTTCCTAATAGCAGATTTTCCTTTAGTTTCATCAAAAAATTCTCAATATAAGCCACTGATCTTTTACATCCAATCTACTATACTTTAGACGTACAAATCTGCTGTAGTACCTTTTCGTGATTCTCAATTTTGCCAAACCTCTTGCTATCATTTTTTTCTACAAAATTTTTAACAACATTAACTCTTCCTTACTAGTAGATTCCCTTTGAGTTTTACTTGAATCTCTATTGAGAATTGTTGGAAAAAAATTACATCTTTATTGTTGGAATTTTTGGTAAAAAATCTAGTGCTGCACCTTTGTCTTTTTTCTTCTCCGTAACCTACCAAACCCTAGCCACCTTATAGCCACCAAGTAAGATATCTTTAGGGCATCCCTCTAGCCTTAAGATGCAGCCATCATAATCTATTTTCATAACCCTAACAATGTCAAAAACTACAACCCAATACAGTAAACCATTACAATTGAACCCTTCTATCATCGATCTATTGTCCGAACCTTTCACCACCCTATGTCATTAACCCATCAACAGAAAAAAGACAAGGGCATCTCTGATCTATAGGCATATGCTATGGCTTCTCAAGATCCAATTGATGTTAAATTTGAAGCATTGGAATCTCGAATTGAATTGTGGCTTGAATCGCGCTTGGAGGACAAATTACGCGCTTTGTTTGCAAAATTCAGAATTGGACAACCATCGAGTCCAACCAAATCTCAGTGAGGAGAGAGTTTAGAGAGATCTCTAGAGAAGGATGGATAGCCCTTGGACATGCTTTAGCCACGCATGAGGGTGGACTTCCCACGATGGGAAGAAGGAGACCCGGTTGGGTGGATTTCGCGCGCTGAATGTTACTTTCGCTACTACCGAACGTCGAATGATACTATGGTGGAAATTACTATCATCCATCTTGAAGGAGATGCTATTCAATGGTACAGTTGGCTAGAATATAATCATGAGGCTCCAACATGGAATCAATTTAAGAACGCACTGTTGAACCATTTCGGACCTACGGACTATGAAAATATTGACGGCCAACTCGTAAAGATTCGACAAACCTCTACAATTCAAAAGTACCAAACCAAGTTTTAGAAGCTATCCTACCTTACTCATGATTAGATTGACCATCAATTATTAGGAACATTCATCAAAGGACTAAAACCAGAGATAAAAAAGGAGGTTAAGGCGCGGTAGCCTTGTACCATGATGGCTGCGATTTCTTTCACCCGAATACAAGATGAATGACTCAACTAAGATACTCAAAGGATAAGAACCTCTCCTAGGCCTGTGGTATATAAACCTCCTTCTGCTCCCAACCATCTTTCACTGCCAAAAAAATTGACAAGAGAAGAACTATGTGATCGATCAGTAAAGGGTCTTTGTTGGTATTGTACCGAGCCATGGAACTGCATTCATCGCTACAAAAGGGGCCACCTCCATCTGATTGAACCTCTTGAAGACATAGAGGAGGAGATCCAGGAGCATAAGGAAGAGGTCACGGATGAAGAATAGCAGCTAGTTGATATTACGATGCATGCCCTTGTCGATTACGTGAACCCGCAAATGATGAAAGTGGGAGGACTTCTGAAGCAACAACCGATCACCATTCTTATTGACACCGGGAGCACTAATAATTTTATGAACAGTAAGGTTGCTGTTTGGATGGCCTTACCTATCAAGAATTGCAGCAGGTTTGACATTAAGGTCACTGACAGATGAATTTTGAAGTGTGATCGTAGGTGCCTGTGGGTAAAACTATTGTTGTAGGACCAAGAGATAATTGCATATTTCTTCCTCCTCCCTCTTGATGATTATAAGGCCATGCTTGGCATCGAATGGCTGATGACATTGGGTGATGTTTCATGGAATTTTTTAAAACTAATTATGAAATTTTACAATAAGGGGAAATAGATGATCCTGTGCGGAAAACGTGGGAGCAACGTAACGATAATTTGCACACAACGAATGGAGAAAGTTTTGCATAAAGCATATAGTGGCTTTTAGTACAACTTGAGCAATAATATAAGGAAGAGTCAACTGAATTTGAAGACCCAAACCTACTTCCCTTGCTTGTTGAATTTTTAGATATATTTGACGAATCGCGCAGCCTACCTCCTACTCGCCGACATGATCATCGTTTATCGATTCTTCTGGGCAAACCTCCAGCAAATACTCAGCCATATCAGTATCCATATCTCTAAAAGGATGAAATAGAAAGGATTGTAAAAGACATGCTTGAAACAGGAGTTATTCAACTAAGTTGCAGCTCCTATTCTTCACCGGTGCTCCTCGTATGAAAGGACGGAACAAGGCGAATGTGCATTGATTACTGAGCTCTCAATGGTATAACCGTCAAGGACAAGTACCTTATTCTAGTAGTAGATGAATTACTTGATGAATTAAAGGGAGCATGAGTCTTCACAAAGCTGGACCTTCGATCCGGGTATCATCAAATACGAGTGTGAGAAGAAGACATACCGAAAATCACCTTTCGAACGCACAACAGCTACTACGAATTTCTGGTAATGCCCTTTGGTCTCACCAATACTCCCTCCACCTTCTAGAGCCTTATAAATGATATTTGTTGAACTTATTTTCGTAAGTTTGTGCTAGTTTTCTTCGACGATATCCTTATTTATAGCCCTTCTCTTGAAAATCATTTTCAGCATTTATGATTTGTTTCGAAGATTTTACGAGAACATGTTCTTTTGTCAAAAAATTGAAGTGCAACTTTCTTCAATAGAAGGTGGAATATCTTGGGAATATCATATCAGAGGAAGGTATGGTGGTGGACCCCTCCAAAATTGAAGTAATGCAGAACTATCCGACCCCGAGGAACATAAAATCGTTGCACAGCTTTCTCGGTTTAATAGGCTACTATCGCAAGTTCATGAAAAACTATGGAAAGATTAGTGTACCCCTTACTTCCTTACTGAAAAAAGATACTTTCTAATGGTTGGACAAAGCCACCATTGCCTTCGACGAACTTAAAGCCACAATATCGACAACGTCCGTCCTAGCGCTACCCGATTTCAGCAAGATTTTTGTTATTAAAGCCGATGCCTCCAGAGTCAGAATTGATACTATACTAATGCAAGATGCCCGCCCCTTGCTTATACTAGTTAGGCGTTATCTCCTTCCTATCTCAAGATGACTATTTACATTAAGGAGATACTCGCGATTATGCATGCGGTGGCCAAATGAAGACCGTACTTGATCGGACGACGCTTTCAAATCAAGATCGATCATAAAAGGCTAAAATATTTCTTAGAGCAGAAGATCTTCCCCTGAGTAGCAAAAATGGGTAACAAAGCTTCTTAGATATGATTATGAAATAACTTACAAAAAGGGAAAAGAGAATGTTGTTGCAGATGCGCGTTCACGGCTATCCGAGTAAGCTAAATTTTTTGTTGTTTCACTTCTGACCAGTGACTTGAGGATATTAGGAGGGAATGACAAGATGATTCAGAGACCAATAAGATCATAAGAAAATTGGAGGAAGCACCAAGCTCTGTGGATCATTATAGTTGGGACTCAAAAGACTTACGCTATAAGGGACGCGTTGTGCTTATGCCAAATTTTACTTACATAAAGACCATCCTTTAAGAGATGCATTCCACACTTATGGCCGGGCACTCTGGGTTCCTTAGAATCTATAAGAGAATTAAGTAAAATTTTTATTGGATAGGGATGAAAAATATTATTACTAAATTTGTAGTATAATATGATGTATGTCAACGACATAAAGGCGAGACAGTGGCAAGTCTCGGAAAGCTGCAACATCTACCTATCCTAGACTCAATATGAACTGATATATCAATGGACTTCATCGAATGGCTTCCCTCATCACAAAGAATAGCTCAAGCAAGGATGAAATAACAATATGATCAATACAAAGGTGAAAGAGTATTTTTAGTAAGAGATTGGGTCTTCCTACAGCTCTAGCCATACAAGTAAACATCAATCCAGACCAGAGCATCCATGAAGTTTTCACCTCGATTTTATAGACCCTACTATATTTTGGAGTGCATCAGAGCAGTAGCATATAGATTGGACTTACTCGCTAGCTCCCGAATCCATCCAGTCTTCCATGTGTCATGTTTGAAGCTCAAGTTGGGACAAAACGAGATAGCCCAAAGCCACCTGCCAAATATGACTACCCGAGAAGAGCTCCAGACCCAATCAAGTGCCATTATTGATCGACGGATTGTAACTCAACGATGATAACCCACTACCGAAGTGCTAATACAGTGGGTAAACCTACCAGTAGAAGATGTCACTTGGGAGAACTATAATGACTTGAAGATCAAATTTCCAGAATTCATAGAGCGTTAGCCTCGAGGACAAGGCTGATTTGAAGAGGGTGGGTCTGTTAGGACTCTAACTAGGAGAGTCCTAATTTAGTTTTATTGAAGGGGCAAACATGTAAATCCTAAGGGTATACACGTAAATCATATCTAGCCGACCCCTATTAAAGAGGTGAAGAGGCTGGCTATGTTAGGATTAGTTTAGAAGTTGCTTCTTGGAGAAGCATTAGAAGTTGATTAGAAGTAGGACTCTTGAGTAGGAGTTGGAGTCCTATTATGAGTTGGGGTTTAGAAGCTCTATAAATAGCCATGTATTCTCCCTTTTTTCTTAATAAATAGATCAATACTTTTAGCAGCCTTTGAGCAACAACTTAGAGGAAGGAACCCCTATAGAGTTCCAAGGAGGCTGATCTCCTAAAGAGATCAACCCCAAGCTTAGAATCCGTAAGGGTTCTAACAGTACATTTCATACATTCATGAGATATATTTCAATATATTTCAAGTATTTGTGATACCAATCACATTTCAAGCATTTGTAATACATCCAAGCATTTTACGATACATATAATACATTTTATACATTTACAATACAAAGTATATTTTAAACATGCCAAGTTGTCATCAATTATCATATTTCTCCCCCTTTGTCATCAACAAAAAGGAAACATGTCATTGTTTTAAACAAGTATAATTTGACATTGATACAAAATGTTACGATACCAATTGTTATGAAAGGATTCTTCTTGAAAGGGCAAAACGAGAAGGAAAAATCCACAATACCATTAGGAAGAATCGAGATATTTAAATTTTCATAAATAATACAATGGAAAGCTATCCGTTAATGCTATTGAAAATTCATGACATAGAAGGAAAGAGATTCACGGTAAGAGCTAATTCCGTATTTTCATAAAATTTGTGAAGTATAAGAAAAGAGATCATTCATGTCATTAAAAATTCATAAAAACTCATGACATAAAAATTCATACAAGAGTCATGAATGTCCGTTCATGAATGATGTAAATGATGTTTCTATACTTAAAAATTCATGCATGATATTGAAGAAATTGAGAGCTAAGGAAGTGAATGAAATCCGTATTGAGTTCAAGAGGGCATTCAAGCTATTAAAAATTCATAAAAGCTTCTTCCTTTCATAAAGAACTCATGACATAAAGATATGTATAAAGAGAAGAAGTCCATGAATCATAAAAGCAATTCGTTCAAGCTAAAGAAAATTGAGTTCATCAAGAGCTAATAAGTATCATTTTGTAGGATCCATGAATGTCACATATATCATTTTGCAAGAATTTGCAGAAGAGTCAAATAAGATCCAAGAGTGACATTTTCATGAAGTAAAGTTCGTGAATGGTATTTCTATTAAATAAATTCATAATCTTTGCAAAAATTCCCGAGTCATTAAAATCTATTTCTTATCAAAACTTCACAAGTGTGAAATACAAGGATTCATGAGTGAAGATTTATTAATAAAGGGAGGATTAAAAAAGTGTCAAAAGTCATCAAATGATAGAATCAAGTTCGATACCAATTCAAAAAGTCATCAAATGTGTATGATATAAAACAAAATTGTCAAACGATGGAATCAAGAGTATCAAACATTCATGAAGTAAATTCAACATCGAGAGAGGAGGAAGATAGAGAAATAAGCTCATGAAAGCTCCATTTATGAAATCGAAAAGATGATACTATGAAAGGAGGAAGATGATATGAAATCAAGAAAGTCTGAAAAAGGTATATAACAAACTCATTCATTTGGACAATTTAGCATGCATATTTCTCTTCTAATGAAGTTAAATGATTCTTCATTTAATGGTTTTATAAAGATATCTGCCAATTGGTGTTTCGTATTAATAAATTCTAGGGTTACATCATTGTTATTGATATGATCTCATATAAAGTGATGTCTAATATTAATATATTTAGTTCTAGAGTATTGAATAGGATTTTTAGTTAAACATATAGTACTTGTGTTATCATATTTTGTGGAAATATTCTTTAAATGAATTTCGTAATCTTCTAATGTATTTTTCATCTATACAACTTGTGCACAACATACACTCGCTGCTATGTATTTGGCTTCGGTCGTAGATAGTACAATCGAATTTTATTTTTTGGAAGATCAAGAGATAAATGCATGTCCTAAGAATTGACATATTTAGGATGTGCTTTTTCTATCTATTCTACATCCGACAAAATCCGCATCCGTATAAGCAATTAATTCAAAGTTTTCAGATTTTGGATACCATAATCCTAGGTTAGGGGTTCCTATAAAATATCTAAGAATTCTTTTAATGACTTTAAGATGAGATAACTTAGGATTATTTTGAAATCTAGCACAAAGTCCTACACTAAACATGATATCCGGTCTATGTACGAAAAGATATAGTAAACTACCTCTCATACCCCTATAAGTTTTTTTATTAAAGTTTTCTCTACTTTTGTCCATGTCTAACTTAGTGGAGGTACTCATAGGAGTATTGATAGCCTTTGAACTATCCATATTAAATCGTTTTAGCAATTCTAATGCATATTTGGTTTGACTAAGAAATATATCATCACTAAATTGTTTGATTTGTAATCCTAAAAAGAATGTTAGTTCACCCATTAAACTCATTTCAAACTCTTAGCTTATACTCTTGGCAAATGATTCACATAAGGATTCATTGTTAGAACCAAAAATAATATCGTTAACATAAATTTGTACAATAAGAAAATTATTTTCAAAATTTTTAATAAATAATATAGTATCGACCTTGCCTTTAGAAAAATTATTTTTGATAAAAAATGAGCTAAGTCTCTCATACCAAACCCTTAGTGCTTGTTTTAATCCATAGAGAACCTTAGTTAACTTAAACACATGATTAGGAAAAAGAGAGTTCTCAAATCTGGGTGGTTGTTCAACATACACTTTTTCAGAGATAAAGCCATTTTAAAAAGTGCTTTTGACATTCATTTGAAACAACTTAAAATTATTACTACTAGCATAGGTAAAGAGTATCCTTATAGCTTCTAATCTTGCCATAGGAGCGAATGTTTTTTTATAATCGATACCTTCTTCTTGGTTGAAACCCTTGGCTACTAATCTAGTTTTGTTTCTAACCACGATACCAAATTCATCTTACTTGTTTCTAAAAACCCATTTAGTACCAATAACTAAATGGTCACTAGGTCTAGGAATAAGCTTCTACACCTCATTTCTCTCAAATTGGTTCAATTTCTCTTGCATTGTGATAACCCATGAATCATCTTTCAAGGCCTCGTCAATATGTTTAAGTTTAATTTAAGAAGAATGAGTTTGAACTCCTTTTGATATATCTCATATAATTAGCTCCTTAGGATGAGCATCTACATACTTCCATTCATTATGTAAGGAAGTTTCGGAAGGAGATACATCCAAGTTTCTATTTGGAGGAGAGGTTTCATTTAAATTCAAAATATCAAAATTAAGATCATCATCAAAATCGATTTTCTTAAATTCAAAATTTTCATTAAGATAACATGAATGGATTCTTCTATAACTAAAGTCCTTTTAGTAAAGATACGAAAGATTTTAGAAATAGAAGAATAACCAAGAAAAATGCCTTCATCGGATTTTGCATTAAACTTTCTTAAGGCATCTTTTTCATTCAAGATAAAACATTTACAACCAAAAACTTTAAAATATAAAATATTTAGTTTTTTATTATTCCATAATTCATAAGGAGTTTCAGAGAGTAATGGTCTTACTAGAACCGTATTCATGATATAGCATGTCGTATTAATAACTTTGGCCCAAAAATATTTGGGTAGGCTATGTTCGTTTAACATGGTTCTTGTCATTTTTTGTAAACTCCTATTCTTTCTTTCTACTACTCCATTTTGTTGATGATTTTTCAGAGTATAAAAATTATAGTTGTATTCATTAGATTCATAAAAGTTTTGGAAATCATGATTTTGAAATTCACTACCATGATCACTCCCAATTGATGAAACCATAAAGCCTTTTTCATTTTGAACAAGTTTACAAAACTTCAAAAAACACTTAAAATAATCACTTTTGTGTGCTAAGAAGTATGTCCAAGTGTATCTACTATAACCATCTACAATTACACAGGCATATTTGCTACATCCTAAGCTTGTTGTATCAAATGGTCCAAATAGGTCTATATGGATCAATTGCAATGGTATAAAGGTGCTTATTTGATTCTTCGATTTGAAACTATCTTTTACTTGTTTTCTTAGTTGACAAGCATCACACACATTATCTTTGACAAACTTAATGTTAGGAATGCCTCTTACTAGTTCTCTAGATGAGATTTGAGAGATTAGTTTCATACTAGCATGACCTAATCTCCTATGCCAAAACCAAGCATCGTCATTTAAAATCGAAAAACATATTTTATTACTTAGATCATCAATGTTAATAGTATAGACATTATTTTATTTTAGGACAATCATAGATGTATTGTTGTATGATTTTTCAATAATGCAAGTATTAGATTTAAATCTTATGATATATCCTTTATCACATAATTGACTAATGCTCAAAAGATTATACTTTAAGCCATCTACTAACAACTCATCATCAATTAAAAAGTTTGATTTGTTACCTATGGTTCCTTTGCCAATGATTTTACCCTTGTTGTTGTCTCCGAAGGTGACATATACTTCGTCTTGTCTAGTGAGCTTAGAGAATTAAGTTGGATCTCTAGTTTTGTGCATTGAGCATCCACTATTTGCTAGTTATAGGTGTCATACAAGCCAATCACATGAGTGATGGCACTTGTAACACTCTGTATCAATCTCTTTGCTTATGCTTATTGGCATTTTCTCACATTATCTAGATGTATATTGTGATGTCCTTGGATTTATGTAATGGGAATCAGGTCATGATGAGATTATGATAATGAGATCGATTCACCTTTAAACATAGACCCTAAATAATCCAGGTCATAGGTTACTCAAGAGGGACATCGAGATAAGCGGATAGACTAGTGTACTATATATTCGTCCATATAATGGAGGTGGCTGGTCTCATAGCTACTCGTGTGGAGACACTAAGGATATAGTACAGATGCTCATTGGAGAATGAGTTCACTGATTGATCCGCTTATGGAATGCTGGATGGTTATTGATACCTCACGTTAGCTAATGATTCCGTAGTCCCAATAGTGTATCTGGTCCTTAGACTTGAGACACCAAGGATGTCCTATATGAGTACTTTACTCTTTGATACCAAACTTATAGATTTGGAAGTTCCAAATCTTGTACAGCCAGTTATTGGGAGTGGCAGTCAATCTTACAAGGGCAATTGAGTGTCAATAAAGGATCAACCACTCTTGATATCATGAGAGGAATATTACATGTGTTCTTGCTTAAGCAAATCCCTAGCCAAGGTCATTCGGATTGAGAGAGAAAGAGTTCTCTATGAGAATCCGATTAGAGTGAGACTCGATTGAAAATCATATGGGCCTGATAGCACTATGCTTGACATATGATCTTTGGGATATTAGATGGATGAGGGACTATAGGTACATGGTAATTGAGGATAGATAGGTTCAAAGGATTGGATTCTCCTGTATCGTTTGAGGACTGCAACGTAGTAGCCTAGTATGTCCGTAGTCGATGAGTCGAGTGAATTATTATAGAGATAATAATTCACTAAGTTAGAAGGAGTTCTGATAGGTATAACTCATGGCCAACTCGATATTGGGCCTAGAGGGTCACACACATATGGTAGGTGTTGCGACAAGTAGAGGTTCAGATCTGAGATATTTGTCGGAGCCTCTATCTTATTGGAATCCAATAAGCCCCTATATTATTGGATCTCATGGATGAAATCCAATAAGAGCTAGATTATTGGGTAGAGACCCATTAATCTAAGAGGCTTAGTTTATTGGATGGAGATCTAAAATCCAATAGGGCAGGATCCATTAGGGTTTACAGGGGGCCTCTATAAATATGAGGGAACCAAAGGTCCATAGGCTAGGGTTTTTCTTGGTAGCCACCTTCTATTCTTCTCTCCCCAGAGAGAAGCATTGTTGCAGTTTCTACCAAGTGGATACCATTAGAGAGGAGGATGCTTGACCTCCTTCATCCATCCCATGGATCTATAGGAATTCAGGGATATACGATCTCCCTATCATTTCTTTTACATATGTAGTTTTCGGATTCACGGATTTTTTTTTGACACACCGATCTTCGCACGATGACGAAACCTTTCATGGAAATCCAGGATTTTTGTTTTCTATTCTTCTGCTGTGCATGTGATGTCATCCCTGGATTTCCCAATAGTGGTATCAGAGCTAGGTTGTTCGTGCGAAGATCGGATTTTAACTATGTGTGTTGTGTTTTGGATCCACTTTTGATACCAAAATCATTGACGTAAAAGACGAGAGAGGGCAATAACAAAAAGACGAGTGAGGGCAGTAATTGTTGTTGTCCTCGTAGTTTGGTCAAGGCTGCTTGCAGCAATGGTCGTGCGCGTAGGGGCCACCGGCTGTCGATGGGTGGTGGTCGTCTGACCGTAGTGGTTGCACTGCCCGCATTCGCGCAGGGATCCCACAGGAAGGGTCGCAATGGGTGGCCTGCCCACAAGGGCAAGCGGTGCTCGCAGGTGCACTAGGCTCGCGAGCGAGCTCCCCCCCTCCCCTCCCCCTCTACAGGCTCTACGCCCGCAGGTGCACTAGGCTCGCGGGCGCTCCCCCTCTACAGGCTCTACGCCCGCAGGTGGGGGGTAGCACCCCCCGTGGTAGCTAGACCGCAAGGGGCGGCACCTGCGGGTGGCCTCCCCGCAAGGAGGGCGTCGGCCCGCACGGGCGACGACTGCGGGAGCCGACCCACACGGGCGACACTTGCGAGCGCTGCCCCGTGGCTAGCCACCTGTGGGGGTAATGCTTGCCCGCAGTGGCACCACCTACAGGCGAGCCGCCCGTAGGGTGGTGGCGGCCGCAATGCTACAGCAAAGTAAGGGATTAGGGTTTTCGGATAAAAAACATTTTTACCCCTGGGAATTTTAAAAATTTTAATTTTGTTTCTTCTGGCTGAATGACCAAAATACCCTTCATAATTCAGAAAATTTCCTATATGTCCCTATTTTCAGAAAAAAAAAAATTATATATATTAGTTAATTAAAAGGTTTAATTAACTATTATTATTATTTATCTAGTAGTCATATATAATAACATGTACATGTAATGTATGATGTTGACAGATGATCATTGACCGTGTGATGTGATATATGTGTATGATGTGATCATTATTATTATTGGAGCTTGAGAGCCTCTATTTTTCTCATTTATTGTCTAGCCTGCGTACTTGAAATTATATTATAATTACATGAGGAGGTGCAACGGGGGTGTGGAAGCAATAGCAAGACCCATGAGGTCGAGACGGATGATCTAACGTATGGAGATACATTGAGATGCGACGAAGCGAGACAAACGATTATAAGGCATGAAGATGCATCAATGCATACATAGATCTTAATGTGAGTGATTAGGGCCCACTAGCTCGGGCTTGATCACATTAGGATATGGTTCATGATCATCTGGTGTGATTGCTCATGTGATGTGTGATTGAGTATACACCTACTATATATATATATATATGTATATTTACATATGATGTAGAAATATATTAAATATGTATATGTGTGACACATCGTGATGAATTAAAAAATCCCCTCTCTCGATAATATTAAGTCAATAAACATGAGGTAATTAGATTGACCCACGTGACCTTCCATCGTTATAGGTAGGAACCGATTCCCAGTGCAGGTTGAGTTGGTCGAGTCCCTCGAGGCTCACCTATATCGCGATTCGCTATCTTATCTATGACATAGAGATATTACTAGTGACCTGAGGACATGGTATGCTTGGTCAAGTCTCTCGACGGTATATTATCAAATCAGACTTATCTTGTAATGATAGTGATGACTTAATCAAACATCATGGTTGGTCGAGTCCCTCGAGGACATAGTCGTTCGGAGCCCGAATAGGACGGGAATGATAAGGAGTTGTGATTGGCAAGAGTTTCCTACCTTTTGGGTTTAATATGATTCGTCGAGTCCCTCGAGGTTACACTAAGATGCTAATTGGATCTCGATCCCCACTAGAAGTCTGCCGGAGACTTCCGTTTCACATGCTAAGGGTGTCATGTGACTCGCTAGAAAAATAGTGGGAGTACATCATGATAGAAGTCCATATCTTGATTATTTATATTTCTATAAAATCTGCATATTATTTATTTATGCTATATCTTTATTTTTTAAAAATATCGTTATTAGACTCTTTATATGGCATACTTGATGCCAACCGTCTCATTGGTCAAAACTATGCAGACTGACTCCGAAACCTGAGAATAGTTCTCACAGTAGAGAAAATCGCATATGTTCTTGAAATAGTGATGCCTATGCCCAAGGAAGGGGCAAGCGAGGATAAGATCGCTCGCTTCGTGAAGTACGCAGATGACTCCACTCTTGCTCGGTATTATATGTTAGGCTCCATGACTCTTGAGTTACAAAGACAACATAAAAAAGATGGATGGCAAATCCATACTCTTGTATCTCCACAATTTGTTTGAGGAATAGGGAAGAACTCAATGATATGAGATATTAAAAAGTCCCTTCCATGCTAGGATAACTAAGAGGACACCAGTTCAGAACTATGTCCTCAAGATGATTGAGTGGATAGAGAAACTCATAGGTCTAGGAATGATCCTAGAGGATAACCTGCATGTGGATCTTGTGCTTCAGTCTCTACTCGATTCCTTTTCATAGTTTTCTATGCTGGTAAGACTAGAAAGAAAAAGAAGATAGATAAGTCCCTTAAGAAGGGTAAGGGCAAGGGTAAACCGGGTAAAGCAAAGGTTGCTAAGAAGACTCAGAAAATGACAAAAGTCAGTGCTTCCACTACAACAAAGATAAGCACTGGAAGAGGAACTGCAAAGGGGTACATTACAGAGAAGGTGAAACAGAAGCTTAGAGAAGCTTCAGATATGCATTCATGATTAGTCTCTATCTATCAGACTCGTATGATAACATAGATATTGGATACCGATAGTGTTTATCTATAATTCGTTATAAGTTCTGGCAAGACCTAAGAGATTAATAAGAGGCAAGATGGACCTCAAGATAGGCAATAGAGTAAGAGTTGTTGTTGTTGTTATTAGGGAGGTCACCCTATATTTATCTGTTGGAGCTACTATTGTATTAGATACATCTTATTTTATTTTCTCTATCATCAAAAATATTATTTCTATTTTATATTTAATATTGAATAGTTATAAAGTAGTTTTTGAGAACAATAGTTGTTCAACTATTGAGGATGATAAGATCATCACGAGCGGAACATTGCATAATTGTTTGATTATGCTAGAAACTACTTCATATCTCATGAGTATGAGTAAGTCCAGGAGGAAACGAGATGAGGTGAACAATGCATACCTATGGTATTGTAGGCTAGGTCATATCCATGAGGGAAGGATTCAAAAGTTGCTAATAGATGGATATCTGGATCTATTTGACTATGAGTCATATGTGACTTGCGAACCTTGCTTTCATGGAATATGACCAACTCTCCATTTAGTGGAACTGGAGAGAGAGCCACTGAGTTATTGATACTAATACATAGTGATGTATATGGCCCCATGTCAACTCATGTTATTAATGGTTATTCCTACTTCATTATTTTCACTAACGATTTCTCTAAGTACGTATATGTGTACTTGATGAAGTACAAGTCTAAAGCCTTCGAGAAATTTAGGGAGTACAAGAATGAAGTAGAGGTTCAAACTGGAAAGAGTATCAAAACTCTTTGATCAGATTGAGGAGGTGAGTACTTGAGTACAGAGTTCACCTAATTCCTCAATGACCATGGGATTCTGTCCTAATGGACACCTCCTTATACACCCTAGCTCAATGGTGTATTCAAAGGAGGAATCACACACTATTAGATACGGTGCAGTCCATAATGAGTTTTGTCGACCTACCTGCCTCATTATAGGGATATGCCCTAGAGTCTATAGCTTACCTTCTGAATAGAGTTCTAACTAAGTCAATAGGGTCTACACTATATGAGATATGAAAAGGGAAGCCCAATCTTAAGGTTATTAAGATTTGGGGCTGTCCTGCCCATGTTAAAAGACACAAGCCCAACAAGTTGAAATCTAAAATGGAACGATACAAGTTCATGGGATACCCCAAGGAAACTTGTGGGTATTATATCTATTACCCTAAGGACCAAAGAATCTTTGTAGCCAAGAAAGTAATGTTCCTTAAGAAGGAACACTTTCTTGGTAGAGATAGTAGGAGCATGATAGAGTTGAGCGAGGTTGGAGAACTCATCTCAAGCACCATTCCATAACTACAATCTATTTAGGTACCTAGCACACAAGTTCTAACTTTACGTAGGTGTGATAGAGTATCTTATCCTCCTAAGAGTATGTGGAACATATCAAAGGAGTGAGTGTTGAGGATATTGATCCTCAAACCTATGAGCCTATTACAAGTATAGACTCTAAGAAGTGGCAAGAAGCCATGAATTCAAAGATAGATTCTATATACTCTAACTAGGTTTGGAACCTAGTTGATGCACCCAAGGGTATCGTACCCATTGGCTGCAAGTGGATCTTCAAGAAGAAGATCGGAGTAAATGGAAAGGTAGAGACCTGTAAAGTAAGGCTAGTGGCTAGGGGTTCTCGTCAAAGCCAAGGTGTTGACTATGATGAAACCTTCTTACCTATAGCCATGCTAAAATTCATCCGAATTCTATTAACTATTGTAGCACACCTTGATTATGAGATTTGACATATGGACATGAAAATTATATTCCTCAACGATAATCTCGAGGAGGAGGTGTATATGATACAGCCTAAGAGATTCATGTCTAAGGACAGTCCAAATAAAGTGTGCAGGTGCTTAGGTCCATCTATGGACTGAAGCAAGCTTCATAAAATTAGAATATAAGATTTGATAAGGGATCAGATCTTATGACTTCGTTAAGAACGAATATGAGCCTTGTGTGTACAGGAAAGTAAGTGGGAGCGTTATCACTTTTTTGGTGTTGTATGTGGATGACATCCTAATCATTAAGAATGATGTAGGAATGCTCTCCACGGTAAAGGTTTGGCCATCTAGATACTTCTCCGTGAAGGATTTAGGGGAAGCATCCTATATATTAGGGATTTAGATCTATAGAGATAGATCCAAGAGGATACTTGGCTTGTCCCAGTCCAGGTACATAGACACCATTATCAAAAGGTTTGGCATGAAAAATTCTAAGAGAGATCTCATACCGATGAGACATATGCTATCACTTTCTAGGAGTGTATCCCCAAAGGCTCCGAGAAAGGGCACACATGAATATGATACCCTATGCCTTAGCGATAGGGTCTATCATGTATGCTATACTATATACCAGACTTGATATAGCATATACTCTGAGTGTCACAAGCAAGTATCAGGCGGATCCAGGCTTGGAGCACTAGAAAGAAGTAAAGTAAGTACTTAAGGAGGACTAAGGATCTTTTACTGGTATATAGAGAAAGTAGCCTTAGGGTTAAGGGCTGCATGGACTCAACCTTCCAGTCTGATATTGATGATGACAAGTCAATCTAGGGCATCTGTTTTCCCTGAATAAAGGAGCAGTATGCTGGAAGAGTTCTAAGCAAGATACTACTACGGACTCGACCATAGAGGCAGAGTATATTACTATAGTAGAGGCAGTAAAGGAGGGAGTCTGGATGAAATAGTTCATCACAGATTTGGGCGTCGTGCCGAGCAACGTGGAGTTGATTCTCTTATATTACGATAACTACGGGGCGATTACTCAAATAAGAGAACCCGGGTCTCATTAGAAAGTGTTCTAAGGAGGTTCCAGCTTATTAGAGAGATCGTAGCCTAAAGAGATGTAATAGTGGAAAGAGTTCTATCCGAAGATAACATTGCAGATCCACCAACAAAGCCATTGACTCAGATTGTCTTTGAGCTTCACAGAGGTCTAATAGAGATCAGACACGTAGGTGATTAGCTTTAGGTCAAGTGAGAGATTGTTAGTTATAGGTACCCTATAAGCCAATCACATGAGTGATGGTACCTGTAACACGTTGCATTAATTTCTTTGCTTATGCTTATTAGCATTTTCTCACATTATCTGGATGTATATTGTGATGTTCTTAGATCTGTGCAATGGGAATTAGATCGTGATGAGATCACAATAATGAGACCGATTCACTTTTAAACATAAACCCTAAATAATCCCAGTCATAGGTTACTCGAGAGAGATATCGAGATAACCGGATAGACTGGTCCCGTTCATATGATGGAGGTAGCTGGTTTCATAGCTACTTGTGTGGAGACACTAAGAATACAGTATAGGTGCTCATTGGAGAATGAGTTCACTGATTGATCCACTTACGGAATGCTAGATGGTTATTGATACCTCATGTAAGATAGCGATTCCACAGTCCTAGTAGTGTATCTAGTCCTTAGACTTGAGACACCAAGGATGTCCTATATGAGTACTCCACTGTTTGATACCGGACTTATTGGTTTGAAAGTTTCAAATCTAGTATAGCTAGTTATTGGGAGTGGCAACCAACCTTACGAGGGTAATTGAGTGTCAATAAAGGATCATCCACTCTCGGTATCATGAGAGGAATATCATATGTATTCTTGCTCAAGCAAATCCCTAGCTAGGGTCATTTGGATTGAGAGAGAAAGAGTTCTCCGAGAGAATCCGATTAGAGCGAGACTCGATTGGAAATCGTATGGGCCTGACAACACCATGCCCGATATACGGTCTCTAAGATATTAGATGAATAAGGGACTATAGGTACATAGTAACTGAGGATAGATAGGTCCAAAAGATTGGATTCCCCTATATCATCTGGGGACTACGGTGTAGTGGCCTAGTACGTCTATAATTGATG
The DNA here is from genome assembly GCA_024322285.1 of Musa beccarii. NCBI lineage: Eukaryota > Viridiplantae > Streptophyta > Magnoliopsida > Zingiberales > Musaceae > Musa > Musa beccarii. Next base: position 26,598,636 of record CM044395.1, on the reverse strand, counting down.
AGTCGAGTAAATTATTATAGAGATAATAATTCACTTAGTCAAAAGGAGTTTTGATAAGTATGACTCACGGACAGCTCAATATTGGGCCCCTAAGGGTCACACACAAATGGTAGGTGTTGCGACGAGTAGAAGTTCAGATATGAGATATCCGCCGGAGCCCTTATCTTATTGGATATCAATAAGCCCCTATATTATTGGATCCCATGGATGAAATCTAATAAGAGCTAGATTATTGGGTAGAGACCCATTAATCTAAGATGCTTGGGTAATTGGATGGAAATCCAATACCCAATAGGGTAGGATTTGTTAGGGTTTACAAGGGGCCTCTATAAATAGGAGGGAACCAAAGGTCCATAGGTTGAGGTTTTTCTTAGTAGCCACCTTTTATTCTCCTCTCCTCAGAGAGGAGCATTGTTACAATCTCTACCATGTGGATACCGCTAAAGAGGAGGATACTTAACCTCCTTCATCCACCCTATGGATATATAGGAGTTCAGGGATATACGAACTCCCTAGGTACTTTCTTTTTACATACGTAGTTTTTGGATTTGCGGATTTGTTTTGGACACATCGATCTTCGCACGATGATAGAACCTTTTATAAAAATCTTAGATTTTATTTCCTATTCTTCCACTACGCATGTGATGTCACCCTTAGATTTTCCAACACTATCAAGGTACCATCTCTTGCTCCTAGCTTGTGAATATGAATATGTCTACAAAAAAAGATGATTTTTAGATACCTATTTGACCTTAGGTGCCTTAAAAATTGATTTACTTAACTTATCATTTTGCATAGAGCTCTTCACAGTTCTTTTAGGAACCCAAATCAATTTGTGTAGACTATACTTTCTAAATGGACATTTATAAATGAAATGTCCGGGTTTACAACAAAAGTTACATTTGGTGTGAAGTGATACACGCAAGGTAGGACCTTTAACGAAAGTAGTTGGATTTCGATGAGAGCCACTCATAAATCTAATTCTATCTCTTCTATGAATGTGACTCTTATTGGCAAGGATCATATTCAAAGACTTACTACCAATTTTAAATTTTTCTAGAGTTTCTATGAGTAGCAAGTTTTCCTTCTCAAGCACCTCTAAGTACTCACACTTAGTGTATGGAGGCAATGAAGGAGTGTCATGTTTAAATGTTTCAAATTCATTAATTAAAAGGGCATGCTCCTTTTTCAATGAATTAATTTTTTTACTAATTATTCTACACTCATCAAACAAATCATGGAAAACATTCAAAAGCTTATTGAAAGTTAAATTTTCATCTAATAAACTACTTACCTCTTCTCCAATAGCCATTAGAGCATAGTTGGCGATCTCTTTATTGCTTTGTTCTTCATTTTCAAAGCCGCTCAAATCATCCCACGTTGCTTTGAGTGCCTTCTTCTTTGGTTGTTTTTTCTTTGCTTGGGGACATTTGCTTTTGAAATGCCCCAACTTCTTGCATTGGTAGCATATGACTTGTTCTTTCTTAGGTTCAATTTTATTTTTGGAGTCATTTTTAGCATTATTTCTTCTTATGAATTTTTTGAACTTTCGTGTCAAGAGTGCTAAATCGTCATCATAATTCTCATCACTTGAACTATTTTTTAAGTGGTCTTCATGAGTTCTTAGTATCATATCCTTCTTATTCTTTGGAAGGGAGTTCTCAAGCTCTTCATGAGCATTGTATGTCATCTCATAGGTCATTAAAGACCCAATTAGTTCTTCGAGTGGAAAACTATTTAAGTCCTTGGCCTCTTGAATGGTTGTTACTTTAGGATCCTAACTCTTTAGAAGGGATCTTAAAATTTTATTTATAAGTTCAAAGTTAAAAAACTTTTACCAAGCGCTTTTAGTCTATTGACGACATCCGTAAACTAGGTGTACATGTCTCCAATTGACTCACTTGGTTTTATCCGAAACAATTTATAAGCATAAACTAAAAGATTTATTTTGGACTCCTTTACTCTACTAATGTCTTCGTGTGTAACTTCGTGTGTGTCCCAAATATCGAAAGTCGTTTCACAAATAGAAATACGATTGAACTAGTTATTATCTAAAGTACAAAATAAGACATTCATAGCCTTGGTATTTAAATAGAAAGTCTTCTTCTCCAACTCATTACAATTACTCATTAGAAGAGAAGACTTATAAAAACTATTTTTAATAATATTCCATAATTCAAATTCCATAGAAATAAGAAAAATTCTTATCCTAGTCTTCCAATAGGTATAATCCATCTCATTAAACATGGATGGACGTGTGATTGAGTGACCCTCTTGGATGCTAGCAAATGTCATCTCTTTTAGGTTTTAAACCAAAATGAGAGTGACCTTGCTCTGATACCAACTGTTAGAATCAAGAACGGCACTAAGAGGAGGGGGGGTGAATTAGTGCAGTAGATAAAACTCGACAATTTAAATGATTTCGAAAAACTTCATACGATGAAAATCTTTTGTTCGACAAAAACCATTTTGAAAAGATGTTGACTCGAGTTCATAAGAGAGTAGAGAAAAGGAGATTGGACAGTTGTAATAAAGTAAAAATTAAATATAGGAAATGAAATTTATGTATTAAGAGAAGAACACGCTAATTTTATAGTGGTTTGGTCGTTCGACCTACGTCCACTTCTGATACCTCCTCTGATGAGATCACTGGCTTCCACTATAGATCTTTCTTAAAGGGAAAAGATCAATCACCCCTTTACAAAACTTTACAAGTGGTTTACTCTCCTTTTATAAACTTTTACACTTAGAGAAAGGTGGAGGTAAACACTCAACTTTTGCAAGCTATTTCACTATAGTTTTAGTTTAAATCTTATCACTTCTCTATGCTCAACTAGCTGAGAAGTAAGGGGTATTTATATGCCTCAACTGACTTCAAAAATAGAGCCAAAAAAAGGTCACATCCTAGATTTTTGAGATACTGGTAGTACCACTGCCTGACCTTAGTGGTACTATCACCTGACCCTAGCGGTACTACCGCCAGTTGACCCTGACACTGGGTGATACCACCACCTAGTCTGGCAATACTACTGCCAAACAAAGTCTCAGATATTGAGTAGGGGTGGTACTATGCCTGATAGTTATTAACTACCGACGATACCACCGCTTGGCTTGGGCGGTACCATCGCCCAGGCTCCTAAGAGATTGAGCCCTGGGCGGTTCTATCTACCAAACAGGGTTCGGTAACCTGAATGAGCCTTGAATCTAGCCCAATCCAGTCCAATTACGGGCCCAGTTGGCCCCTACCAGGATTAATGAGATTTTCTCCTAATCTTAACCATAATTATGTGTTAACTACAAAAATTAAAGGCATGTACTAAAGAAAACAAAATCCGACAAGTCAAGGTTTCTTCCAGCGATCTTTCGGTGGTCTTCCGATGAACTCTCGGCAACTTCCAACGGACTCCTAGCAAGCTCTTGGACTTCAAGATGATCTTGGTGAGTTTCGACTAGTCTTCTTTGGCAAGCTCCAATCTTCTCGGTGAGCTCCGCAAACCTCTGATGAACTTTCCAGTGAACTTTCCAATAAACCCTTTGACAAGCTCCCAACTCATTCTCGGCCAATTCCGATAGCACTCTCGACAAACTTTCAGACTCCCAACGAACTCTCAAACTCCCAACGATTCGATCGTACTTGACTCCGGCACTTCGTTTTGCTTTATGTCTTCATCACTATCATAGTTAATCCTACATACTTTTCTCAATATATGGATTAGATAAAATAATCTATCAATTGATTTCATCATCAGAATCCAAGATTCAACACCCCACAATCTATCGCTTTCAACAAACTTCTAACGGTCTTCTAACGAACCCTCGAGCACCATTCTGCGAACTCCCGGTAAGCTCCTGGACTTCACGATGATCTTGAAGAGTTCTGACAAGCTTCTTAGGCAAGCTTTGATCTATCAATTGATTTCATCATCAGAATCCAAGATTCAACACCCCACAATCTATCGCTTTCGACAAACTTCTAACGGTCTTCTAACGAACCCTCGAGCACCATTCTGCGAACTCCCGGTAAGCTCCTGGACTTCACGATGATCTTGAAGAGTTCTGACAAGCTTCTTAGGCAAGCTTTGATCTTTCTCAACGAGCTCCATGAACTTCTGATGAATCTTTTTGGTGAACTTTTGAAAGCCCTTCGACAAGCTCCCTACTCATTCTCGGCCAGTTCTGGCAGCACTCCCGACAAATCTTCATACTTACGTCGAACTCCCAACGACTCAATCGTACTTGACTCTAGTACTTTATTTCACTTTATGTCTTCATCGTTATTATAGTTAATCCTGCACACTAAGTAAACCTTAACCTACTTCAATCGAGACAGTTATTACATGAATCAATCTTCTGTTGCCCGACACATCATTGGTCGGTGCTTCATCTAGTTCTTCGGTGCACCGTCCTCTCTTGTGGCCAGTTGCCCAATCGATAGTTGACCTCTGCAACCTCGATCTCCTTGATGTAATACCACACTTCTTAGCCCGATGCTCGATGTTTGAAGCCTTCTATCAATTGTCGATCGGACCTCCGGCTCGACATCCAATATCCTAACGTGATTTCCTCCGGTGCAAGATCAATTCCTCCTGTGTCAACTGTCTAAGCCTGATCGATAGTAGATCTGCGTCACTTAAAATGTAGTTAGATAATAAAACGCTATCAATTAGTTTCATCATTAAATTTTGAGACTCAACATCAACTTCTAGGTCATGCACTTATTTCCTGGTCTTCCAAGAAACAAAATTATATTGCATTATCTACTATTGAAGTTGAATATATAGCAACAAGTGCATGTTGTGCATAAGTTATTTAGATGAAAAACACTTTAGAAGATTATGGACTATATTTGAAAAATACCCCTATAAAATACGATAATGCTAGTGCAATATGTTTAACAAAAAATTTCATTTAACACTCAAACTAAAAATATTGATATTAGGCATCATTTTATTAGAATCATGTTAATAACTATGATATATCTTTATAATTTGTTAATACAAAACATCAATTAGTTGATATTTTTATAAAACCATTGAATGAGGAATAATTTGATTTTATCAGAAGAGAATTAGGCATGTTAAATCTTCCTAATGTATGAATTCCTCTTATATATTTTATGGATATCTCGGTTTTCATAACTTGAGTTTTCTTTTTAAATCGAGATCATGTCCTATGAATCCTTTATCTTTCTATTTGCAAAAGTAGAGCTTTGATTCATGGACTTTTGATACTTATGACTTGATTCTTTTCTGTATGTGATGAATGAATTCCTCTTTTCTTCTTCTTTTTCTTCTTCTTCTTTTTCTTCTTCTTCTTCTTCCTTTATGACAAAGAGGATAAAGAAACTTGCTAACATCTCAAGAAAGGCAAAAGTGCTATCTTGCACATCTTAAGAGAAGTGAAGCTTGCACTTTCAATAAGCAAAAAGTGCTAATTTAAATGCTAAATATAGGATTGGTATTAGTAGCTTGAATGTTATTGGCTTCAATGTTGAATGTTGGCTTGAATGTTATTGACTTGAAAATATAGGAATGGTTGAATGTTGAATGAAATAAGCTAAAAACAATGCACCAGCAGTAGCACCGCTGGATTGGCAGTTGCACCACTAGAACACATTGCCTATAGGTGGTAGCACAGCCCAGTTGGCGGTACCATCACCCGAAACCTTGTCCTATAAAAATCCTTTAGAGCCGATAGTAGAACCGCCCCTAACCCTTCCTACACCTCTCTAAACCCTTCTCCACCTCTCAATCCTCTTACTCTTCCCTTAGAAACCCAAGAAAACCACTCTCACTTATAAATCTACGGATCAAATCTCAACTCCTTTGGAGATCACAAGATGAAACCTTTGATTTTATACTCTTTGACTCCTATATGTTGGGAAATCCAAGGAGCGACCTCATATGCACAGTGAAAGAATATAAAACAAAATCCTAGATTTCCATGAAAAGGTTTCATCATCGTGCGAAGATCGGTATGAAAAAATAAATTCGTGAATCTGAAAATTGTGTATATAAAAAAAAGTACCTAGGGAGATCGTATATCCCTGAGATTCCTATAGATTCATGGGGAGGATGAAGGAGGTCAAGTATCTTCCTCTCTAGTGGTGATCTACATGGCAAGCACTACGAAGATGCTCCTCTCTTAGGAGAGGAAAATATGAGGTGGCTACCAGGAAGCTCCCAACCTACTTTAGTTCCCTCCTATTTATAGAGGCTCATTGTCAACCCTAATGGATCTAACCCTATTGGGGATTGGATCTCTATCCAATTACCCAAGCCTCTTAGATTAATGGGTCTCTACCTAATAATCTCTTATTAGCGCTCAATGTATCTCATCCATGGTATCCAATAATTCAAGGGCTTATTGGATATCCAATAAGATAGGGGCTCTAGTGGATATCTCATATCCGAACCTTTACTCATCGCAACACCTACCATTTATGTGTGACCCTCTAGGCCCAATATCGAGCTAGCCGTGAGTTATACCTATCAGAACTCCTTCTGACTCAATGAATTATTATCTCCATAATAATTCACTCGATTCATCAACTGCGGACGTACTAGGCCACTGCACCGCAATCCCCAGACGATATAGGGGAATCCAGTTCTTTGGACCTATCTATTCTTAGTTACCATGTTCCTATAGTCTCTTATCTATCTAATATCCTAGAGATCGTATATTGGACATGGTGTTGTCAGGCTCATACGGTTTCCACTCAAGTCTCGCTATAATCGAATTCTCCTGGAGAACTCTTTCTCTCTCAATCCGAATGACCCTAGCCAAGGATTTGCTTGAGTAAGAATACATAGGATATTCCTCTCATGATATCGAGAGTGGATGATCCTTTATTGACACTCAATTATCTTCGTAAGATTAGCTTCCATTCCCGAGAATCAGTTGTACTAGATTTAGAACTTTTCAAACCTGTAAGTCCAGCGTCAAAGAATGGAGTACTCATACAAAGCATCTTTGGTGTCTTAAGTCTAAGAACCAGATACACTACTAGGACTACAGAATCACTGTCTAATGTGAGGTATCAATAACCATGCAGCATTCCGTAAGTAGATCAATTAGTGAACTCATTCTCTAATGAGCACATGTACTGTATCCTTAGTGTCTCCATATGAGTTGCTATAAGACCAGTCGCCTCCATCATATAGACGGGTATACAGCACACTAGTCTGTCTAGTTATCTCGATGTCCCTCTCGAGTAACCTATGACCAGGATTATTATGGGTCTATGTTTAAAGGTTAATCAGTCTCATTATCATAATCTCATAATAATCCGATTTCCATTGAACAGATCCAAGGACATCATAATATATATCCAGATAATATAAGAAAATATCAATAATCATTATTAGGATTAGGTGTTAATCCTATAACCATGGTAAGGGCTAACCAAGCCCATAAATTAACTAGATTGGATTGGATTCAAGCCCATCCAGAAGTGTTGATCCTTGTCTGGCGGTGGCACCACTAGAATAGGACAGTGGAACCACCCAGGGAACAAATTCCCAGAAGTTCTAGGCGAGGGTACCGCCCAGGTCAGTAGGGTACCGCTTGTCATGTGTGTTGGGATCTAGAGCAGTATTAAGAGTGGGGGTGAATTAGTGTAGCGGTTAATAATAAAAATTTTTGGCGATTCAAACAAGTTCGTATGTTGAAAACTTCGTAGGATAAAATCATGTTTCAATGAAAGCATATCGAAAACATATTTAACTTGCAAGCATTTAGAGATAAAGAAATGGAGCAACAAGTGAAGATGGTTTGCTGAAATGTAAATTATGAGAAAGCAAATATAAACTGAATTTATAGCGGTTCGATCATACGACCTACATCCACTCCAGATTCCTCTTCACTTGAGGCCACCGGCTTTCCATTAGTTGTCTTTCTTCCAACGGGCGAAGACAAGTCCCTTACAGCGCTCTCTCCTTTTGACTGGCTTAGGAGATAACCCTTATAAGCACTCTCTCATCTCTTATAACTTAAAAATAAGTAAGGACCAGAGGAGGGGATTTCTAGAGATTTAAATAGAGTTTCTCTACTTTCAAAATATATGTGCTTATCTGTTCAACCCAAGGATGGGAGGGGTTTTTATAGGCTCCAATTAGATTTAAACTTGAAGCCAAAAACCTTCTCATCCTGGGTTTGCCGGGTACTGGCAGTACCACTACTTATCACTGGTGGTACCACTGCCAGTTTGACCCTGACACAGGCGGTACTACCACCAGTCTAGTGATATTACCACCGGACATACTGACATGGTCAATGTACTGGGCGGTACCATCGCCTAGGTACTCTATCACTAAGCGGTACCACCGTCTAGTCTCGATGGTACCATCGCCTAATACAAACCTGGGGAGTTGGAACTGGGCAATGCCACTACCCCAATCTGGGTTGGGCCTTAAACTCAGCCCAAACCAGTCCATTATGTTGAAAACCAGTCCATTATGTTGAATCTCATATTTTGATAATAAAATCAATTGATAAATTTATTATCTAATCTATGCTTTGAGATAAGTGATGCAGGACTAACCTTGATCAAAAGAGGTAAAACAATTAAAGTAAGAAGAATCAAGTGTTGGGCCAGAGTCAAAGTTTGGGCATCGGGTCGGAATGCGCTGAGAACGGATGTTGCAGGAGTCAACATGTCAGTGGATCGAGCACTACACTGAAGGTTCGGATGATACGCTAGAAGTTCATCGGAAGATCACCAAAAGGTCGTTGGAAGTTCACCAGGAGAACCAATGACATGCTAGATAACTTAGATTCATGGCTTGTAATTGTTTATGTCTTAATGGTCGAAGGTTAGGTCAAAATTAAGTTAGTTTTGGGTAAAATCATACCAATTCAATTAGGAGCCAACTGGGCCTAAATTGAGATTAATTTGGGCTCATTGAGAGGCCCATTCAGTGGCCCAAACGTTGCTGCAGGCAATGACACCACCAAACTGGCGGTAGAACTGTCAATGAGCTGGAAAAGTGAAAAAGCATACTTTTTTAAGCTACAGGCAATGGTACCACTCAGTCTGGGTGGTGGTACCACCCAGTAGTAAAGCTGCAATGGTGGTACCACTCCAGGCTAGCGGTAGCACTACCAGAACCTCTGTTTTCGAGGTTCTGCAGGCAGTGGCATCGCCCAATACAGGCGGTAGTACCGCCCATACCTAGAAGACCCAAAAATTTGAATTTTAGCTTCGTTTTTAGAGCCATTGGGGGCCTATAAATACCCCACTCATCCCTGTAAGGAATACATAAGAAAAAGTAAGCTAAAACTCTGGTGAATCAAGTTGTAATCTTGAAAAAGTCTTGTGTGTTCTCTCCCTCCTCTTGAAAAGTTTAGAAGTTTGTCTAAGGGATGTGTGAGACTTATAGAGGTTATATCCTAAACCTTTGAAAAGGAGAAAGAGTTGTAAAAGGGTGGTTGATCTTCATCCATTAAAAGAAGATCATTAGTGAAAGCCAATGACCTCAATAGAGGAGGAATCGGGAGTGGACGTAGGTCGGAGGACCGAACCACTATAAAATTGGTTTGCGTTTCTTTTCTTGCAATTTATATTTCTACAAATCCTTTACCTTATTGCAATCACTTGAATCCTTCTCTTTCACTTGCAAATCTCTTTAAGTTAAAATATAATCAAAGTTAGTTTTTATCGAAATGTGATTTTTCTCGAACGAAGTTTTCCGAAATCGCATAAATCAACATTTTTAACCGCTGCACTAATTCACCCCCACCCCCTCTTAGTGTCGCTCTAGATCCTAATAGTTGATATCAGAGCTTGGTTACTCTCAATTGGTTTAAAACATAAGAAAGATGGCTTATTCCAGTATGCAAGAGAGTCATTCCATTACACGTCCGCCTATGTTTAATGGGTCGGATTACACATATTGAACGGCTCGTATGAAGATTTTTTTGATTTTTGTGGATTTTGAACTTTAGAATATCATTGAAAATGGATTTCAAAAATCTTCTCTTTCGACGAATGAATAGAATAAATTAGAGAAGAAGGTTTTTGCACTTAATACAAAGGCTATGAATGCCTTGTTTTACGTATTTTATAAAAATGAGTTTAATCGTGTTTCGATTTGTGAATCGGCTTTTGATATTAGGCATACTCTTGAAATCACTCATGAAGGCACTAGCCAAGTGAAAGAGTCCAAAATCAATCTCTTGGTGTATTCTTACAAATTGTTTCGGATGAAACTAAGTGAGTCCATCGGAGACATATATACCCATTTCACGGATGTCGTCAATGGACTCAAAGCACTTGGTAAAGGTTTTTCTAATTTCGAACTTATAACTAAAATTTTAAGATCCCTTCCAAAGAGTTGGGATCCAAAAGTTACGGCCATTCAAGAGGCCAAAGATCTTAAAACATTTCCTCTCGAAGAACTCATTGGGTCTTTAATGACCTACGAAATGACATGCTAAGCACATGATGAGCTAGAGAACCCCCTTCTAAAGAATAGGAAGGATATAGCATTGAGAATACAAGAAGACCACTTGAAGGAATCTTCAAGTGATGAGGACCTTGATGATGAACTTGCACTCTTAACTCAGAAATTTAAAAAATTTATAAGAAAGAATAAATTTAAAAACGACACTAAAAACAAAATTGAATCCAAAAAGGACTAAGTTATATGTTACGAATAACTTGATAGTGAATGCTCAAGACATATGACCGGAGATCCATCTCAATTCTCTAAACTCACTAGCCAAGACGAAGGATATGTCATCTTCGAAAACAACAACAAGGGTAAAATTATTGACAAGGGAACAATAAGTAACAAATCAAAATTTTTAATTGATAATGTGTTATTGGTAGATGGTTTAAAGTATAATCTTTTGAGCATTAGTCAATTATGTAATAAGGGATATATTATGAAATTTGAATCTAATACTTGCATCATTGAAAAACTACATAACAACATATCTATGATTGCACTAAAATAAAAAAATGTCTACACCATAAACATCGATGATCTTATTAATGAAATATGTTTTTTAGTTTTGAATGATGATGCTTGGCTTTGACATAGGAGATTAGATCATACGAGCATGAAACTAATCACTCAAATCACATCTAAAGGACTTGTAAGAGGTATTCCCAATGTTAAGTTCATTAAAGATAAAGTATATGATATATGTCAACTAGGAAAATGAATAAAAACTAGCTTCAAACTAAAGAATCAAATAAGCACCTCTAGACCATTATAATTGATCCATATGAATTTATTTAGACCAATTGACACAACGAGTCTAGGAGGTAGCAAATATGTATTTGTCATTGTAGATGACTATAGTAGATACACTTGGACCTATTTCTTGGCTCACAAAAGTGATTGTTTTAAATATTTTTCTAAATTTTGTAAACTTGTTCAAAATGAAAAGGGTTTCATGATTTCATTGATTCGGAGTGATCATGGTGGTGAATTCTAAAACCATGACTTCCAAAATTTTTATGAATCTAATGAATATAACCATAACTTCTCTACTTCGAGGAATCCTCAACAAAATGGAATAGTAAAAAGAAATAATAAAAATTTACAAGAAATGGCAAGAACCATGTTAAATGAATATAGTTTACCCATATACTTTTGGGCTGAAACCGTTAATACGGCTTGCTATGTCATGAATAAGGTTTTAGTACGACCATCTCTATCCAAAACCCCTTATGAATTATAAAATAATAAAAAACCAAATGTTTCTTATTTTAAAGTTTTCGGTTGCAAATGCTTTATCTTGAATGAAAAGGATGCCTTAGGAAAATTTGATGCTAAATCCGATGAAGATATCTTTCTTGGTTACTCTTCTATTTCTAAAGTCTTTCATGTTTTCAACAAAAGAACCTTGGTTATAGAAGAGTCTATTCATATAGTTTTTAATGAAGTTTCCAAATTTAAGAAAAATAATTTTGATGATGATCTTGGTTTTGATGGTTTAAATTTGAATGAACCCTTTCCTCAAAATAGCAACTTGGATACATCTTCTTCCCAAATTTCCTTACCTAAGGAATGGAAGTATGTAGATGCCTATCCAAAGGAGCTAATTATAGGAGATACATCAAAAGGGGTTTAAACTCGTTCCTCTTTTAAGAATTTTTGTGCCAATGTCGCTTTCCATTTTTAAATTGAACCTAAGTGCATTGACGAAACCTTGAAAGATGATTATTGGGTAATCACAATGCAAGAAGAATTGAACAAATTTAAGAGGAATGAGGTGTGGAAGCTTGTTCCTAGACTAAGTGACCATTTAATTATAGGTACTAAATTGGTATTTAGAAACAAGAAAGATGAATTCAGTATCGTGGTTAGAAGCAAGGCTACATTAGTGGTCAAAGGTTTCAACCAAGAAGAAGGTATCGATTACGAAGAGACCTTCGCTCCTGTGGCAAGATTAGAAGCCATTAGGATGCTCCTTACCTATGCTAGTAGTAATAATTTTAAATTATTTTAAATGGATGTCAAAAGTACTTTCTTAAATGGTTTTATTTCCGAAGAAGTGTTTGTTGAACGACCACCCGATTTTAAAAACTCTCTTTTTCATAATCATGTGTTTAAATTGACTAAGGCTCTCTATGGGTTAAAATAAGCCCTAAGAGCTTGGTATGAGAGGCTTAGTTTTTTTTTATTTTAAATAATTTCACTAAAGACAAGGTCGATACTATATTATTTATTAAATATTTTAAAAATAATTTTCTTATTGTTCAAATTTATGTTGATATTATCTTTGGTTCTACAAATGAATTATTATATGAATCATTTGCCAAGTGTATGAGCCAAGAGTTTGAAATGAGTCTAATGGGTGAACTAACCTTCTTTTTAGGATTATAAATTAAACAACTTAGTAATAATATATTTCTTAGTCAAACCAAATATGCTTTAGAATTTTTAAAATAGTTTAATATGGATGGTTCAAAAGCCATCAACACTCCCATGAGTACCTCCACTAAGCTAGACATAGACGAAAGTGGAGAAAGTTTTGATCAAAAAACATATAAGAGAATGATAGGTAGTTTACTTTATCTCACCACAACTAGACCGGATATTATGTTTAATGTAGGACTTTGTACTAGATTTCAAGCTAATCCTAAGTTGTCTCATCTTAAAGCCGTTAAAAGAATTCTTAGATATCTTAAAGGAATAACTAATCTTTATGGTATCTAAAATCTAATAACATTGATTTAATAGCTTATGCAGATGTCAATTTTAGCGAATGTAGAATAGATAGAAAAAGCACATCTGGAATATGTCAATTTTTAGGACATGCACTTATTTCTTGGACTTCCAAGAAATAAAATTCAATTACACTATCTACAGCAGAAGTCGAATACATAACCGTAAGTGTATATTATGCACAAGTTGTGTGGATGAAAAATACTTTAGAAGACTACGGAATTCATTTAAAGAACATTCCCATAAAATGTGATAATATAAGTATTATTTATCTAACCAAAAATCCTATTCAATACTCTAGAACTAAGCATATTGATATTAGATATCACTTTATACGAGATCATGTCAATAATAATGATGTCATTCTATAATTTATTGATACAAAACACTAATTAGTGGATATCTTCATAAAACCCCTCAATGAAGAATAATTTGACTTTATTAGAAGAGAATTAGGCATGCTAAATTGTCCTAATGCATGAAGATGTTGTATGTTCCTTTTTCAAAAAAATTTCAACCTTGGTTTACATAATCTCAACTTGATATTATTTTCGGATTTTGGATGACATCTTTTCGATATCATATTTTAAATGAAGCTTTCGTTTTTATCCTTTGATCATAACATTTTGATTCTCCTCCTTCTTCGATTGATGAAGATCATGCCTTTTGATGAAGTATTAAAATTGGTTTTATACTCCTACCTCTATTGGAATGATTAAATGAATTTCATGATTTTTATATCATTTGAAGCTTAATGTCATGAAATTTTTGCATAATGATTAAGCTCTCAAGAGTTTATTATACTCTCTTTGGACTTTATTCTTAACTCTTGATCTTTTATGACTTGATTGTTTTTTCTTTTCCTCCACCTCATGAGAATGTCAAGTTCAATCTCTCTCTATAAAACTTTTGATATTGATGCGTTGCACTTCATAAATGCCAAGTTGAACTTTTTCATAAACTTTATCATGACCTTCTCTCACGAATTTTTTTTTTACATGAGCTCTTATTAGTATATTTGATGAATGACTAAATATTTGATAAATGGCTTCAATGATCTATATTTCCAATTTACAATTTTATGTTTGAATTTTCAAAATTGTATCTTGAACCTCTTTCATGTATGAATCCTTCATAACTTGATCATTTTCTGGATTTCATAGACATGAATAAAAATGATCAAATCATTTTTCAGATTTATCCATCTCGGATGACATATTTTACTTTATGTTCAACTCGATTTCTAAGCAAATATTAGCCTCATGTATCATATGTTTTTGATATGTTTGATAAACGATATGCATCATGATACCTTATGATGATTATTTTTTTTAATTCACCTTTTTTTTGTTGATGACAAAGGCGGAGAAATAAGTAATGATGAATGATTGCAAATCTTAATATTTTGGTATCATGTATGTTATACCTAAAGTGATATTGATTTGTTGTGATTGTGCATATTGTACTTCAATGATTTGAAATTATGATGTACAATGTATGAAATCTTGATACAATATGTTATATATGATCAAAATTGTTTCACTTGAATTCGAAGGTTATTATTTCTTTTGAATTCAAGTTTACCTTATTTCGATATGGCATATAGATAGGGGGAGTTGAGTTTAACTACATCAATTGGTTGTCATCATCAAAAAGGGAGAGATTGTCAGATTTTGATGATGAAATTAATTGATAAGTTTGTTATCTAATCTATGCTTTGAGATAAGTGATATAGGACTAACCTCGATCAAAAAAGATAAAATAATTAAAGCAAGAAGAATTAAGTGTGGGTCGGAGTCAAAGTTCGAGCATCGGGTCGGAAGAATTGGACAATGCGTCGAGAATGAATGTTGCAGGAGTCAACATGCCGGTGGATCAGGCACTATACCGAAGGTTCAGACGATGCATCAGAAGTTCACCGAAAGATCACCAGAAGGTCACCGTAAGTTCACCAGGAGAACCAATGACATGCTGGATAACTTAGATTCGTAGCTTGTAATTGTTTATGTCTTAATGATCGAAGGTTAGGTCAAAATTGAGTTAGTTTTGGGTGAAATCATACCAACTTAGTTAGGGGCCAACTGGACCTAAATTGGGACTGATTTGGGCTCATTGAGAGGCTCATTCAGTGGCCCAAATGTTGCTACAGGCGGTGGCACCGCCAAACTGGTGGTAGGACTGCCTATGAGCTAGAAAAGTAAAAAAGCATACTTTTCTAAGCTGCAAGTGGTGGTACCGCCTAGCAATAAAATTGTAGTGGTGGTACTGCTCCAGGCCGATGGTAGCATCGCCAGAACCTCTGTTTCGAGGTTTTATAAGCAGTGGCACTGCCCAATGCAGGCGGTAGTACCGCTCGTACCCAAAAGACCTAGAAATTTAAATTTTGGCTTTATTTTTGGAGTCATTTGGGGCCTATAAATATCTCACTCATCCTTGCAAGAATTACACAAGAAAAAGTAAGCTAAAACTTTGGTGAATCAAGTTGTAATCTTGAGAAAGTCTTGAGTATTCTCTCCCTCCTCTCGAAAAGTTTAGAAGTTTGTTTAAGAGAGGTGTGACACTTGTTGAGATTATCTCCTAAACCTTTGAAAAGAAGAAAGAGTTATAAAAGGGTGGTTGATATTCACCAATTGAAAGAAGATCATTAGTGAAAGCCAGTGACCTCAATGGAGGAGGAATCAGGAGTGGACGTAGGTCGGAGGACCGAACCACTATAAAATCGATTTGTGTTTCTTTTCTTGCAATTTACATTTCTGCAAATACTTTACCTTATTGCAATCACTCGAATCCTTCTCTTTCACTTACGAATCTCTTTAAGTTAAAACGCAATTGAAGTTGGTTTTCATCGAAACGTGATTCTTCTCGAACGAAATTTTCCGAAATCGCACAAATCAACATTTTTAACCACTGCACTAATTCACCCCCCCCCCCCCTCTTAGTGCTGCTCTAGATCCTAATACATTATAGGACCCAATTGGCCCCTATCAGGGTTATAGGATTAACACTTAATCCTAACCCTAATTACATGCTAACTACAAAATGAAAGACATTTCCTAAGCTAATACAAAGTTCGGCACATCAAGTCTTCCTTTGGCGAACTCCCAACGGTCTTCCGATGAACACTCGGACACCATTCTGCGGACTCCCGACAAGCTCCTGGACTTCATGATGATCTTGGCGAGTTCACACGAGCTTCTTCGGCAAGCTCCGATCTTTCTCGGTGAGCTCTGCGAACTTTCGATGAACCTTCCGGTGAACTTCCGAAAACCCTTCGACAAGCTCCCTACTTGTTCTTGGCCTGTTTCAGCAACACTCCCGATAAATCTTCAGACTTTTGTCGAACTCTCGGACTCCCAATGATTCTATCGCACTTGACTCCGGCACTTTATTTCGCTTTATGTCTTCATTATTATCGTAGTTAATCCTGCACACATAAACCTTAACTCTACTTTGATCTAGTCAATTACACGAATCAACCTCCTGTTGTCTGGCACATCATTAGTCGACGCTTCGTCCAGTTTTTCGATGCTTTGTCCACTCTTGCAGCCTATTGTCCAATCGACGATTAGCCTCCACAATCTTGATCTCCTTAGCGTAACACCACTCTTCTTGGCCTGATGCCCGATGTCCAAAGTCTTCTGCTGATTGTCGACCGAACCTCCGGCACGATGTCCAATATGCTGACGTGATCTCTTCTGGTGTAATGCTGATTCATCCAGTGTCAACTATCTAATCCTGATCGATAGTAGATCTGCATCACTCAAAACATAGTTAAACAATAAAACACTATTAATTAGTTTCATCATCAAAATCTAAGATTCAACAATCTCTCCCTTTTTTATGATGAAAACTAATTGATGACAGAGTTAATCCTAACTCCCGGAGTTTAACCAAACTCCCCCTATCAATATACTATATTGATAGAACACTTGGATTATGCAAAATCTAAGTTACATTCATCACATGTTATGAAAAACATCAAAACATCATGCAAATATTTCAAACTATTTAATCAACATTACATTACATGAAGTCATCAATCTACTTCTCTCCCTATATCATCAACAAAAAGGAGAAGTAGTATCATAGCTAGTTTAAAAGATATACAAGTTTTACAATCATACTAGCTATCAATCTAGATGTTCAACGTACACCACTTTAAAACATTCAATTATGACAAGTTTTTAAGGATGTGTAATCATGACAATTCAACACTTGTTTCTTGTGCAAGTTTGCATTTTGTTTTTCTTGAATTCACAAGGTAGCAATTTTTGATATTCAAGATAGCAAGTTCTTTTCCTCTTTTGTAAGCTAGCAAGATAACAAGTTTGCACTTTCATTTCTTTGTGATATGCCAAGCTAGCAATTTTGTCTCCCCTTTATCATTATCAAAAGAAAGGAAAAATATAATGTTGTGATTCATTTCCGTTTTCATCAAATTTTTAAATCATGACAAATGAGATATCAAAAAATGAATATTGACATAAATGTTTCAATCATCAAAATTCAAGTCATGAATGTGAATTCAACAAGCTAGCTCTCCCTTAGTTTTTGTCAAAATGAAGTGGAAGACTCAATGGCTAAAAATTTCAATCATTATACAAGTCATATAAAGAAATCATGTCATGATATCAAAAAAATTCAAGAAAGACATGATTCATTTGATAAATCTTTTTAATAAAGTAAACGAATTATACAACCAAGGATCATGCTAAAAATATATCAATATATAGATCTAATCATGATTCGTGATTCATCATAAAGCAAGTTAATTTTCAATCATCACATAAGGCATGCAAGCCAAGGTACTCATGTCATTTCTAAATCATGAAAGATATGATATCAAAACTCTAGAAAATCAAGAAGAATATAATTCATTTGACAAATCCTTTTAATAATGATTCATTATAAAGATATCAAGATCGCATTTCATACAGAAGGATTTCAATCATCAAGATATCAAGATCACGATGTAGATTAAAAATTCTCTTAAAAGGATCTTGATTAAAAAGGAATTCAGGTTGTAATTATCAAGGTCATGAATCGTAAATATTTTCTTTAGCAAAGAATCATATAAGCACTTGATTATTTCATAAGAAATATCAATGCATCATGATTTATAAATTCTTTCTCTATAACATGAATCATAGGAGGTATAATAGCAATGATATCAATCATGAGTCATTTGGTAGCAAATAGCAAGGAGAATAATTTGTTTCATGCATAAGAAATCTTAATAAGATCATATTTTATAAGAAATTTCAAGTATCAAATATCAAGTACTAATCACGTTTCTTAAAATTTCTAAGTCAAGAAGTCAAAAGAAAGTTCATGATTCGATTGAAACAAAATCTCATTCAAGTCAATTCGTCAACTCAAAACTCATAATTAAATTATCATTTTTTAGATTCATAACATGAATAAGGTTATTACCACATCATCAAAATCTCATTTATAATTCAAGTGATTTACAAAATATCATAAATGAATTTATCACTTGTCTTTCATGGAAAAAATTAAAAAACTTTTAGAGATAGTAAAATTTCAAGAATCATGCATTTCCCTTTTTTATGATTAATTTCATTTAAGCATGCCTTTGTCTTTTAATGTCAAATAGAGATAAGTATGAAAGTTCAAGATATAAAGGCAAAATCTCATAAAACAACTCATCAAGCATGATTTTAAACATCCATTTTCAAGCCATGATAAAAAGATTAAATCAAAGATTCAATCATCTCATATCATGAATTCCAAAAGACATCTCAAGTTATCAATATCACATTAAAAAATATTTAAAAAAGATATATTGATAAGTGTTTTATATGTATTATTTCATTCGAATTCATGATTCATTTGGAAGGTTCTCCTCTTTAGTAAATAAAAAGGAATTATAGGAGAACAAAATGAATTAAGGGAGATAGAACATGATTGAAGCATTAAACATAATTCATATTTAAAATGTATCTCACATCGTAAATATGAATCAAGCATTTGTCAAATCCGAAATCATCCTCAAAATCACATTCAATAAATTCATACATGACAAGTATATATTTATTAAAAAAATCAATAAGATAGAGGATTGCATTTTATTTTTATAAATTTCTAGTCATGTAATTTGCTTCTTATAAGCATGCCTTTATCTTTAATAAAACAAGTGTCAACATTCAAGATGGAAAGGCAAATTTCATCTTAAAAATTATTAAGTTGAAACACATTAAGCATGATAATACACTTTTAATATTTTCATTTCATCATTATCAATGATGATTTCATAAAGTATGTTCAATGAAAGCCATCATCGTATTTCGAAATGCAAGTTTTGTCATTAAAGTCATCAAGATCAAATGCATCAAAATCTTTCATTTGAAAATTTTATTAAGAGCAACGGAGATGGTTTACATGTAAGCATGCTTTTGTCTTTTTCTACTAGATTCATGTATCATTGTATAGATCCAAAAAGTAAGTTTTAAGAGAAATCATTACGACTAAACACATGATACACTCACTTATTTTCAAAATATTCATCATGTTTATTTTCATGATATTCACAATATTGGTAAAATGAATTCATTAATCTTAATAGGATAGAAAATGTATTTTCATTTCATACAATTGATTTCATGTAAACATGTTCAAGTCTTTTATGAAAACATATATCAATATTTAAAAACAAGACATAAGTTTCATCATAAAACCGTCAAGACCAAACACATCAAAAATAAAACATCATGATAACATATTTTTAATTTTTTATGTGTTTTATTTTATATGGTTGATCTCATATAAGCATGTTCAAATTTTCATGTAAAAACCATGTATCATGTTGAAAGTGAAATCATCAATATGCTTGCTTTTATCTTTTAATCATATTTGGTGTGCAAGCATTATCTTAAAACATTACATTAATTTTTTGTGTCAAAAATCATGCATCTTGTTTGAAACCAAAAGCAATATAAAATCATCAAGATTCATGAATTTATTATGATCATACGATTTTCTTTTTATGTGTTTTATTTGTTTCATATAAGTATATTCTAGTTTTTATAAGAAAGCCATCATCATATGACTCCAAAACAAATTTCATCAAGCCCAAAAACACATTAATCCGAAATAGAAGATTTCAAGTCATAAGCATTATACAAACATCTATAATCAAAAGACTTTAAAGAAATCCATAAATAGATATGTTTCATGTCTAAAATTAAAAACCAATACGGAAAGCATACATAGAATTTATCTTTTTAGGTGTACATGCATTATGTCATCTTAATTAGTCACGAGAATGATTAGACCAAAAACTCGTTAATCCAAAACATAGAGTTTCAAATCAACATCACTTCAAAAACTCATGCATGATATAAAATCATCAAGCATCATGTTTAAAGATGAAAAATAATATAAAACATCAAGATACACATGCATTGATTAATCCTATTAGGTGTACATGCATTATCACTAATCATGCAAGTATTATTTTAATTTTTACTTTTCAAAAATGCTAAAAAGAAAAGCATGATATAATTTTTGAAAATAATTTATTTATTTCCTACTATCTAAATTAAGCACTCATGAAAAGACATCATACAATTTCAAAATAGTTCAAGGGAGTTTTGGTTAAGTTGCTTTCCTTGTAGTCGAAGCTCGTCAAAGCGCAATATGTCATTTCGCCTTTGGAAGTTCTTGATTCATCCTTGGATGTCTTCCTCTTCTTTGACCTCTTTCTTTATTCAAGTTTATTTTTTATTTTAGATTTTTATTTAATGAACTTATTAAATTTTGGTGTTCGAAGTTCAAGTTCATCATTGTCCTCATCACTTGAGTCATCACTCAAGTGGCATTCATTTGTCCAAAATTTCAAATCCTTTATGTTCTTTGGAAGGTGGTTCATATGTTCATCATATCCAACATATTCCAAAAGTATCATTTCATAGGTCATCAAAGACCCAATTAGTTCTTCAATAGGCAAATCATTTAAATTTTTAGCTTCTTGTATATTGGTTACTTTAGAATCCTAATTTTTTGGAAGAGAACGTAAAATCTTGTTAACGAGTTCAAAATTTGAAAAACATTTACCAAGTGCTCTTAGATTATTTAACATCTGAGAAATGGGAGAACATGTCATCAATAGTCTTGCTTGGTTTCATTTGAAAAAGCTCAAAATCATGCATCAAAATATTAACTTTCGAGTCTTTGACTCTACTCATTCCTTCATGTGTGACTTCAAGTGTGTGCCAAATATTGAAAGTCATTTCATACGCAGAAATCCGATTAAACTTAGTTTTATCTAGAGCATAAAATAAGACATTTATAGCCTTTGTATTTAATGAAAAAGATTTTCTCTCCAAATCTGATCATTCATTCGTCGGTTTAGAGGGAAGTTGAAAGTCATTTTCAATGATATTCCATAAGTTTAAATCTAAAGAAATCAAAAAAACTCTCATTCGAGTTTTCCAATAAGTGTAGTTCAATCTATTAAACAACGGAGGATGAATAATCAAAAAACCCTCTTGAAAGCCATGAAGAGTCATTTCTCATGGGTGTGAATCTAAAAGAAAAATAATGAGGCTCTGATACCAATTGTTGGGATCTAGAGTGGTACTAAGAAGAGGGGTGAATTAGTGTCATGGTTAATAACAAAAATTTTCGTTAATTCAAACAAGTTCGTATGTTGAAAACTTCATAAGATAAAATCATGATTCAATGAAAATCGATTTCGATCAAAGCATATCAGAAACATATTTAACTTGCAAGCATTTAGAGATGAAGAAATGGAGCAGCAAGTGAAGATGGTTTGCTAAAATATAAATTGTGAGAAAGTAAATACAAACCAAATTTATAGTGGTTCAGTCAAACGACCTACATCCACTCCCGATTCCTCTTCACTTGAGGCCATCGGCTTTTCACTAGTTGTCTTTCTTCCAACGGGCAAAGACAAGTCCCTTACAGCACTCTCTCTTTTTGACAAACTTAGGAGGTAACCCTTATAAGTACTCTCTCATCTCTTATAACTTGAAAACAAGTAAGGACTAGAGGAGGGGATTTCTAGAGGTTTAAACGGAGTTTCTCTACTTTCAAAGTATATGTGCTTATTTGTTCAATCCAAGGATGGGAGGGGTTTTTATAAGCTCTAATTTGATTCAAACTTGGAGCCAAAAACCTTCCCATCTTATGTTTACCAAGTACTAGCGGTACCACCGCCCAGGTACTCTGTCACTGGGTGGTACCACCGCCTAGCCTCAATGGTACCACTGCCCAATACAACCTGGGGAGATGAACCTGGGTGGTGCCACTGCCAGACAGGTCCAGCACTCCTGGTTAGGCCTTAAACTCGGTCTAAATCAGTCAATTATAAGGCCCAATTGGCCCCTACCAGGGTTATAGGATTAACACTTAATCCTAACCCTAATTATATGCTAACTACAAAATTAAAGATATTTTTCTAAGCTAATACAAAGTCCGACACATCAAGTCTTCCTCTGACGAGCTTCCAACGAACTTTCGGTGGTCTTCCGACGAACCCTCGGACACCATTCTGCGGACTCCCGGCAAACTCCTGTACTTCACGATGATCTTGGCGAGTTCATACGAGCTTCTTTGGCAAGCTTCGATCTTTCTCGACAAGCTTTGCGAACTTCCGATGAACCTTCCGATGAAATTCTGAAAATCCTTTGGCAAGCTCTTTACTCGTTCTTAGCCAATTCCGGCAGCACTCCAGATGAATCTTTGGACTTCTATCAAACTCTCGAACTCCCAACAATTCCATTGCACTTGACTCTAACACTTTGTTTCGCTTTATGTCTTCATCGTTATCGTAGTTAATCCTGCACACATAAACCTTAAGTCTACTTCGATCTAGTCAATTACATGAATCAACCTCTTGTTGTCCAGCACATTATTGGTCGGTGCTTCATCCAGTTCTTCGGCATACCGTCCTCTCTTATGGCCTATTGCCCAATCGGTGGTTGACTTCCGTAATCCTGATCTCCTTAGTGCAACACCACTCTTCTTGGCCCGATGCCTGATGTCCGAAACCTTCTATCGATTGTCGATCATACCTCCAACATGACGTCCAATATACTGACGTGATCTTTTCTGATGCAACGCTGATTCATCCTATGTCAACTGTCTAATCCTGATCGATAGTAGATCTGCGTCACTCAAAACATAGTTAGATAATAAAACACTATCAATTAATTTCATCATTAAAATCCAAGATTCAACAAGGCGGTGGTACCACCCCTCCATAGAGCCCGAGACCCTGTTAGGTTGTAGTACCGCCAGACTAAGCGATGGTACTACCTAGTGTCTGGGTTAACTAGCGGTGGTACCGCTAATGTCAGGCGATGGTACCGCCAGCACCCAAAAATCTGGGATATAACCTTTTTGGCTCTAATTCTAAAGTCAATTGAGCCTATAAATACCCCTTACTTCTTAACTGGTAAAGTATATTGAGAAGTGATAAGAACTAAGTCAAAACTATAGTAAAATAGCCTTGAAAAGTTAGAGTATTCACCTCCCAAATTTTCAAGTGTAAAAATTCTGTAAAAGGGGTGTTTGATCCTTCCCTATAACATCCCTCGCATTCCTCGTTTCTAAATTTTCATATAAGAATTTAATTATAATATTAGTACCCATTTTAAGTTTTGTAGATGAGCCTAAATGAACCTTAAAACCTATTTATAAAATGTAAGGATCTATTTAAAAAATTCTAAGAACCTATTTGTAAAATCTGAGAACCTAATCGTAAAAATAAATAATACAAGGATTAAATTATAAAATACATAAAATAACAAATCCCATCGCCTAAGCCTCTCTGCCTTAGTTCTTAAGGAACCTGAGAAGGCAGCCTGCATTGGAGAAGAGAGAAAGAGAGAAAGAAGAAGCAGAAGAGGAGAAGAAGAGAAGAAAATTAGGGATTAAGGTCTTTTGGCTCAAAACTTTTCATTAGGATCAAAATTGATCAAAGACAAGTGTTCTAACCCTATACTATAGCAAGTTTGATCCTTGTTTTCATCTTAATCTTGAAAATTTTGAAAGATTGAAGCTTCATATATAATATTTCTACAGTTTATGCAATAAACAGTGAATCTGGAATTTTTCTTAGATTCTAACCTTACTGCATTATTCTACCTGTAATTTTCTGTACTGAACTCTGATTTAAGCAAAATTAAATCCATCCGAAATTAGACTTATATATCTTCCTATTGACTGCAATATTGATGAATTTAAAGTTCAAATGCCTATCCGAACCTTTATTTGAATTAACCTTATAGAATCTATAAAATAGAGATTGCAAGTTCTGCTCTTTGGGTATTCTATTACTTGTAACTCACTGTGAACAAATCCAATTTTAGTAAGCCTTGATTTATTAGAAATTAAATTCATAAAGCTTTCTTTGCATGTCTGTTTTGAAAGATTTGGAGTACAGATTCCAGCTGAAACATTTGTTTTAGTCGATCCTATGAATTCTATAAAACAGATACCATTAGTTCTGCCTTTGGTTGCTAAAATTCTTATAACTTTCAGTTGATAACTCCGATTTGTACAAAATTTAATTTAGATGAAACTACATTTATATATCTTTCAAATGACTCTAATTTTGAGTAATTTGAATCATAATTTATTATCCAAATAATTTCCTTCAATATGCCTTTCAATTTTGCCAGAATTAAGTTTCTTTGTCAATTTTACCTATTCATGTTTCATCCTTTTTGGAAATTAACTTTTGAGTGAGATCCTTGCTTCTATTGAGCTACATATTATTGTTTTGAAATCCTAGATGTTCTTGTTCCTAAATAATTTGTATATTTGGAATCTATCATGTAAAATTCAGATTTTGTATTGAATTATCTCGTACAGGCACATGTATGTTTGTTGTTTCGCATGTGCTTCTAATGTATATCAGTTTTATTATTCATACTGTCCTTTTATACTCTGGTGTCTGTGGGATTGTCTGGACCTTTGCCAGAAATGATAAAGGGATTATTTGGACCTTTGCCAGAAATGGTAAAGAGTATATGCTTAGAGCCCGAGATGCTCTGTCGGCCCCCTTTGGCTTCATCCAAACATAGATGTATGACGCTCCCAAACATGGGAGATTCTGTTTGAGATCCCACTACACCCTTTGTGTTTTTGATATGGTATCCAAAGCATTGTTTATGTGTTTATATGTGTGCTTTGGATGATAATAAAATGAATGATCAGATATGACATTTGAGTTTCTGTTTCTTATTTGATATTGTTAGGGATCGAGCGGCACTAAGAGGGTGGGGGGGATGAATTAGTGCAGCAGTAAGGAACGATAAATTTTCAGCGATTTGAACAAGTTTCGGAAACTTCGTATGGTGAAAATTTCGTTTCGTATTATGAAAGCTGTATCGGTGGAATCATATAAGAAAAGCTCTAACTTAAAAATGTTTGTAAAGATGAGAAGTAGAGCATCAAATTAAGTGGAAAGGGTTTGTAGCAAAGTAAATAGCAAGAACGTAAATGCAAACCAGATTTTTATAGTGGTTCAGTCATCCGACCTACGTCCACTCCCGATTCCTCTTACTTGAGGCCACCGACTTTTCACTAGCTATCCTCCTTCCAACGGGCAAGGATGAACTCCCTCACAGCACCTCTCCTTTTGATGGGCTTACGAGATAACTCTTACAAGTACTCTTACCCCTCTCTTAGACTAAAACACTCTTAAGACATAGAGGAAAGATTTGACACACTTTCAAGAGAGTTTCCCCCTTCTTTTTTTTCAGTTCTAGACCCCCTCTAAACTCTAAATGAGTGGGGTATTTATAGGCCTCAAAGTGATTCAAATTTGGAGCCCAAACTTGGAGCCAAAATTTAAACCATTTTGAATTTTCTGGCACTGGCAGTACTGGGCGGTGCCACCGCCCATCCAGCGGTGCCACCGCTGGTGCCCACGGGTGCTGGGCGGTGCCACCGCTTGGCTCTCAACCACTGGGTGGTCATTTCAGCACAATAGTTTCGATCAAAAACTCGACCGAAACCGGTCCAAATGAAGTCCGAATTGGCCCAAATTTGATTTATAGGATTAACACCTAATCCTAAACCAAATTATGTGCTAACTATGAATTTTAAAGACATTTTTTAATCTATTACAAAGTTCATAAGATTAGACTTCTTTCGGTGAGCTTTCGGCGAACTTCTGGCGAACTTTCGGCGGTCTTCCGACGAACCCTCGGAAACCATTCTACGGACTCCCGAACTTCACGATGATCTTGGTGAGTTCCAACGAGCTTCATTGGCAACCTCCGATCTTTCTTGGCAAACTCCGTGAACTTCTGACAAACCTTCCGGTGAACTTCCGAAAACCCTTCCGCAAGCTCCCTACTCATTCTCGGCTGGTTCCAACAACACTCCCAACGAATCTTCGGACTTCCGTTGAACTCTTGAACTCCCAATGATCCATCACACTTGTCTTCCGACACTTTGTTTCACTTTATGTCTTCATCATCATCGTAGTTAATCCTGCATATACAAACAAATATTCTACTTCGATCTAGACAGTTATTACAACGTGAATTGACATTCAATTGCCCGGCATGTCATTGGTCGACGCTTCGTCCGATTCTTCGGCACATCGTCCTCTCTTGTGATCCGTTGCCCAATCGGTGGTTGACCTCCGCAACCCCGATTTCCTTGGCGTAACACACTCTTCTTGGCCCGATGCCCGACGTACGAAGCCTTCTGTCGATTGTAGACCGAACCTCCGGCTCGACATCCAATATCCTGATGTGATCACTTCTAGCGCAACATCAATTCCTCCAGCGTCAACTATCTAATCCTGATCGATAGTAGACCTGCGTAACTAACACAGTTAAACAATAAACTACAATTAATTAGTTTCATCATCAAAATTTGAGATTCAATAATCTCCCCCTTTTTTATGATGA
This sequence comes from Musa beccarii, assembly GCA_024322285.1. Lineage (NCBI taxonomy): Eukaryota > Viridiplantae > Streptophyta > Magnoliopsida > Zingiberales > Musaceae > Musa > Musa beccarii. The sequence goes on along the minus strand of CM044395.1, from coordinate 26,571,539 downwards.
CAACTAATTGATGACTAACGGAGTTAACAATAACTCTTCAGAGTTTAACCAAACTCCCCCTATCAATATGCCATTGATAGAAACACTTGGATTATCCCAAATTCAAGATATTCAATTCAATGCATGAAGTCATCAATCTACTTCTCCCCCTATGTCATCAACAAAAAGGAGAAGTAATTATCATAGCTAGTTTAAAAGATATGCAAGTTTTACAATCATATTAGCTAAATTTTCATCAACATTCAACATTCAACATTCAATCATGGCAAGTTTTTCAAGGATATCCAAGCATAGCAATTCATCACTTGCTTCTTACAATTCATCATAGCAAGTTTGCACTTTGCTTTTGTAGCATGTTAGCAACATTTAAAATGTTCATGATAGGATATTCCTTCATTTCAATGATTGAGCTAGGAAATTTTTCATTGAAGTTGCAAGCTAGCATTAAATTTTCTCCCCCTTTGTTTTTGTCAAAAAGAATAGAAGGATCGAATACAAAGATTTTCTTTTACATCCTCTTTTCATATCATTTATCAACTTCCATTAATAAAAAATCTTCATCAATATTCAAAGCATGACATATAGGAGAAGAAGTCATATAGGAGAAAATTTTTTGATTCATCACAATTCAAAAGTTCAAGGCAATAGATTCAAAGAATTCATGAAAGATATCAATAAGGATTAATTCGTGAATACGAAAGATATGATTCATGGTTTATTAAAATTTTTCTTAACAAAATCAAGATGAAGATACATGAGATAAAAAGAGCAATTTCAAACATTCTCATCAAGAACACATTTTAAAATATTCCAAGTATCAAATATTGAAATATCAAATTTTAGATTGTTTTCTTCCTTTAACAACTTTTCACATCATTTGAATTTGTATCAATCAATCATTCAATCATATCATGTAATGAAAGATATCAATATGAAAAATCAACAAGGATCAAAAGATATCATTCATGATTCATAACCATTCATTTTAGCAAGATCAAGATCATTATTTTAAAACAAATTCTAAGCATATAGTTCCGAGAAATCAAAATCATGATTCACAAATACTTTCTTTAACGTCAATTTTCAATTCATGATAAAGGGCATACAATTAAGAATCGTAATATATATAAAAAAAGCATTCTCATAAATCAAGTCATGATTCAATGATTCATCATAAAGAAAATTAATTTTCAATTATCACAAAAGGAAGTCATGTCATAAAGGATCTAATGAGTTCTTCAATAGGATAATCATTTAAATCTTTAGTTTCTTGTATCGCCATTATTTTAGGATCCCACCTTTTTAGAAGGGATCTTAAGATCTTGTTAGTGAGTTCAAATTTTGAGAAATATTTACTCAGACTTTTCAAGCTATTGACGACATCCGTGGAATAGGTGTACATATCTTCGATAATTTTGCTTGGTGTCATTCGGAAGAGCTCAAAATCATGCAATAAGAGGTTTACTTTCGAGTCTTTGACTCTACTAGTTCTCTCGTGTGTGATTTCAAGTGTTCACCAAATTTCAAAAGCTATTTCACACATAAAAATCTGATTGAACTCATTTTTATCTAAAGCACAAAATAAGGCATTCATAGCCTTTGCATTTAAAGAAAATGATCTTTTCTCCAAATCCGACCATTCGTTCGTCGGTTTAGAGGAAAGTTGAAATCCATTTTCAATGATGTTTCATAAATTCAAATCTATAAAAAGCAAGAAAACTCTCATTCGAGTTTTTCAATATGTGTAGTCCGAACCGTTAAAGAACGGTGGACAAAAAATCAAAAAGCCCTCTTGAAAGCCATTTAGAGCCATTTCTCACGAGTGTAAATCCGAAAAAGAAAGAACGTGGCTCTGATACCAATTATTAGGGATCGAGCAGCACTAAGAGGGGGGGTGATGAATTAGTGTAGTGGTAAGAAACGATAAATTTTCAGCGATTTGAACAAGTTTCGGAAACTTCGGACGGTGAAAACTTCGGACGGTGAAAACTTCGTTTCGTATTATAAAAGTCGTATCGGTGGAATCATATAAGAAAAGCTCTAACTTAAAATTGTTTGTAGAGATGAGAAGTAGAGCACCAAATTAAGTGGAAAGAGTTTGCAGTAAAGTAAATAGCAAGAACGTAAATGCAAACCAGATTTTTATAGTGGTTCGATCATCCGACCTTCGTCCACTCCCGATTCCTCTTGCTTGAGGCTACCGACTTTCCACTAGCTATCCTCCTTCCAACGGGCGAGGATGAACTCCCTCATAGCACCTCTCCTTTTGACGGGCTTAGGAGATAACTCTTACAAGCACTCTTACCCCTCTCTTGGACTAGAACACTCTTAAGACTTAGAGGGAAGATTTGACACACTTTGAAGAGAGTTTCCCCCTTCTTTTTTTTTCAGTTCTAGACCCCCTCTAAACTATGAATGAGTGAAGTATTTATAGGCCTCAAAGTGATTCAAATTTGGAGCCCAAACTTTGAGCCAAATTTGAACCATTTTGAATTTCCTGACACTGGCAGTACTGGGCGGTGCCACCCATCCATGGTGCCACAGCTGGTGCCCGCGGGTGCTGGGCGATGCCACCGCCCCAGCCAGGCAGTGCCACTGCCTAGCTCTTGGCCACTGGGCAGTACTACCACCCAGGTCATTTCAGCACAGTAGTTTTGGCCGAAAACTCGATCGAAACCGATCCAAATGAAGTCTGAAATGGCCCAAATTTGGTTTATAGGATTAACACCTAATCCTAAACCAAATTATATGCTAAATATAAATTTTAAAAATATTTTTTGAGCTGTTACAAAGTCCATAAGATAAGACTTCTTTCGGTGAGCTTTCGGTGAACTTCTGGCGAACTTTCGGCGATCTTCCGACGAACCCTCGGAAACCATTCTGCAAACTCCCGGACTTCACGATAATCTTGGCAAGTTCCAATGAGCTTCATTGGCAAGCTCCGATCTTTCTTAGTAAGCTCTACAAACTTCTGACAAACCTTCTAGCGAACTTCCAAAAATCCTTCCACAAGCTCCCTACTCGTTCTCGGCCGATTCCGGCAACACTCCCAATGAATCTTCGGACTTCCGTCAAACTCTCAAACTCCCAATGATCCATCACACTTGTCTTCTAGCACTTTGTTTCACTTTACATCTTCATCATCATCGTAGTTAATCCTGCACATACACAAACAAATATTCTACTTCAATCTAGACAGTTATTACAACGCGAATTGACATTCAGTTTCCCGGCACATCATTGGTCGACGCTTCGTCCGATTCTTCAGCATATCGTCCTCTCTTGTGATCCATTGCCCAATCAGTGGTTGACCTCCGTAACCCTAATATCCTTAGTGCAGCATGCTCTTCTTTGCCCGATGCTCGACGTACGAAGCCTTCTATCGATTATCGACCGAACCTCCAGCTCGACATCCAATATCCTGACATGACCACTTCCGACGCAACGTCAATTCCTCCAGCGTCAACTTTCTAATCCTGATCGATAGTAGACTTGCATAACTCAAAACATAGTTAAACAATAAACCACAATCAATTAGTTTCATTATCAAAATTTGAGATTCAACAGATATATGGATAGGCTCCGAGATATCTCATATGCCATTTGATGAGTTCTGAAACATTTTGTTCACCATTGATATGCTCCGAAACAATTCATGTTGAATCTTAGATTTTGATGATTAAACTAATTAATTATGTTTTGTGGTCTAACTACATTTTGAGTGATGCAAGTCTACTCGATCAGGATTAGATAGTTGACATAGGAGGAATTGACATTGCGTTGGAGGAAATCACGTCAGGATATTGGACGTCGTGCCGAAGTTCCGATCGACAATCGACAGAAGGCTTCGGACGTCGAGCATCGGGCAAAGAAGAGCGGGTTACGCCAAGGATATTGGGGTTGCGGAGGATAACTGCAAATTGGGCAACAAACCGTAAGATAGGACGATGTGCCGAAGAATCGGATGTAGAGCCGACCAATGATATGTCAGGCAATAGAATGTCAATTCGCGTTGTAATAACTATTTAGATCGAAATAGAGTTTTGGGTTATGTGTGCAGGATTAACTATGATAGCTTGAAGACATAAAGCAAATTACCATAGTCAAGTTGTTGGGAGTTCGAGAGTCCATTGGAAGTCCGAAGGATCGTCGGAAGTGCTGCTGGAATCAATCGAGAAAGAATCGAAGACTTGCCGAAGGTTTTGAAAGTTCATTGAAAAGATCGTCGGAGGTTCACGTAGCTCATCGAGAAGGTTCAGAAGCTTGCCAAAGACTCGTCGAACTCGCCACAGAGTCCGGGGGCCTACTGTGAGTCCATCGAAAGAAATCCGAGGGTGCGCCAGAAGTCGACCGGAAGTTTATCGGAAAACTCGCTGGAAGAAAACTCAACATTGTCGATTATTAATTTACTTAGAATTATATTTCAATTTAGTAGTTAGCATGTAATTAGGGTAAGGATTAGGTAATAATCCTATTTAACCCTTGTAGGGGCCAACTGGGTCTTATTTGGATTGATTTGGACCGAAGTTAGGGCCCATTCAGCCTTGCTAGAATAGTGCTAGAATAGTGTAGCGGTGGCACCGCCAGACCTAAGCAATGGCACTCCTAGGGACCAAAATCCCAAATGTTCTGGGCGGTGGCACCGCTGCCTCATACGATGGTATCGCCTAGTACACTGACCATGTCGATGATCGGTGATGGTCTTGCCCGGACTACCGATAGTACCGCCTGCATTCGGAAAAAAATCGGGATGATTCAAATTTGGACTCCAAATTTGAATCACCTTGGGGCCTATAAATACTCCTCTCATTCATGGTTGAAAAACACACAAAAACTGAGAAAGAAAAAAGGAAAACTCTGTTGTAATAGTATCAAAATCTTTCCTCTAATTCTAAAGTATGATCTAGTCTTAGAGAGCGTTAAAAGACCTTGTAAGGGTTACCTCCTAAGTCTGTCAAAAGGAGAGCACTGTAAAGGAGCTTGTCTTCGCTCGTTAGAAGGAAGACACCTAGTGGAAAGCCGGTGACTTCAAGAGAAGAGGAATCGGGAGTGGACGTAGGTCGTATAACCAAACCACTATAAAATCGGGTTTATATTTTCTTATTGTCATTTACATTACTGCAAGCCTTTACTTTACTTGCTCCACTTCCACTTCATCATCTTACATATGTGTTTAAGTTTATATGCAATCGAAACCAGATTTTATCGAAACGAAGTTTTCAACATACGAAGTATCCACACTTGTTTGAATCGTCAAAAATTTATCGTTCTTAACCGCTGCACTAATTCGCGCCCCCCCCCCCCTCTTAGTGCCAATCTAAATCCTAACAATTGGTATCAGATCCTTATTATTTATCTTTCGGATTCACACCTACGAGAAATGGCTCTTCACGGCTTTCAAGAAGGTTTTTCGATTGTTCGTCCTCCGTTCTTTAACGAATCATACTACACTTATTGGAAAACTCGAATGAGAGTTTTCTTGCTTTCTATGAATTTGGATTTATGGAACATCATTGAAAATGAATTTCAACTTCCCTCTAAACCGACGAACGAATGGTTGGACTTAGAGAGCAAATCTTTTTCTTTAAATGCAAAGGCTATGAATGTCTTATTTTGCGCTTTAGATAAAAATGAGTTCAATCAGATTTCTATGTGCAAAACTGCTTTTGATATTTGATGGATACTTGAAATCACGCACGAGGGAACTAATAGAGTCAAAGACTCAAAAGTAAACCTCTTATTGCATGATTTTGAGCTCTTCCGAATGATACCAACGAATCTATTGGCGACATATGCACCCATTTTACGGATGTCGTCAATAGCTTGAAAAGTCTTGGTAAATGTTTTTCAAATTTTGAACTCACTAACAAGATCTTAAGATCCCTTCCAAAAAGGTGGAATCCTAAAGTAACTACAATACAAGAGACTAAAAATTTAAATAATTTTTCATTAAAAGAACTAATCGGGTCATTAATGACCTATAAAATGATATTCTTGGAACATTTTGAACTCGATGAATACATGAATCATATTCTAAAGAATAGAAAGGATTTGAAACTCTAGGTTATAAAATGTCAGTTGAGTGATGACTCAAGTGATGAGGACAATGAAGAGGACATTGAACTTTTAATGAATTTTAATAAATTCATTAAATAAAAATCTAAAATAAAAAATAAACTTAAACGAAAGATGAGGCCAAAGAAGAGGAAGGCACCCAAGGATGAATTAAGAACTTCCAAAGGTGAAACAACGAATTGGGCTTTGACGGGTTTCAACCATGAGGTAAGCAACTCACCTAAAATGTTCTTGCGTTGTTTTAAAATTATATGACTTTTCCATGAGTGCTTAACTTAGTTAGTAAGAAATAAATAATTATTTTTCAAAAAATTATATCATGCTTTTCCTTCTAGTATTTGTTTTAGAAGTATAAAAAAAATGAATGATGATTGCTTAACTTGTGCTATTACAAGATGAATCTCATTTATGATTTTGAAATAACAATTCAATGCATGGTTTTTGACACAAAATGAATCATTATGATAATTGCATCTCATGCTTGTACACCTAACAAGATTAAATCCAATGAATATTTACTCCTAACAAATTTTTGGAATGAAATATTTTGATGATAATTTCAAAATTATATGATGCTTGACTTTTGTGTGAAAATGTGAACATGCTTATGTGAGATCAACCACATAAAATAAAACATATAAAAATTGAAAATATGTTATCATGATGTTTTATTTTTGACGTGTTTGGTCTTGATGAGTTTATGACTAAACTTATGTCTGTTGATACATGTTTTCATAAAAAGATTTGAATATGCTCAAATGAAAATAATTGCATAAAATGAAAATTCATTTTCTATCCTATTGAGATTAATAAATTCACTTTACCAATCTTGTGAATCTCATGAAAATAATCATGATGAATATTTTAAAAATAAATGAGTGTATCATGCATTTGGTTTAAATAATTTCTCTTGAAACTTATTTTTCGGATCTATACAATGATACATGAATCTAGTAGAAAAAGACAAGAGCATGCTTACATGTAAACCATCTCCGTTGCTCTTAAAAAAATTTTCAAATGAAAGATTTTGATGCATTTGATCTTGATGACTTTAATGACAAAACTTGCATTTCGAATTTATATGATGATGGCTTTCATAGAACAAACCTTATGAAATCATCATTGATAATGATGAAATAAAAATATTAAAAGTTTATTATCATGCTTAATGTATTTCATCTAAATGATTTTTAAGACAAAATTTATCTTTTCATCTTGAATGATGACACTTATTTTATTAAAAGCAAAGGCTTGATAATAAAATGAAATATATTATCATAAATTGAATCTTATGTTTTGAAATAATGTGTTAGATTTTGTCTTGACGATTTTTGTGATGAAGTTTGTCTTTCGATTTTGAATGTTATTACCTTTATTTGATTGGGCATATAAAGACAAATGCATGCTTAGATGAAATAAATTACTCAAAAAGAAAAAGCTTTTCTTACCTCATTGAGATTAAATATTTTTTTTAAATCTCATGAATGATTTTGATGATTCATTTTGTAAAATTGAATGAGCTAAAAATGATGAATATCTTAACAATGAAAGCTTGTATAATGCTAGATGAATTCACATTTTAAAGCTATGCATGATGAATCATATGTCTTGGACTAATATGTTTTTGGTCTAAATCATTTTTATGATATTTTTGCCCTTACATCTTGAATGAACATGCTTGTTTCTATTTGACTTAAAAAGGCAAAGGCATGTTCATATAAAATTAATGCAAGAGAAATGCATGTCTCTTGAAAATCCTTCAATCTCTAAAGTTTTTTATTTTTTGATGAAAAACAAATGATGAATCTATGTATATTATGTTCATCTCTTGAATCTCAAAAATGATTTTGATGATTTGATTATGAGTCTCGATTTGTTTAAGTGAGATTAAATGATTTTATGACTCTTCTCTTGATCTCTTGAATTCATGACTTCTATTTTTAAACTTTTAGAATCACAACTTTGTTTTGTTGGAATCATGAAGTGATGATCTTGATTTGAAACTCCAAATTTTCTTTTGATGTTGGTGACTTGAATGAGTTTCATGAATCATGATTTTGATTTCTCGGAATTATAATTATGAAACTTTTATTATGAGATCATAATCTTAATAACTTGTTTTTTTTTTAAGATCTCTCACTCTATACTCTCTTATGATTCTCCCATGTTATATGAAGAAAAATGCAAATGAATCATAAATTATTTTTTTTATTTTTCGATACTCAACTTGAGAAAATATGCTTTGATGATTGAAACTTAGCATGCGTTATTTGATTTTTCTCCTATATTTCAATACTTCTTTCTACACATGACTCGATGATTAAAATATTGATGCAAACGTTTGAATATCACTTGTCATGATTTGAATATTGAAGTAAAAGAAATTGTGCTCTTCTTGATATCATGACATGATTTCTTTATATGGCTTGTATGATGATTAAAATTTTTAGCTATTTAATCCTCCCTTCTTTTTGACAAAAACAAAGGGGGAGTTAGCTTGCTAGCTTATGTATTACAAGAAAGAAATATTGCTAGCATGTGCATCACAAAGCAAAATTGCTAGCTTGAATGAAAAATCTACTAGCTCAAAAGATCTTACTTATCGAAAGAAGCAACAAGTGCAAAACTTAGAAAATTTACAATCTTACACTTGTCATGCTTCTATATTTGTATGTTGTAATGAAAATTTAGCTTGCATGTTTAAGTGATGAAAATTTTACAAAAATTACAAACATGCAAGGCAAAATTAAAGTGCACTTCTCAAGAGAGAAGAAACAAAGTGCAATTTGCACATCTCAAGAAGCGAATGAAAAATTGCTATGTTGCCTATCTTTAGAAAGAAAAATACAAACTTGCACATCTTTGAAAACTATTAGCTTGCATGTTCAAAGTGATGTATCTTGCAAATCTTTAGCTTAAAAATTGAACTAAAAAATCTTGCTAGTATAATTATAAAACTTACATATTTTTTTTAAACTAGCCAAGATGCTACTTCTCCTTTTTGTTGATGACATAGAGGGAGAAATAAATTGATGACTTCATGCAATGTATGATTGAATTTGAATATTTTATATAATTTGCATAATGTTTTGACATTTCATAACATATGATGAATGTTTCTTGGATTTGGGATAATCCAAATGTTCTATCAATGGCATATTGATAGAGGGAGTTTGGTTAAACTCCGAGGAGTTAAGGTCAACTCCGTTAGTCATCAATTAGTTGTCATCATCAAAAAGGGGGAGATTGTTAAATCTCAAATTTTGATGATGAAACTAATTGATTGTGTTTTGTGGTCTAACTATATTTTGAGTGATGCAGGTTTACTCGATCAGGATAAGACAGTTGATGCATAAGGAATTGACATTGCGCCGAAGGAAATCATGTTAGGATATTAGATGTCGTGTCGGAGTTCCGGTTGATAATCGATAGAAGGCTTCGGACATCGGGCATTAGGCCAAGAAGAGCGGGTTTCACTAAGGAGATCAGGGTTGCAGATGTTAACCGTCGATTGGGCAACAAACAGTAAGAGAGGACGATGTGCCGAAGAACCGGATAAAGCACCGACCAATGACATGCCAGGCAACCGAATATCAATTCGTGTTATAATAACTGTTTAGATCGAAGTAGAGTTTTGAGTTATATGTACCAGATTAACTATGATAACTTGAAGACAAAAAGCAAATTACCAGAGTCAAGTTGTTGGGAGTTCGAGAGTCCACCGGAAGTCCGAAGGATCATCGGAAGTGCTGCCGGAATCAACCGAGGAAGAATCGGGGACTTGTCGAAGGTTTCGAAAGTTCGCCAAAAAGATCGTCGAAGGTTCACGAAGCTCATCGAGAAGGTTTGGAAGCTTGCCAAAGACTTGTCACAGAGTCCGAGAGCCTATTGGGAGTCCATCGAAAGAAATCCTAGGGTGCATCAGAAGTCGGTTGGAAGTTCACTAGAAAGCTCGCTAGAAGAAGACTCGACATTGCCGATTGTTATTTTGCTTAGAATTATATTTTAATTTAGTAGTTAGCATATAATTAAGGTAAGGATTAGGTAATAATCCTATTTAACCCTTGTAGGGGCCAACTGGGCCTTATTTGGGCTGATTTGGGCCGAAGTTAGGGCCCATTCAGCCTTGCTGGAATAGTGTAGCGGTGGCACCACCCAAGGACCAAAATCCCAAGTGTTCTAGGCGGTGGTACCGTTGCCTCGGGTGGTGGTACCGTCCAGTATACTAACCATGTCAATGTGTAAGGTGGTGGTACTGCCCAGCACTACTGGTAATATCGCTCATACCCCAAAAAACTAGGATGATTCAAATTTAGGCTCTAAATTTGAATCACCTTGGGGCCTATAAATACCCCTCTCATTCATGGTTGAAAAACACATAAAAAACTGAGAAATAAAAAGGAAAAACTCTATTGTAATAGTATCAAAATCTTTCCTCTAATTCTAAAGTGTGATCTAGCCTTAGAGAGGGTTGAGAGACCTTATAAGGGTTACCTCCTAAGCTCGACAAAAGGAGAGCACTATAAGGGAGCTTGTCTTCACCCATTGGAAGGAAGACATCTAGTGGAAAGCTAGTGGCCTCAAGAGAAAAGGAATTGGGAGTGGACGTAGGTCGTATGACCGAACCACTATAAAATCATGTTTACATTTTCTTATTGTCATTTACATTAATGCAAGCCTTTACTTTACTTGCTCCACTTCCACTTCATCATCTTACATATGTGTTTAAGTTTATATGCAATCAAAACTAGATTTTATCGAAACAAAGTTTTTAACGTACGAAGTATCCGAACTTGTTTGAATCGTCGAAAAATTATTGTTCTTAACAGTTACACTAATTCATCCCCCTCTTAGTGCCGCTCTAGATCCTAATAGTTCATACATTATTGATATATTTTAAAATATTTTATATGTCGTTGATAAGCTCCGAAACATTTCGTTCACCATTGATATGCTCCGAAACAGTTCATACATTATTGATATGTTCTGAAATGTTTTATATGCCGTTGATATGCTCTGAAACATTTCGTTCATCATTGATATGTTCTGAAATATCCTATGTATCATTTGATATGCTCTGAAGTACTATTTACGTCATCTGATATATTCCAGTTACTCCTTGCTCCGTTTGTTATGAACCAAATAGGTTTGAATAAGAGAACATTTACAAACCTGTATATGAGAAGATGATATATATGTTTCCTTGTATCCTACCTTGCATTTGATATTATGTTTGTCATATAACTATTCTCTTTCCCCATAGATATGTTAGTCACTTGCTGAGCTTTGTTATGCTCACCCCGTTGTTATATAATACTTTTAGGTTAGATTATCAGTTTCTGGGATGTTTAAATTGGGCTGAGGTAGGGAAAACTAGAAGATTTTGGGTCGAACTTTAGTGATTGATATGTTTTTGTTATATAAGTACATTTTGTGTTTAGTGAAATGTTGATGGTAAATCTGAACTTATATATTCTATAAAAGTTGAAGGACCTCTCATGTTAGGATTTGAAATGTCAAGTTTAAATAGCATAATGATATAAACTTGTGGTAAATGTTAATTTTGTAATTATACGGATTTCCTCACTTGTGGATTTTATGATGTGGATATTATTTAGTTGAGTGGGCTTTGGATTTTATGAATCCTTGAGTGATGTGATATATGAATTATAAACTACACAGGTTTTATAAATTGTGGGTTTTGGATGTGATTTATGACTTGAATGATCGTTAGTGTCCTTAAATATCAGTTTGGATCCTGGGATTGGTTTGTTATTTGAATTTTAATATTATGAATTTTAAGACGGGATCACACCTCCTGAATGTGATAATTTCAGGAGGTCGTGATAGAGGTGGTATCAGAGCACCTCATGAGATTTGGGGTGCATTAATCCCACATCCTAATGACCCACAAGACAGAGGTGGTATTAGAGCATGATTTGAGGATTACTAAGAATTTTAATATGTTGGATGCATAGTAAATTTTGAGATTTAGTGACTTTTATTTAAAGATTGATCAAAAAAAATTATCTTTTACTATTTTTAGGAAGTAAGAATGATGAGGTCATCTGGTTCTTCTATTGCATCTACTACTGATCAATTAAGTGGAATTATGAAAACTCTAGAGGCTATAACACAAGTGATGTAACAACAAGGCCAACAAGGAAAAAATAATGGAGCGGGGACTTGAAACCAAACTAGGTTAGGAATTAAACAGTTTAAGAGGCTTAGTTCTCCCAGTTTCAGTGGTGAGCCTGATCCAATGGTAGTAGAATAATGGATGATATAAATAGAGAAAATATTTGACGTTTTAAATTATCCTAATGATCAGAAGGTTTCTCTTGCTACCTTTATGTTAGGAGGAGAGGCTGAGCATTCGTGGAGAACAATGAAGAGGATTTTTGAAGTCAGACATGAGCTAATCACTTGGAAGGTATTTATAGAAAAGTTCAACGATAAATATTTACTAGATTACATTAGAGAGCAGAAAGAATTGGAATTCTTGAATCTCATTCAGGGAAATTTGACAGTTACAAAATATGAATCAAAATTCACTGAGCTCTCCAGATTTACTACACATATGATCGAGAACAAATCTAGAAAAGCAAGGAGGTTTGAAAGGGGACTAAGGCTGGTAATAAGAAGCCGAATATCAGCTTTAAAACTCTAGGTATATGCTGAGATGATAGAAAGAGCTTTGATAATTGAAAGAGATTTGGAAGAGATCCAAGAAATCATCTGCAAGAACAATAAATATAAGTTTTTTTATAAAAATAAGAGAGGAAATGAACCTGAAAGAAGTAACAAGAGGGTAAAGATATCTGGATTTGAGACAAGAAAGCTACCATAAAGGACTCTATCGTGTATAAAATACAGAGGCAATCATGAAACAAGTCAGTGTTTTTGGGTGACTGGAGCCTGTTTTGCTTGTTAAAAGTTAGGTCACAAAATAAAAGACTGCCCATTTAAGAAAAAGGAAGAACCACTGCCTCTCAGATCATCAGCCCATACTAGAGTATATGCTGTCACTGAATAGGATACTAGAGCTTCTTGATCAATGGTCGAAGGTATTCTTTATGTTTTTAATAGAAATGTAAAAGTTTTGTTTGATCCTGGTTCTAATCTCTCTTTTGTTTCACCACATTTTGCTTGTTACTTGAGTGTTCCACCTAGACCATTGGATTTATATATTGTATGTAACTACTGCTATTAGGAATTCTTTGATAGCAAACTTGATTTATCCATCTTGTTTGATTTTTATTAGAGAACATGAATTCCTTGCTGATTTGATTCTCCCAGAGATCTAAGGTTTTGATATTATACTTGGCATAGATTGGCTATCTTCCTATCATGCTAGTATCGATTGTTATACAAAAGTGATCACTTTTTGCCTATCGGATCAGCCCATCTTTTATTTTGAGGGAATCCGACATGATTTGCCTCTTTATCTGGTATCAGCACTTCAAGCTCATCGTCTTATGCAAAAGGGCTGTTTTTGTTATCTTATATGTATAAAGAAGCATTCAAATCAAGAAACTCAACTAAATGAAACTTCGGTGGTCAAAGAGTTCCCTGATATATTTTCGAATGACTTGCCTGGATTACCACCAAAGAAGGATGGTGAATTTGTTATTGAAGTAGTCCCCGGGACAACCCAAATATCTAAGCCTCCCTACAAAATGGCACCCCTCGAGTTAGAGAAATTGAAGAAGCAAATACAAGAGTTGTTACATAAGGGTTTCATTCGACCCAACATCTCACCATGGGGTGCTCCAATGCTATTAGTTAAGAAGAAGAATGGAACATTGAGACTTTGTATTGATTATAGACAGTTGAACCAGGTGACCATAAAAAACAAGTATCCTCTTCCAAGGATCAATGACTTGTTTGATCAATTATAAGGTGCACAATATTCTCCAAGATCGATCTAAGGTTGGGTTATTATCAGTTGAAGATCAAGAAGGAGGATATTCTGAAGATAGTCTTTAGAACCCGATATGGTCACTATGAATTCTTAGTAATGCCTTTTGGCTTGACTAATGCCCCTGCAACTTTTATGGAACTGATGAACAGGATATTTCAGCCACTCTTGGATGATTGTGTAATTATATTCATTGATGACATATTAGTGTATTCAAAGAGTAATCAAGAGCATGAGGAACACCTGAGAAATGTATTATCCATACTAAGAGAAAAGAAATTATATGCAAAGTTCAATAAATGTGAATTTTGGTTGAATGAAATTGCTTTCTTAGGCCATGTGATTTTAAGGAAATGCATATTTGTTGATCCAAAGAAGGTGGAAGCAGTGGTTAAGTGGGAAGTACCAACAAATATAACAGAAGTTAGAAGTTTCTTGGGCATGGCAGATTATTACAGGAGATTTATGGAGGGATTTTCTCAAATTGCTCATCCCCTCACCAAACTGACTCGGAAGAATGTGAAATTTGAATGGGGTGATGAGTGTGAGCAAAGTTTCCAAGAGCTAAAGAGAAGATTGACCAGTGCCCCTATTCTCACTATTCCAAGTGGTAATGAGAGATTTATAGTTTATATCGATGCTTCAAGAAAGGGCCTGGGATGTGTTCTAATGCAGAAAGGAAAAGTAATTGCTTATGCTTCTAGATAGCTAAAGAGTTATAAAGTAAATTATCTAACTCATAATCTGGAATTAGTAGCAATCATCTTTGCTCTAAAGATTTAGAGACATTACTTGTATGGGCGAATATTTGAAATCCTTACTGATCACAAAAGTTTAAAGTATATTTTTACTTAGAAAGAGTTGAATATGAGGCAGCGGAGATGGATAGAACTTCTAAAGGATTATGATTGTACCATCCGTTATCACCCGGGTAAAGCCAATGTTATAGCTGATGCACTTAGTAAAAAATCTACAAGTTTTATAGCTAGTCTGGTTGTGAAACAATGGAAGTTCTTAGAAGAAAATTATGATTTAAATGTCATGAGAAAAGGGCAAAATTCAATGATGTTGATGGCCTCTATCCAAGTGCGGTCTGATCTCATTCAACAAATTAAAGAATGGCAACTACAAGATCCACATTTAATATACTTAAGGAATGAAATTGAAAAGGGATTGAAGCCAAATTTTTAAATTTCATAGGATGGTCTCTTGAGATTTAGGGATAGAGTATGTATTCCAAATGACCCAGATATCAAGAACCAAATCCTGATGGAGGGACATAATTCAAAGTACACCATGCATCCTAGTAGCACTAAAATGTATAAAGATCTCCAAAGTCATTATTGGTGAGAAGGCATGAAGAAGGAGATTGCAATATATGTTTCAAAGTGTTTGACTTGTCAGTAAATCAAAGTAGAACATCAAAGACGTGGAGGTTTGTTGCAACCTTTATATATTCCTGAATGGAAATGGGAATGTGTTACCATGGACTTTGTTTCAGGACTACCTAGAACCTCTAGGAAGCATGATGCTATTTGGGTCATTATTGATAGGTTAACTAAATCTGTACATTTCTTTCCGATCAATATGACTTATTCACTTGATCGACTTACCGATTTGTATGTTGATGAAATAGTAAGACTTCATGGTGTTCCAAAGGAGATCATCTCTGACAGAAACTCCAGATTTCTTTCTAGATTATGGAGGAGAGATTACAAGAATCTATGGGCACCAAAGTAAAGTTTAGCACCGCCTATCACCCTCAGACCGATGGTCAATCTAAAAGAACAATTCAAATACTTGAGGATTTGCTCAGAGCCTATGTCATGGATTAGAAAGGTGAATGAGATAAAGATATTTCTCTTATTGAGTTCACTTATAATAATAGTTACCATTCAAGCATTTAGATAGCTCCTTATGAAGCTTTGTATGGGCGAAAGTGTAGAACGCCTATATGTTAGGAGGAAGTTGGCGATAAAAAGTTGTTAGCACCAGATAAAGTATAAGAGACTACTAAAAAGATCCAAGTTATAAGAAAAAGGCGTAGCAAGATTTAAGAAGAGAGAAAAGTTAAGCCCAAGGTTTATTGGACCTTTTGAGATCCTTGAAAGAATTGGTTCTATCGCTTACAAGATTATCTTGCCATCATCCTTATGTCATATCCATGATATATTTCATGTTTCAATGCTTAGAAAGTATGTACATGATCCCTCTCATATCATAAAGACTTATCCTATTTGGAGGAGCCCACTCAGATTATTGATAAGAAGGATAAAATCCTAAGGAATCGGGTCATCCCTCTCGTTAAAGTGATCTGTAGGCATTATTTTGGGGAAGAAACAACTTGGGAGCAAGAGGAGAAAATGAAGAAAGCTTATCCTCATCTTGTCATTGATAGAGGTATGATAAATTTAGAGGACTAAATTTTTCTTTTAAGAGGGGGAGAGTATAACATCCCTCGCATTCCTTGTTTCTAAATTTTCGTATAAGAATTTAATTGTAATATTAGTACCCATTTTAAGTTTTATAGATGAGCCCAAATGAACCTTAAAACCTATTTATAAGATGTGAGGATCCATTTGTAAAATTCTGAGGACCTATTTGTAAAATTTAAGGACCTAATCATAAAAATAAATAATACAAGGACTAAACTATAAAATATATAAAATAACAAATCCCACCACCTAAGCCACTCTGCCTTAGTTCCTAAGGAACCTGAGAAGGCAGCCTACGTTGGAGAAGAGAGGAAGAGAGAAAGCAGAAGAAGAAGAAGAAGAAGAAGAAGAGGAGGAGAAGAAGAGAAGAAAATTGGGGATTAAGGTCTTTTGGCTTAAAACTTTTCATTGGCATCAAAATTGATCAAAGGCAAGTGTTCTAACCCCATCCTATAGTAAGTTTGATCCTTGTTTTCATCTTAATCCTGAAAATTTTGGAAGATTGAAGTTTCATATATGATATTTTTGTAGTTTATATAACAAACAATGAATCTAAAATTTTTCCTAGATTCTGACCTTGCTGCTTTATTCTACTTGTAATTTTCTATACTGAACTATGATTTAAGCAAAATTAAATTCATCCGAAATTATACTTATATATCTTCCTATTGAGACTAATATTGATGAATTTAGAGTTCAAATGCCTATTCGAACCTTTATTTGAATTGACCCTATAGAATCTATAAAATAGAGATTATAAGTTCTGCCTTTTAGGTATTCTATTACTTGTAACTCACTATGAACAAATCCAATTTTAGTAAGCCTTAATTTATTAGATTAGATTCATAAAGCTTTCTGTGCATATCTGGTTTGAAAGATTTAGAGTACAGATGCCAACTGAAATATTTGTTTATTAGACCCTACGAATTTTGTAAAATAGATACCATTAGTTATGACCTTTGGTTACTAAAATTCTTATTAACTTTCAATTAAAAACTCCGATTTATACAAATTTTAATTTAGATGAAACTAGATTTATATATCTTTCAAATGACTCTAATTTTGAGTAATTTGGAATATAATTTATTATCCAAATAATTTCCTTCAATATGCCTTTCAATTCTGCCAAAATTAAGTTTCTTTGTCAATTTTGCCTATTCATGTTTCATCCTTTTTGAAAATTAACTTTTCAGTGAGATCATTGCTTCCATTGAGCTATATATTATTATTTTGAAATCCTGGATGTTCTTGTTCCTAAATAATTTGTATATTTGGAATCTATTATGTAAAATTCAGATTTTGTATCAAATTGTCTCGTATAGGCACATATATATTTGTTGTTTCGCATGTGCTTTCGATGTGTATCAGTTTTATTGTTCACATTATCCTTTTGTACTCTGGTATTTGTGGGATTGTCTAGAATTTTTTCAGAAATGGTAAAGGGATTATTTAGACCTTTGCCAGAAATGGTAAAGAGTATATGCGTAGAGCCCGCGATACTTTTTCGACCCCCTCTGGCTTCATCCAGACGTGGATGTATGACGCTCCCAGACATGAGAGATTCTGTTTGAGATCCTACTATACCCTCTATGTTTTTAATATGGTATCCAAAGCATTGTTTATATGTGTATATGTGCGCTTTGGATGATAAGAAAATGAATGATCAGATATGACATTTGAGCTTCTATTTCTTATTTGATATATAGATAGGCTCCGAGATATCTCATATGCTATTTGATGGGTTCCGAAATATTTCGTTCGCCATTAATATGCTCCGAAACAATTCATACATTATTGATATGTTCCGAAATGTTTCATATGTTGTTGATATGCTCCGAAACATTTCGTTCGCCATTGATATGCTCCGAAACAATTCATACATTATTGATATGTTCTGAAATATTTCATATGTCGTTGATATGCTTCGAAACATTTTGTTCATCACTGATATGCTTCGAAATATCATATGTGTCATTTGATATGCTTTGAAGTACTATTTACGTCATCTAATATATTTCAGTTACTCCTTGCTCCGTTTGTTATGAATCAAATAGGTTTGAATAAGAGAACATTTGCAAATCTGTATATAAGAAGATGATATATATGTTTCCTTGTATCCTACCTTGCATTTGATATCATGTTTGTCATATAACTATTCTTTTTCTTTTTCCTTATGGATATGTTAGTCACTTGCTGAGCTTTGTTATGCTCACCCTGTTGTTATATAATATTTTTAGGTTAGATTATTAGTCTCTGGGATGTTTAAATTGGGTTGAGGTAGGGAAAGCTAGAAGATTTTGGGCTGATATTTAGTGGTTGATATGTTTTTATTGTATAAGTACATTTTGTGTTCAATGAATGTTGATGATAAATCTGAACTTATATGTTTTGTAAAGGTTGAAGGACCTCTCATGTTAGGATTTGAAATATCAAGTTTAAATGATATAATGATATAAACTTATGGTAAATGTTAATTTTGTAATTATATGGATTCCCTCACTTGTGGATTTTATGATGTGGATATTGTTTAATTAAGTTGGCTTTGAATTTTATGAATCTTGGAGTGATGTGGTATATGAATTATAAACTACACAGGATTTATGAATTGTGGGTTTTTGATGTGATTTACGACTTGAATGATTTTTAGTGTTCTCAAATGTCAGTTTGGATCTTGGGATTGGTTTATTGTTTGAATTTTAATATTATGAATTTTAAGACAGGGTCACACCTCCTGAATGTGATAATTTTAGGGGGTCGTGACATTCCCCCTTCAAGAAGGATTGATAGTGGAAGCTGGTAACCTCATCGAATGAGGTTTTAGGAGTGGACGTAGGTCAATTTGACCGAACCACTATAAATCGCTATGTTCTTCTCTTGATGTGTAAGTTTTAATTATTGTATTCAATTCTTTAGTTCACTATACTCGTTCATTCTCTCCTTCTCTACTCGCTTACGTATTCACTTAAATCAATCTTCTTTACCAAAATCATTTTCATCGGACAAAACTTCTTAATGCATAATATTTTTTCAGAATCTATTTAAATCATCGATTTTTATCCGCTGCACTAATTCACCCCCCCCCTAGTGCCACTCTTGATCCTAATAGTTGGTATCAGAGCAAGGTCACTCTCATTCTAGTTTAAAACCCAAGAGAGATGACATTTGTCGGCATGCAAGAGGGCCACTCAATCACATGTCTGCCTATGTTCAATGAGTCGGATTACACCTATTAAAAGACTCGCATGAGAATTTTTCTTATTTCTATGGATTTTAAACTTTAGAACATTATTGAAAATGGCTTCCAAAAGTCTTCTCTTCCGATGAGCGATTAGAATGAGTCAAAGAAGAAGACTTTCACTCTTAATGCTAAAGCTATGAATGCCTTATTTTGTGCCCTAAACAAAAATGAATTTAATTATGTTTCAATTTACGAATCAGCTTTTGATATTTGATATACTTTTGAAATCACTTACGAAGGAACTACTCAAGTGAAAGAGTCCAAAATCAATCATTTAGTGCATTCTTATGAGTTATTTCGGATGAAACCAAGTGAGTCCATTGGAGACATGTATACCCGTTTTACGGATATTGTCAATGGACTAAAAAAACTTGAAAAAAGTTTTTCTAATTTTGAACTTGTAACTAAAATTTTAAGATCTCTTTCAAAGAGTTAGGATTCTAAAGTAACAACCATTCAAGAGGCCAAGAATTTAAAGAACTTCCTCTTGAAGAACTAATTGGGTCATTAATGACCTATGAGATGACTTGCAATGCTTATGATGAGCTTAAGAACTCCCTACCAAAGAACAGGAAAGATATGACATTAAGAACATAAGAAGATCACTTGAAAGAATCTTCAAGTAATGAGGTCAATGATGACGAACTTGCACTCTTGACTCAAAATTTTAAAAAAATTATAAGAAGAAATAAATTTAAAAATGACTTTAAAAATAAACTTAAACCCAAGAAGGAACAAGTGATTTACTATAAATGCAAGAAGCTAGGGCATTTCAAAAGCGAATGCCCCTAAGCAAAGAAGAAGCAACCGAAGAAGAAGAATGCTCTAAAGACAACATGGAATGACTCAAGTAACTTCGAAGACGAAGAAGCAACCAACAAGGAGATTGCCAATTTCACTTTAATGGCTATTAGAGAAGAGATAAGTGTTAGGAAATCCAAGGGACGACATCACATGCACAATGGAAAAATAAAAAATAAAATACCTAGATTTTCACGTAAAGGTTTCGTCATCGTGTGAAGATCTGTGCATAAAAAACAAATCCATAAATCTGAAAGCCACATGTGTAAAAAAGATAATACCTAAGGAGATCGTATATCCCTAAATTCCTATAGATCCGTGGGGAGGATGAAGGAGGTCAAGTGTCCTCCTCTCTAGTAGTGATCCACACGGTAGGGCTATGAAGACGCTCCTCTCTTGGGAGAGGAGAATATGAGGTAGCCACCAAAAATCCTAACCTATAGACCTTTGCTTCCCTCCTATTTATAGAGGCTCCTTATAAATCCTAATGGATTTTGCCCTATTGGATATTGGATCTCTATCCAATTACTCAAGCCTCTTAGATTAATGGGTCTTTACCCAATAATCTAGCTCTTATTAGATCTCATCCATGGGATCTAATAATACAGGGGCTTATTGGATATCCAAAAGGATAGGGGCTCCGGCAGATATCTCATATCCGAACCTCTACTTGTCGCAACACCTACCATATGTGTGTGACCCTCTAGGCCCAATATTGAGTTGGTCATGAGTCATACCTATCAGAACTCCTTCTGGCTCAATGAATTATTATTTCCATAATAATTCACTCGACTCATTGACTACGGACGTACTAGGCCACTACGCCGTGGTCCCCAAACGATACAGGGAAATCCAATCCTTTGGACCTATCTGTCCTCAGTTACCATGTACATATAGTTTCTCACCTATCTAATATCCTAGAGATCGTATATCAGACATGGTGCTGTCAGGCCTATACGGTTTCCAATCGAGTCTTGCTCTAATCGGATTCTCCCGGAGAACTCTTTCTCTCTTAATCTGAATGACCCTGACTAGGGATTTGCTTGAGCAAAAAAATATGAGATATTTCTCTCATGATACCGAGAGTGGATGATCCTCTATTGATACTCAATTGCCTTCGTAAGGTTGGCTACCATTCCCAAGAACTTGTTGTACCAAATTTGAAACTTTCCAAACCTATAAGTCTGACGTCAAAGAATGAAGTAATCATATAAGGCATCTTTAATGTCTCAAGTCTAAGGACTAGATACACTACTGAGACTATGGAATCGCTATCTGATGTGAGGTATCAATAACCATCCAGCATTCCATAAGCAGATCAATCATGAACTCATTCTCTAATGAGCACCTGCACTATATCCTTAGTGTCTCCACACAAGTAGCTATGAGACCAGCCACCTACATCATATGAATGTGTATACAATACACTAGTCTGTCCGATTATCTCGATGTCTCTTTCGAGTAACCTATGACCGGGATTATTTAGGGTCTGTGTTTAAAGGTAAATCGATCTCATTATCATGATCTCATCATGATCCGATTCTCATTGCATAGATCCAAGGACATCACAATATACATATGAATAATGTGAGAAAATATCAGTAATCATAAACAAAGAGATTGACATAATGTGCTACAGGTGTTATCACTCACGTGATTGGCTTGTAGGGCATCTATAACTAGCATTATGAATATGCCCTTAAATTCCTAACTTTTGAGTCTAAAAGTGTCCATAAAGAAAAATATATAGATATAGAAGAATTGAGTGATTTGAAATCAATTCAATGGTTCGCTAATTTAGATGTCCCTCCAACTATATTTGTAAAAGGACTCATATTATATATTCCCCCAAAAGTTAAATATAATTTTTATAGAAGATGTGGCCATTATGCCTATACATATTTATTTTAAAAATATAACTCTCATAAATTAGTTTGGATTCCTAAAGGAACCATAAATAATTTAATGCCAAAAGTTAAGAAAGATAGATTTAATCACGAAGAACTCAAAGTTAAATAGAGAGCTAAAGCAAACCCATTATTCTTGTAAATATATCTCCAATCAAAAGTTAGGAGCAAGAGATGGTATCTTGATAATGGATGCTCAAGGTATATGACTCGAGATCTACCATATTTCTCAAAGTTCACTAGCTAAGGCGGGAGATATGTCACCTTCGGAGACAATAACAAAGGAAAAATTATCGATAAAGAAAATATAGGTAATAAATCAAATCATTTGATTGAAGATGTTCTGTTAATAGATAGTTTAAAACATAACTTACTAAGTATTAGTTAATTATATGATAAGGAATATAATATTAAATTTGAATCTAATACTTGCATTATAGAAATATCATATAAAAATAATTTTATGATTGCCTTAAGGAGCGATAATGTATACACTTGAAAAACTTTCATCGATTCAAAATTTCATTCGATTAAACCCATATCGAAAATGCATTTAAAAATATTCATAAGAGTGTAATGAGCAAGTAAAGCAATTTGCAATATAAGTAAATAGCAAAGAAGAGAAGGCACACTAATTTTATGGTAGTTCGATCATCGTGATCTACATCCATTCTTGATTCCTCCTCCGTCGAGGTCACCGTCCTCTACTATTGATCTTCTTTTAATAGGCAAAAATCAACTATCCTCTTATAACTTTTTTCTCCTTTTCATGGGTTTAGGAAATAACCTTTACAAGTCACAATCCTCCCTTCGACAGAATTTTAAGTTTAGAGAAGACGAGAGGAACTCTCAAAGGATTATAACATAATTTTCTCACGTAGAGTCATAAGTTTTCATTTACAGTTATGTGTAAATAGAGCAAGGAAGAGTAGGGTATTTATAGGCCCCAAATAACTTTAAAAATAGAGCCAAAAAAGGTCTCATCCCAGGCTCTCACGGTACTAGTGGTACTACTACTTGACACCCTTGCATTGCTGCCGATACTACAGCCCAGACACTACTTGAGAGATCGAGCCTTAAGCAGTTCCACTGCCAGCCTTGGTGGTGCCACTGCCTAATGTAGCTCTAGGTTACTGAATGACCCATCTAGCTGACCCAATTCAGCCCTGATTTAAGCTTAATTTGCTTCTAATTGACTTAGTTGGATGACTATCAAAACTAACTCAAATTACGATCTAACTATGATAATTAAGGCTAAAACAATTATAATACAAGCAATCTCAGTTGTCAGGCATGTCAATTGTTCATTCTGTTAGGATTGGAAAGACACTAAGGGGGGGGGGTGAATTAGTGCAGCGGATTAATATCATAATTTCGAAATCGATTTTGTAAAAAGACAAGTTCGTAGGAAGATTTCGATTCGACGAAAGAGAACTTTAATGAAGTTGCTTGAGTAAAGGAAATTGAAAGGAACTAAACAATTTGTAGCTAAGTAATAAAATAATTCAGAAATATAAACACTCACACATTCATGAACACAATGATGTATAGTGGTTCGGTCAAATGACCTACATCCACTCTTGAAGCCTTCACGATGAGGCTCCGCACTTCCACTAGCAAATCCTTTGAAGGGGAAGGACCAAATACCCCTCTTACAACCCTTTACAAGTTGGTTCACACTCTTACAAGATTTCACAAGGAGAAGAAGGAGGTGAACACTTTAGCAAAAGAAGAGACAAGACTTTGCCAAGACTTTTCAAAGAGTTTTTCTCAAGATTCTAACTCTCAAAAGGGTACCCTTTCAGCTGAGAAAGGGGATATTTATAGGCTCAAAATAGATTCAAATTTGGGCTCTAAATTTGAATTTTTTTGAGTTTCCTGGTGTCGGACGGTTCAACCGCCTGTCAGAGGCGGTGCAACCGTCTGTCAGAGGCGGTGCAACCACCTGTCAGTCTGGCAGACTGACACAGTAGGGGCGGTGCTACCGCCCCAGGTTGGGCGGTGCCACCGCCCTAGGCTGGGTGGTTCAATCGCCTGGCCCATTCAGCCTTTGCTGAATGGGCCATGTTTAAGGCCTAAGTTAGCCCAATAAGAGCCCGGTTGGCCCCTACCAAATTTAGGCAGGATTATTTCTAAATCCTTACTCTAATCACGTGCAAACTAAGAATTTAAAATATAATTCTAAGTGATTTAACCTGACATTCTTCAAGTCAACTTTCGGCGAGTTTTACGACGAGATTCCGACGGACTTTCGACACTTCCCTCGGATTTCTTCCAGCGGACTTCCAACATACTCCCGGATTCTATGGCGAGCTCAACGAGTCTTCGGCTAGCTTCCGAATCTTCCCGGTAAGTTCCGTGAACCTTCGACGATCTTTGTGACGAACTTTCGAAAACTTCGACAAGTCCCTGATTCGATCTTGGTTGGTTCCGGCAACACTTCCGACGATCTCTCGGACTTTCGATGAACTCTTGAACACCCGACAGACTTAACCACGGTAAATCACTTTATATTTTCATCCCATCGTAGTTATTCCTACACACTTATCTCGACAATATATATTACAATAAATATTTCACCAATTGACTTCATCATCAAAATCCGAGATTCAACAATCTCCCCCTTTTTGATGATGACAATCAATTGATGATGGAGTTACTCTTAACTCCCCCTATCTATATGCCATAGATAGTAAAAACTACTTGAATTCAATTTCTTTGAGTTCAACACGATAAGTTTAACTTATCGTTCAACATATGAAAGAGAAATTTCATGGTTTACTTAATGATGACAATGTCGATGTATAACACTTATAGACATTCATCATTAAGTCAAAGGATGTCAAATAGATAGGTATCAAATGATATCAATGAAGTATACACAAGTAAAAAAATGATATCAAGAACCTAAATAAGCATTTCAAGCATATAACTTGCAAAGCATGGCAAATGCATATAACTTGCAAAGCATGGCAAATGCATTCACTAGTCACATATTTCTCTCCCTTTGTCATCAACAAAAAAGAAAAGAGGGATTCATATACGAGTGAAAATCGAAAATATTATGAGTGCGTCATTCAAAGATATATAAAAAAGATATCCGAAAAATATCACAAATGAGGGAAAAGAAATCATTCAAAAATCGAATAGACAATATCATTTCACAATGCCCAAGGTAGATAAAATGTAGTAAAGATAATTTCAAAGTTGTATAGATGTCAAAGTTGCATAAAAGTTTACAATGTTCAAAAAGAAAATATAATACAACAAACTACTCCTCCGGAGGAATGCCAAAGTGCCTATATATGTGATCTATCTTTTGGTTCATCTTTTGAATTTCCTTCAAAAGTTCAATTTGCTACAATTTAACTTCATTTAATTCTCTCATGATCGGATCGTCAGAAGGTGGAGCTGAAGCTGGTACTGATGGAGCTATATCAAAGGGATCAGAAGGAGGAGATTCACTTCCCCTAAAGACTGGTGTTTCAAGATGTTCTACTGGTGGGGGAGGTATATCACTCCTTCTTAGTTGTCTAACCCTTATTCCATTCTCAAATGTACACCTAAGTCTCTTAAGTAGTTTCATGTTAATGATGTTATATTTGTCCACTTGTACTACTTCTTCATCAAGTGGAATACTAATATTATGGGCATGCAATAATCTAGTTATCAATCCTCCATATGGTAACATTAACCCTTTAGAAATGACTTCTATCATGTGTTGTCGGATTATGTATCCAAAACAATAATTCTGTTCGATTATGATCCAATATATGGTACCTAACTCAGTTAAACTAAACTCATCATGATGAAATTGTTTAGGAATGATAATGCTTGTAAGAATGTGATGTAGAATTTTAGAGCTAAAAGGTAACAAATGTTCACAGCTCTTGGAAATTATGCCTAAGTTCGAATTTGCAAAGACGGTTTCTAAGGCTTCGGAGTGGGTGGCTCCGATTGTGTCCATGTCCCATTTCCCTCTAAAATAGCATCATAACTCTTTTTCGATAATTCCAATTAAAGTGCATATCGTACTATCAAGTATTTAAATTTTATTTCCTAGAAGATAGGTAGATAAACCATCATCATTCACGCTTAAATTAGCATAAAATAATTTAATCAAGCGTGGATAAATGGGTTCAACAATTTGCAAAATGGGTAAGACCTCTAAGTTAGTAAACCACATAATCGGTTCAAGGTTCCTTAATTGACTCAAATCAACATATTTCCCTTTATGAATGGTTCTAGTAACAAGTTCTGAAAACCTAAGGGATGCATCTTTTGATTTGAAAAGAAATTTGTCAAATGAATCTATCTCCACCCTTTTCTCTTTGTCTCTTGAAGATCTTTTAGGAGCCATATCTAGTGAGGATAGATCAATAATCAATTTAAAGGAAAGAACTAAAACTAGAGAAGAAAATGGGAGAAAAATTTCAGATTTTATCTTAGATGTATTTCCTTGAGAGGTAGAGAGCTTGAATCAAGGAAAAATCCCCTTCTTTAGCTTCTAGAGGGAGAGAATGAGGCTTAGAAGAGGTTTGAGGGCTTTAGAGAGGTGAAAGAGGATGCCCTCGGGTTGGGGGCGGTTCTACCGCCGATCCTAATGCACCCCTTATATAAAGGGGTGTTCGGGCGATTCAACCGCCCAGACAAGCGGTTCAACCGCCCAGACAAGCGGTTCAACCGCTTGGGGTCCGACTACCTAGGCGGTGCTACCGCC
This sequence comes from Musa beccarii, assembly GCA_024322285.1. Lineage (NCBI taxonomy): Eukaryota > Viridiplantae > Streptophyta > Magnoliopsida > Zingiberales > Musaceae > Musa > Musa beccarii. Next base: position 26,544,442 of record CM044395.1, on the reverse strand, counting down.
GGTAGCACAAATTTTATTTTAAATTTATTTTGAATTTTTTTTCAGAAGTTTTAAGGATGGGATGATGTCTTAGATTAAAAAAAAAATCGAGAGGAAACCAAATCGATGAAAGCCAAATTTTCAAAGAAAAATCTCATACAATAAAGCTCACTTATTAGGACAATTTAACATGCCTAATTCCCTTCTAATAAAATCAAATTGTTCCTCATTTAAGGGTTTTGTAAAAATGTCCGTTAATTGATGATTTGTATTAATAAATTCAAGGGTGACATCTTTATTACTGGCATGATCACGTATAAAATGATGCCTAATGTCAATGTGCTTAGTTCGAGAGTGTTGAATCGGATTTTTAGTTAGACAGATAGCACTCATGTTATCACATTTTATAGGAATGTTCTTTAAATAAATTCCATAGTCTTCTAGTGTGTTTTTCATCCAAATAACCTGTGCACAGCATGCACTTGCAGCTATGTATTCGGCTTTTGCCGTAGATAGTGCAACCGAATTTTGTTTCTTAGAAGTCCAAGAAACAAGTGCATATCCTAGAAATTGGCATGTTCCGGATGTACTTTTTCTATCTATTTTACATCCACCAAAATCCGCATCTGCATAAGCTTTCAAATCAAAGTTATCGGATTTTGGATACCATAATCCAAGATTCAGAGTCCCTTTAAGATATCTAAGGATTCTCTTAGCAGCTTTGAAATGAGATAGCTTAGGATTAGCTTCGAATGTTGCACATAGCCCCACACTAAACATGATGTCAGGTCTGGTTGCAGTGAGATAAAGCAGGCTACCTATCATGCCCCTATATGTTTTTTGATCAAAACTTTCTCCATTTTCATCCATATCTAACTTAATGGAGGTGCTCATAGGAGTGCTAATGTCTTTTGATCCATCCATGTTAAATCATTTTAACAATTCTAATATATACTTAGATTGATTTAGAAATATACTATCACTTAGTTGCTTAATTTGTAATCCTAAAAAGAAAATTAGTTCTCCCATTAGGCTCATCTCAAATTCATCACTCATATTCTTGGCAAATGATTCACATAGTGATTTATTAGAAGAACCAAAAATAATATCATTAACATAAATTTGAATAATAAGAAAATTATTTTTAAAATATTTTATAAATAATGTAGTATCAACCTTGCCTTTAGTGAAATTATTTGAAATTAAAAAAGAACTAAGCCTCTCATACCAAGCCCTAGGGGCTTGTTTTAGACCATATAGAGCCTTAGTTAGCTTAAACACATGGTTAAGAAGAAGAGAATTTTTAAATTCGGGTGGTTGTTCGACATACACTTCTTCGGAAATAAAACCATTTAAGAATGCACTTTTGACATCCATTTGAAATAATTTGAAATCATTACTACTAGCATAGGCAAGGAGCATCCTAATAGCTTCTAATCTTGCCACAGGAGCGAAGGTCTCTTCGTAATCGATATCTTCTTCTTGGTTGAAACCTTTGGCCACTAGTCTAGCCTTGTTTCTAACCATGATACCACATTCATCTTGCTTGTTTCTAAAGACCCACTTAGTACTAATAACTAAGTGGTCATTAGGTCTAGGAACAAGCTTTCATACCTCATTCCTCTCAAATTGATTCAATTCTTCTTGCATCGCGATAACCCAAGAATAATCTTTTAGGGCATCGTCAATGCACTTAGGTTCAATTTAAGAAAGAAAAGCGGCATGGGCACAAAAATCTTTGAAAGAAGAGCAAGTTTGAACCCCTTTCGATGCATCTCCTATAATTAACTCCTTGGGATGAGTATCTACATACTTCCATTCCTCGGGTAAGGAAGTTTAGGAAGAAGATACATCCAAGTTGTTATTTTGAGAAGAGTGTTCATTCAAATTTAAATTATCAAAGCCAAAATCATCATCAAAATCTTTTTTCTTAAATTCAGAAATTTCATTGAAAACCACATGAATAGATTCTTCTATAACTAAGGTTCTTTTGTTGAAAACACGAAAAGCCTTAGAAACAGAAGAATAACCAAGAAATATACCTTCATTGGATTTTGTATCGAATTTTCCTAAGGCATCCTTTTCATTTAAAATAAAGTATTTACAACCAAAAACTTTAAAATAAGAAACATTGGGTTTTTTATTTTTTCATAATTTATATGGAGTTTTAGATAGGGATGGTCTCACTAGAACTCTATTCATAACATAGCAAGCCGTATTCATGGCTTCGGCCTAAAAATATTTTGGTAAATTATATTCATTTAACATAGTTCTAGCCATTTCTTGCAAACTTCTATTTTTCCTTTCCACTACTCCATTTTGTTGATGATTTCTTAAAGTAGAGAAGTTATGGTTATATCCGTTTATTTCACAAAAATTTTGGAAGTCATGATTTTGAAATTCACCTTAGTGATCACTTCGAATTGATGAAATCATAAAACCTTTTTCATTTTGAGTGAGTTTACAAAATTTAGAGAAACATTTGAAACAATCACTTTTGTGAGCCAAGAAATAGGTCCAAGTGTATCTACTATAGTCATCCACAATTACAAAGGCATATTTGCTACCTCATAGGCTTGTTATGTCAATTGGACCAAATAAGTCCAAATGGATCAATTGCAATGGTCTAGTGGTGTTAATTTAATTTTTTGATTTGAAACTAGTTTTTATTTGTTTTCCTAGTTGACATACATCACATACTTTGTCATTGATAAATTTCATGTTTGGGATTCCTCTTACTAACTCTCTAGATAAAATCTTAGAAATTAGTTTCATGCTTGCATGGCCTAATCTCCTATACCAAAGCCAAGCATCATCATTCAAAATCAAAAAATATATTTCATTACTTAATTCATTAATATTTATGGTGTAGACATTGTTTTGTTTTAAAGCAATCATGGATATGTCATTGTTTGGTTTTTCAATGATGCAAACATTAGATTCAAATCTAACAACATAACCTTTATTGCATAATTGACTAATGCTTAAAAGATTATATTTTAAACCATCAACTAGCAACACATCATCAATTGAAAAACTTATTTATTACCTATGGTTCCCTTGCCAATGATTTTACCCTTGTTGTTGTCTTCGAAGGTAACATACCCTTCTTCTTTGCTAGTGAGCATAGAGAAATGAGATGGATCTCCGATCATGTGCCTTGAGCATCCACTATCAAGATACCATTTCTTGCTCCTAACTTGTGAGTTTGTCTACAAAAGAGGATGGTTTTTAGGTACTCATTTGATTTTGGGTGCCTTACAAATTGATCTACTTAATTTGTAATTCAACATTGAATTGTTTATGGTTCCTTTAGGAACCCATGTCAATTTTTGTGGACTAATTTTCTTGAGAGGACATTTGTAAGCAGCATGTCCCGTTTTACCACAAAAGTTACATTTTAAATGGGTGATACATGCAATGTGGGTCCTTTAATGAAGGTGGTGTGATTTTGGTGAGATCCACTCACAAATCCGATTCCACTTCTATTTCCGACATGACCCTTGTTAGCAAGGATCATGTCCAAGCCCTTGCTACCGACCTTAAACTTGTTTAGGGTCTCTTTGAGTAGCAAGTTCTCCCTTTTTGTTGCTTCTAAGTATTCACACTTAGAGCATAGGGGTAGAGAAGGGGTTTAGAGACTATTAAACTTATTTTGTAATAAAGTATGCTCTTTTTTAAGCAAATTGAACTTCTTACTAATAGTTCTACATTCATCAAATAACTCATGAAAAGTGATAGAAAGTTCATCGAAAGATAACTCTTCATTAAATAACTCACTAACCTCTTCTCCTAAGGCCATTAGCGCGAAGTTGGCCTCTTCTTTGTTGCTAGCTTCTTCAACCTCGGAATCACTTGAATCATCCCATGTGGCCTTCAAAGCTTTCTTCTTCTTGAATTGCTTCTTCTTGGCTTGAGGGCATTCATTCTTGAAGTGTCCTAGCTTCTTACATTCGTAGCAAATAACTTGGTCCTTTTTGTGTTCAAATTTATTTTTTGTGTCATTTTTAAATTTATTCTTTCTTATAAATTTCTTAAACTTTTGAGTTAAAAGTGCAATGTCATTGTCACTGTCCTCATCACTTGATGTTCCTTTCAAGTTGTCTTCTTGTGTTCTAAGTGCTATATCCTTCCTGTTCTTTGGAAGGGGGTTCTCAAGCTCTTCATGAGCATGGCACATTATCTCGTAAGTCATTAGAGACCCAATAAGTTTTTCAAGCGGAAATATTTTAAGATCCTTGGCCTCTTGAATGGCTGTAACTTTTGGATCCCAACTCTTTGGAAGGGATCTTAAAATTTTAGTTATCAACTCAAAGTTAGAAAAACCTTTACCAAGAGCTTTAAGTCCATTGATGACATCCGTAAAGCGGGTGTACATGTCTCCAATGGACTCATTTGGTTTCATCCGAAAAAGTTCATAAGAATGCACAAGAATGTTGATTTTGGACTCTTTCACTCGGCTAGTGCCTTCATGAGTGATTTCAAGAGTGTGCCAAATATCAAATGCCGATTCGCAGATAGAAACTCAATTAAACTCATTCTTATCAAGCGCATAAAATAAGGCATTCATAGCCTTTGCATTGAGAGCAAAAATCTTCCTTTCCGACTCATTCCACTCACTCATCGGAAGAGAAGATTTTGCAAAGCCATTTTCAACAATGTTCCAAAGTTTAAAGTCCATAGAAATGAGAAAAATCCTCATACGAGTCTTCCAATACGTATAATCCGACCCATTAAACATAGGCGGACAAGTAATGGAGTGACCCTCTTGCATACTAGAGTAGGCCATCTCTCTTGGGTTTTAAACCAATATGAGAGTAAACCTTGCTTTGATACCAATTGTTAGGATCGGAAAAGTACTAAGAGGGGGGGGGGTGAATTAGTGCAGCAGATTAATATCGTAATTTCGAAACCGATTTTGCAAAAAGACAAGTTCGTAGGAAGATTTCGATTCGACGAAAGAGAACTTGAATGAAGTTGCTTGAGTAAAGGAAATTGAAAGGAACTAAACAATTTGCAGCTAAGTAATGAAATAATTCAGAAATGTAAACACTCACACATTCATAAACACAATGATGTATAGTGGTTAGGTCAAATGATCTACATCCACTCTTGAAGCCTTCATGATGAGGCTCCGCACTTCCACTAGCAAATTCTTTGAAGGGGAAAGACCAAATACCCCTTTTACAACCCTTTACAAGTTGGTTCACACTCTTACAAGATTTCACAAGGAGAAGAAGGAGGTGAACACTTTAGCAAAAGAAGAGACAAGACTTTGCCAAGACTTTTCAAAGACTTTTTCTCAAGATTCTAATTCTCAAAAGAGTACCCTTTCAGCTGAGAAAGGGGGGGGGGTATTTATAGGCTCAAAATGGATTCAAATTTGGGCTCCAAATTTGAATTTTTTGAGTTTCTTGGTGTCGGGCGGTTCAACCGCCTATTAGAGGTGATGCAACCGCTTGTTAGTCTGGCAGACTGACACAACAGGAGCAGTGCTACCGCCCTAGACTAGGCGACAGTGACGGTGCCACCGCCTCAGCCAGGCGGTGCTACCGCCCCAGGCTGGGCGGTTCAATCGCTTGGCCCATTCAGCAAAAGCTGAATGGGCCTTGTTTAAGGCCCAAGTTGGCCCAGTAAGAACCCGGTTGGCCTCTACCAAATTTAGGCAATATTATTTCTAAATCCTTGCTCTAATCACGTGCAAACTACAAATTTAAAACATAATTCTAAGTGATTTAACATGACATTCTTCAAGTCAACTTCCGACGAGCTTTACGGCGAGATTCCGGCAGACTTCCGACACTTCCCTCGGATTTCTTCCGGCGGACTTCCAGCATACTCCCAGATTCTATGACGAGCTCAACGAGTCTTCGGTTAGCTTCCAAATCTTCCCGGTAAGTTTCGCGAACCTTCGATGATCTTTGCGATGAACTTCCGAAAACTTCGGCAAGTCCCTGATTCGATTTTGGTTGGTTCCAGCAACACTTCCGACGATCTCTCGGACTTCCGATGAACTCTTAAACACCCGACGGACTTGACCACGGTAAATCGCTTTATGTTTTCATCCCATCGTAGTTATTCCTGCACACTTATCTCGACAATATATATTAGAACAAATATTTCACCAATTGACTTCATCATCAAAATCTGAGATTCAACACATTCGAACTCCTAGTGAACTTCTAGCAAACTCCTAGTGAGCTTCCAACGCATCATCCGAATCTTCGACCTATTGCCCGATCCTTAAGGCTCGATGTCCGACCTTTGACTCCAGCCCAATATCTGATTTCTTCTACTTTAATTATTTTACCTTTTCATGATCGTAGTTACTCCTACCTCACTTTTTTTAATACATGTATTAGATCGTAAATTCATCAATTGATTTTATTATCAAAATCTGAGATTCAATAATCTCTTTATTTTTTTATGATGATAATTATTTGATGACAAAGTTAACATTAATTCTCCCTATCTATATGTTATATTGAAATAAAATAAATTTAAATTAAAAAATAATATTCTTTAAATTCAAATCGAAACAATTTTGAGGAAGGCTCATGAGTTTTGAGTACTAAGAGTTTAGAGAGCATAGTTAATAAGTTCTCTTATATGACATTACGGAAGATTAAGTGCCTTAACGGAGGAATAGTGATTTCAGATGTCATGTAACATGTGATTATTTCTAATTTGATTAAGCTCTACAAGTCATGATTGGCTATAGATGATTGTCATATAATTTGACTTCGCTTGGTGCACTTTAGGATAAGGTTTGTTATGTTGGAGCATAACGTTCACCTTACAAATTTGATAGCTAATGCTTATATAAAAAATGATTGGAGATTGCTTTGGGTGCCTTCATCGAAGATGGATATATAACGTATAGGAGATGTTCTTTTTCCGATTGTAATTATTGAAAACTTTAATGCTCATATCTAAGACGAGCGTATGATATATAGGAAGATGTTTTATCAGTTAAAACACATCAGAAACTTTGATGCTTATCTTGAGAGAAAGTATTCTATATAAAGAGATGTTTTGCTTAGTTATGATGTATAATTTGATATTTTATGTTCTTTATAGGGTGGATGCATTGTATATAGGAAGTATTCTATATAGGGTGGATGTGAAAAATTGTTTTACTTTGGTTAGGGGATATCAAATACTCCAAATGTTCTTTTTTTTATAAAGATGAACATATGAAAGTGTAAGATGATGCTTTACTCCATTATAATGCATAATATATTTTAGATATTATGTCTTCGACAAATGAATCATACGAGGGAAGAACATCATGCCCTATATTTATGTGCTCTTTAATGTGCATTTGCATATTTTTGTTTTTAAGTAGGAATATAAACAAGGATGAACATCTATCTAAGTGCTAAGTCCTCAAAAAAATTTATTCATACATAAAACATGCTATCCATTAAACTCACTTATTAAAAGGTCAACGATCTAACATATATAAGATTATTATGATAATGTACTAGATTCACTTATCAAATGCTAATAATTCGAAACCTTATTCGATAAATTTATAAACACTAATTTGAATTTGCAACCTCATACGACAAATTTACCTCTAAAGTATTAATTTTAAGAATAGATTCATTCGATATTTTAGGCTGCCTTATCAAGAATTAAAAAATTAAAATTGTTATCACTAGTAATATTGAGATTTAACCTTGTCTTTACCACTTATAATTTGGGGAAAAAAATTTAGTTTATGTTTTTTAAAATGTTATCCACCGGAGTAAGGGGTAGTTTCGGAACAAACCCAAAAAATTGAAATTTCCGTTTGCCTCCCAAACTAACCGCCCTCGTAGACCAAAAACCCCATCTCCCGCTCCCTTTAAATATAATGCCCTCCAACTCACTCTTTCTCGTCTCTGTCCGAGCCCGATCTCGAGCCAAAGAGCAGACCGAAGAGGTGGTGCCCTACTTGTTCGTCGTTTCCACGCCTCCCACCTCTTAGGGTTTCCTAATCTCGTTTCCGTCGTGCCCATTTCGCTCTTTCTCGTGTTCTTCTGCTTCCGATTCAGGGTTTTCTTCGAGAATTCTCGCCTCGTTTAGTTGGTTTCTTTCGAAGGATTTAGGGTTTGTTAGCTCCTTCTTGCTCTGATCTACGGCTGACTCTTGTTTCTTTTTGTTGATGAACAGGGATATGGCAGGGAAAGGAGGGAAGGGGCTTTTGGCGGCGAAGACAACAGCGGCGAACAAGGACAAGGATAAGGACAAGAAGAAGCCAGTTTCTCGGTCTTCGAGAGCTGGTTTGCAGGTAGCCCTCTTCATTCTGGCGTTATATCAGGAAGAAGCCGGCTTGCGCCTTCGATTGTAATACTGGAAGATAACACTATCTCAATGATTTTGGCGTTCTTTTTGAGTTCTTAGGCACCGTCGTATGGCTATTCTAATACCAGGACCCTAGGGTAGTGTGAGTTCAACAGCGGGAACCCAGATCTTGTCTGTCGACGTTGGCGGCAGCATTTTGATAAGTAGCATATCATAGAATCTTATCCAGAGTGTTTTTTACTGTATGAACTACTGCTGCTGGTACATTTTGGTGGGAATGTCGTACACAGAGGGTACTAATTAGGGGTCGTATAACATTGGCATATGTTCTTTTACTTGACAATCAAGGCCTGTGGATGGAGACAAGTGGGAGTGAAAATATGAGTATTAGCGATAAGTGAACATAATTCTTTCATTTTGGAAACAATAACTTAAGAATTGAAGTGGAGATGGCAATACGTTCTCATTTTACCTCAGTTCTTTGAGGAATCCTCATTTTCTTTCTCTGGTAAAGGGTTTCTGACAGAAGTGGAGATGGCATGATTCTTTCTCTTCTATTGTTCCAAACAAGGAAAGGGACAATGGTTTTCTCTCTTGTTTATTCTTCCATTCTCTCACTAACTAACTGGCAAAGTAGATTCTTAGCTGATTGCTACTGATGCTGTTAAAACAAGACCAGTGTTGGTTTGATATGTGATGTGTTGCCTGAACAATTAATTAGCTGGTGGACTTTTAATTGGTTTATATTTGATTGTTCTGTCACATCATTTATAGTTGTTGTTACAATGTTTTTTAATTTAATTTTCCAAACCAGGAAAATAGTAATTCTTATATTTTATTTTTATTGCATAATATTGTGTATGGCCTACGTAGATTTTGGTTGGTTGTATATATTGTCATCAAGATTGACACTTGGATAGTTGAGCAGTCCTCCATTAGTGTGAGTTTTGGCTTTTACTTGTGGACGAGGCTCCCCTTGAAGTGCACACGAGTCCTAATTCATTGTGATATTAAGATTGTTGGGGCACACATGATCTATCTTTCCTATTGAATCTTGAGTATGCTAGAAACAGACATCATGGATGATGGCAGTGATGTAGTGATCGTAATGCCTTCATACCTTGTAGTATTTGCAGGAATCCTAAAGATCATACTAAAATGGAGGTTATAATATCCATGCCTGAGTGAGAGATTGTATTATCTTGATTAGCCTCATGGGGTTATGATGCATCAATCAAACTATTATTGTTAATAGAGCTCTAGTTTTTTATTATTATGAGTATCTTTCTTGGTAACCAGGATCTGGCCTATATTATATTTGAGCTTTAATCATAACAAAAGATCATGTAGAATGCTCATTTCAATTCTTTTGTGGATATTGTAGTTTCCTGTTGGGCGAATCCATCGGCACCTGAAATCCAGAATCTCTGCGAATGGACGAGTTGGGGCCACAGCAGCAGTCTATTCTGCTGCCATACTAGAGTACCTAACAGCGGAGGTGTTGGAGCTTGCTGGAAACGCAAGCAAGGATTTAAAGGTGAAGCGTATCACCCCGCGTCACCTTCAGCTGGCAATCCGTGGAGATGAGGAGCTTGACACCCTTATCAAGGGTACCATTGCTGGTGGTGGTGTCATCCCCCACATCCACAAATCCCTCATCAACAAATCCACCAAGGAATGAAACTGCTATATATGAAAGTAGGGTTTTGTTGTAGTTTGTGATACCAGCTTATGTGTGGCTCTATTAATCAGTGAACCTGTTGATTATTAGCATCGAACGATCGAATGCTTGCGCTAGCTTTTCTGGTTGTAGTATAATAGGACTGGGATTTGACTGTTGTTATATAGCCTAACATCAATTCTTATGCCTCTTTAAATCAGAAACTAATGCATGTTATTGTTGTTATAACCTAACATCTCAGTATCTTCCTTTTTCAGTACAAATGTTATGAGCTGTTTAATGTTTTGTGGTTTCTTACTTATTTGGGTGAAATAAATATCAGGTTGTCTGTAGCGGTATAATTTGGCTAGCATTTATAGAGCCTCTTTTATTCATGTTATGCACTAAGAAGATTGGATGTGTCTAGCTACTGCCGCAAAAGGATAGCTTTGGAGTTTAGTTGTGTATGTGGGGGGCCTCAATGTGAGGACACGATGCAACTTATTTTAAGTCCTTGGGGTCTTTTGGTCCACAAACTTTTTGTTTTATATATCTTGCCTTGAGGTAGGTCAAATATACAAGGAAAGTTTGTGTTATTGGTAGTAAAAAATCCTAGCTATGGCATTGTCACATCACACTAATTGAGATGGTGAGGCCAATGGATATTGTTGATGCTGTCTTGTTTTCAAGTAGAAATTAATTGATTTTTGCGGTGAGCCTGAAGAAAATTATGGGCCCCATTTTGTAGACTAGTTGGACTCAAGTTTATGCAATGGAACAATTACGAACTAACCGGTTGCTTCTTCCTGCTGTCGAACAGCTCTAAATTAGAGAAGCTGCTATTAGACAATTGCCAGCTCTCTCTCACGTACATACAAACACACCCACCTTCGTCTCTGCTAAGCCGTCAGTGAAGAGCGCTTTATTATTGGAACACGTCGTCGGGGCCCGTTTGTCCACCGAGGGGGAACGCGTGCCTCGCAGCCGCCGCACGCACCAAACCAATGGACAAGCCCGCCGACGCTTTGACCGACGGGGTCGAAAGTTGACCTGCCTCGTGCATGGCGCAGTCGCCGACACCACCTCACCAGTCCGTGACGCTCTGACTCACTGCACGATCGGGTCGCTAAGAGAGAGAGAGAGAGAGAGAGAGAGAGAGAGAGAGAGAGAGAGAGAGGGAGAGAAGAAGAAGAAGAAGAAGACTTCCCTACTTACGTTCGATCGGCGAAGCATCGTTGGACGAAGAGGAGGTGATGGCGCCGAGCGGCGGCGAGGGACTCCTCGACCAGAAGCAATTCGAGCGGCAGATGGGTTGCATGGCCGGCTTCCTCCACCTCTTGGACCGCCACCAGATCCTCCCCCGGAAGCGCTTCCCTCCATCCCGGGTTCGAACCTTGCCAAAAGACATGATCTTTGTGTGCCTTTTGGCGTTCTTCGTGGATGTTGTAATGGTGAATTTGTGAATTCAGGCCGCCAGATCCACCTTGCCGTTGGAGAGATCGGATGCTTCCAAGGAGAAGGAGAGGCAGCGCCGGTCCCCGAGCGTCGTCGCACGGCTAATGGGGCTCGATGCACTACCGGACGTCGCTGCCGCCGGCCGCGCGGAGCTACTCCGGTCCGTCTCTGAGTCTAGTGTTGTTAGTGATCCAGCGTACTTCCCGTTCCTCGACGGGGGCTCGTTCCCGAAATCCAAATCGCAGGCGAGGAGGCCCCTCCTTCCTGCGCTCCAGAGGAAGAGCTTCTTCGACACGGCGGGCGTCTTCACGGAGACGAAGAGGTGGGAATTGCTCCCAGTGGAATCCGGGAAGCGGCGCCTGATGCGAGGGATGGACGAGGCGGCGAGGAATTTGAAGACGCTGAAGCATATCCTGGAGGCGCTCCAGCTGCAGGGGCTCCTGCACTCCAAGCCGTCGGATCACCAGATCAACGACCGCAGCGACCACCTACACGACGACCGCGACAGGTGTTGCCACAAGTCGAGGAACGTCGTCATTGAGTCAGCTTCCACTCTGCCCCAGAGACCGTCGAACGGACCCCGCTCGCCGCTGCCACCCGGGCCCGGTGTCACACGCCGGAACCCCAAAGTAGAATCCGCAACTCGTCCCGTCCGGTGCCATCGCAAGGCCGATCGGACTCCTACAGGAAGCCATGAGCCCGAAAACTGGGTTACGAGCTCGACGGCGAAGCAGAGGTCCTCAATTGCGGTGCAGTCCGGTAAGAGTTCGTCACCACGAAGGCGGATCTCCGCCGTGAATCCACCGAAAATCCCTCCGAACCAAATTGGGCAAAGCCCAGTTACCGGGCGACCGCTGCCAAATCAGAGGCCAAAGCAAGAGGTCATCTTCAAGCGGAAAACACGCTCACCGGCGGAGGACGATACCTCCGGCACCAACCCCTCTCCGTTGCCCCTCGATGTAATACTTCACTGACATTTCTATCTTTATCATGCTTCGATGTCGTCAAATTTCGTGCTTCTTACGTGGAATGGACGATTATGATGATGCAGAGATCGCCGGAGGAGGACTGCATGGCGGGGCGGCAGCTGTTGGAGCGGTGCGACCGGTTGCTGCAAAGCATCACAGCTTACACGGTGACGAAGCAGGTTGCGGCCACCGCAGAGCAGCAGCCGTGTCCTGTCTCAGTCATCAAGTCTCCCCTCCTTGGCGAGGAGAGCTCCCCGTGCTCTCCGGTCTCCAAGCGCTCCGGCAACTCCAAACGAGATCAATTGACCGAACGCGAAGACGACGCCATTGCATCGTACAGCGGACGCGGTCGGGAGGCGCCGGAGGAGGAGGTCGACGATGCCGACTACGTGTACGTGGCGGAAATTCTCCGCGCCACGGGCAGCCACGGCGACATGACCGATGCGTACGACTTGCTCGAGAAGCGCAGCAGCGGATCGCCCGAATGCTCGAAGGACACGCGGCTCCGCGTCCTCCTCGTGTTCGACGCCGTGGCAGAGATCCTCGACCGGAAACGTCGCCTGTCGCCCCCTCCCTGGGAGTCATTCGTGCTTCCTGGATCCGTCTCCGCAGTCGCTCCCGGCGGCGCCGCCCATCTACTGCCGGAGGTGTGGGCTCAGCTGCGACGGACACGGGGGCACGCGCCGGCCGGCGACCTCAGCAGCGTCGCGTGCTGGGCCATGCGCATGGACCTATCCGTAGAAACCCTAGACGTCTGGGCCCGGCCCGCCGCAGAGGTGGCCGACGCCGTCATCCAAATCGAACGCCAGATATTTAAAGATCTCGTCTCCGCCACAATTAGCGACCTTGCCGACGCCATGCCCTGCGCCCTTCGTTCCCGCGGCAAGCGGCACTTCTAAATCAGCGTGCTTGCATCGCAATCGAACGGATCATACACCCCCGATCATGATCCTCGTCCCATTTTGATGGCTGTGATTGCTCGGTAAACGGTGCAGAAACTGCCATTCTCGACGAGTGGCTTGGAAGGTAGCAGATGATGGGGTATGTGGTTCTACTTGGCAACCTCATGACCAAGGTAGAATCCAATATCTTCATCTGCCCCGTCTCTCTTTCTGCTTCTTTCTGCTTCTTTCTGCAGCAGTCCGAGCTTCGTCTTTTGTTTCCTTGACATTGAATGAACCTGCATGCGCGTAACTATTTTGACCCAAAACAAAGCCCATGGGCCTCAGACATTGAGGAATTGGCCTGGCCCACGCCATCGTGCCACGCTGGCGCCGGCATGAAGGCGCTTAGCTTTCTACGTCGAGGCTATCCATACTAACGTACCGAGAACACCTTCATCTACTCAACCTGATCGTTTCGGACCCAAATGATACCCCCTGATGAAGTTTCTACGCCCAGGCCGTTGTGCCGCTCTGGCACCGACGTGGTTTGCTTCACTCTTGCGTCTTCTTTCAGTAACGAACCAGGATAATGAAGCTAAGCTTTGGACGAAGCCGAGATTTCCTAGGTCGTTTCGCTTCTCTCGCGCCGCGCCCTCTCGGTTCTTGATCGTGGAAGGATCAGAGGACCTTCGGGTTTCGTTTCTCGATTCCTCCTCCGATTCGCCATCGCCAGGTTCGGATCCTGTTGCCCTCTTCGTTAGGACAAGCCTCGTATTTTCTTTCCTTTGTTTGATCTGTTGGTTCATCCCCTGATCTCGATCCCATGGATTAGGGCTTCAAAAAATTTTTTTATTGGACTTAACTATTTGATTTGGGTGTGTAAATTTAGGTAGGGTTTGTTCCGTTGGATAAATTGCGTGCTGGAGCTATTGGATAGGGAGGGGGGAGGATGGGGGCGCTGCCATCGAGGTTCTGGTTTCTGCTGTTCCCCGCCAAGGAGTACAAGATCGTGGTGGTTGGGTTGGACAATGCCGGCCAAGCGACGACGTTCTACAAACCGCACCTGGGAGAGGTCGCCAACACGAGCCCTAAGATCCGGAGTAACGTGGAGGTGTTCGTCTACAAGAACATTCGGTTTGAGGTCAGTGACAAGTTTGTCCTTTTCTGTTCCTCTTTTTCACCTTTTATTTTGCTGCTTTTGATTGCTAGCCTACTATTATTACTATTTAAAGGTTAATTAACTTATAATTGCTCTGAACTTTTGAGTGTAATAATATATGGATGGGTTTATATTTGTGCATCTTATTTTCTTTGCCATTTAACTAAAATTGTTAATTGACCAAGTTGATATAATCAAATCAAATATTTGATTTAGGAATCAAATATTATTTCCTTACATGCTAGTATAATTTAGGGAATATTAATCCTACTTCCTTGTTTACTATTACGAATTAGGAAATGGTTATTATGCATTCCAAATATGATGATATCATATTTGTTAGTATATTAAATAAAAATAATTTATATTAAATAAATATAAAAATTTAGAAAATTATTCTTTAATGGAGGCTCACCTCTTCCTATTTAAGGGGAGGGATTTCTCTTCTTCGTTTCTCACCAAGTTGAACTCAACAGTGGGAGGAACGATGAGTTTTATCCTGCTAAGAAGAGACCTAAATACCGATCATGTGCATTGCACATGACTGTATATTCATCACACCAGGCTGAGCCAATCCTAGCCCACGACTGCCTCGTTCTCTTCACATATTGCCTTTAATGAAAATCAATGAGCTCATCATTTTGAGAGTGGACTTCGATCATCAATTAGAAAGTCTATTGCAGTATTAATTTTATCAACCTATGCTGAAGTATTAAATCGAGCTCTGGTGGTGGAGAAATTGGATAATGAACTACAACAAGCAAATGATTAAAAGAGATCTTTTAATACTGCACCGTCTGCGTATGGGGGATCTTATTCTGGACCCTCAAAGAAAGACAAGGGAAAACAGCTTGGGCATCAACAAGCAGGAGCTCCTAGTAATCAAGTCGTTATAAGATGCTACTTCTATAGAAAGACAGATCATGTTTCCACCTCATGCCCCATGGGACAACGTGTATGCTTTTATTGTCAACAACCGTGACACATATCAAAGGATTGCCCTCGGAAGCAACATCAACGCCGAGCTCCACCCTAAGCAATTGGACAACAATAGCTAAGACCTAGAGAGGGAGGTCAGGCGAGGGTTTATGCATTGACCCATCAAGATACTGAAGCTCCGGGATCTATTATTAAAGGGATCATCATACTTTGTGGTATGCCTGTATTTGTGCTTATAGATTCTGGTTCTACGCATTCCTTTATATCATCATATTTTGCTATGAAGTTACATAAGAATTCTGAAACAATGAGTAATGTGTTAATGGTAGCAACACTAGTTGGAAACTCCTTGATAGCTGATCAGATATATAGAAACTGTGTTATTACTATTGAAAGTCACGATCCGCTAGTAGATCTTATTCTACTAGAATTCCAAGATTTCGATGCTATCTTGGGTATGGACTGTCTTTCAGCATACCATGCAAGTGTCAATTGTTTCCAGAAGATTGTTACTTTTTCACCCCTAAATCAGTCAACTTTCAAGTTCATTGGGATTCAAGAAAAGCTCCCTTGTATTATTTTAGTCTTGAGTGTTACCCAACTATTACTAAAAGGATGTCAGGGGTACTTGGTCTTTATTTTTGGAGAAGAATCTAAGAAGCCAGTATTTAAGGACATCCCCATTGTACAAGATTTTCCAAATGTTTTTTCTGATGGTTTCCCTGCACTACCACCAAATAGGCAGATTGAATTTACAATTGATCTTCTACCTGGCACCGCACCTATTTCTAAACCCCTTATAGAATGACACCAATTGAGTTGGAGGAGTTAAAGAAACAAATCCAGAAGCTTTTGGACAAGGGTTTTATTCGACCCAATGTATCACCTTGGGGTGCCCTTGTCCTATTTGTGACGAAGAAAAATGGATCCATGTGGCTATGTATCGATTATAGGCAACTCAACCAAGTGACCATAAAGAATAAATATTCTCTTCCCCAAATAGATGACCTATTTGATTAACTTCAAGGTACTCAGGTATATTCAAAAATTGATTTGAGATCTGGGTATCACCAACTGAAGATAAGAGAAGGAGATATACAGAAAACAGCTTTCAGAGCAAGATACGGTTATTATGAATTCTTAGTAATACCCTTTGGACTCACAAATGCACCGGTTGCCTTCATGGATCTCATGAATAGGGTGTTCCATCCTTATCTTGACAAATTTATAATTGTGTTCATTAATGATATCTTGATCTACTCCAAAAGTAGGACAAAACTTGAACATCATCTTAAGACAGTTCTGGAAGTTCTAAGACAAGAGAAACTATATGCCAAATTAAGCAAGTGTAATTTCTGGCTCAATGAAGTTATGTTTCTCGGCCATGTAATTTCGAAAGTTTGCTTACTATAGAAGATTGTGATATATCCGCTGACCCTCACAAGATCAAGTTTCCAAATCCTGAAAAATGGAAGCGCCTTTTAATGTTTTGAGGTTAGAAGTTTCTTGGGTTTGGCATCACTTCTACCTCAAACCTTAGTCACATACTATAGAAGATTCGTAGAAGGCTTTTCGAAAATAGGAGCACCGTTGACTAGATTGACATAAAAGAATATAAAGTTCGTATGGGATGACAAATGTCAATGAAGTTTTCAAAAATTGAAGAAAAAATTAACCACTGCTCCTATCTTGGTGATTCCTTCAAGGGGAGAAGGTTTTGTAGTATATAGTGATGCCTCACTATAAGGACTTAGTTGTGTTCTAGTGCAAAATGAGAGGGTAGTTGCTTATGCATCTAGGTAATTGAAACCTCATAAGAAGAACTATTCTACTCATAATTTAGAGTTAGTAGCTATTATTTTTACACTAAAAATTTGGAGGCATTATCTCTATGGACAAACTTTTAAAATCTTCATGGATTATAAGAGTCTCAAGTATATTTTCACACAGAAAGATTTAAATATGAGACAAAGAAGATGGTTGGACTTTCTAAATGATTATGATTTTAATATCAACTATCATTCTGAGAAGGCTAATGTAGTTGCTAATACCTTAAGTAGAAATACTTCTAGTCTTGTAGCCTATATGAATATTCAAAGGAATTCTATGATGACAGAGTTTGTAGACTTAAAACTTGACTTTTATCGGAGACAAATAAAGGTTTTCTTGCATGTTTGATGGTACAATCATATTTAGTAGAAAGGGTAAAAGAAGGTCAGAAGGAAGATCCATATCTCCAGATGATAATTAAGGAGATAGCTTAAGGAGCTAAACCCGAATTCCTCCAAATCGAATATGGTTCTATTACATTCCACAACCGTTTGTATGTTCCCGAAAGCCATCCAGTAAAGATGCAATTATTGGAGGAGGCACACAGATCAAAATTTAATATCTATCCCGGGACTACTAAGATGTACCGGGATTTACGCCAAAACTACTGGTGGTGTGGTAAGAGAGATATAGCAGAGTTTGTTTCTAAATGTCTAATATGTCAACAGGTGAAGGCAGAACATTGAGTACCTGTCGGAAAATTACAAAGGATTTTAATTCCTGAATGGATGTGGGAGCAAGTCACTATGGATTTTGTAACAGGATTATTGAAGACTGCGAAAGGATATGATAGAATTTGGGTAGTAGTAGACAGACTTACTAAATCTGCCTACTTCCTCCCTGTTAACAAGAAATATTCATTAGATAAATTAGCATGTTTATATATTAAAGAGATTATTCGATATCATGGGGTGCCAATTAGCATCATCTCAGATAGAGATCCAATGTTCACCTCTAAGTTTTGGGGAAGTCTACAAAAATCTTTGGGCACACAATTAAAGTTTAGTACAGCCTTTCACCCCTAAACTGATGGCCAATCTGAAAGGACAATACAAACCCTTGAAGACCTCCTAAGAGCATATGCTTTGGACTTTGGTAGAAGTTGGGATATGCACTTACACCTGATTAAGTTTTCTTACAATAATAGTTACTACTCTAGTATACAGATGACCTCATTTGAAGCTCTTTATGGGAGAAAGTGCAGATCACCTGTATATTAGGATGAGGTAAGAGAACAAAAACTTTTGGGACCTTAATTAATTTAAAAAGATGCTGATAATATTCGAATTATATGCCAAAGATTATTAATAGCTCAAAGTCGTCAAAAAAGTTATGTAGATCGAAGACGAAGAGATCTAGAGTTTAAAGTTAGTGAGCACGTCTTCTTGAAAGTGTTGCCAACCAAGGGAGTTATGAGGTTTGGTCAAAAAGGGAAGTTAGCCCCTAGATTCATTGGCCCATTTGAGATCTTACAAAAGGTCGGGCTTGTGGCGTATAGATTGGCATTGCCCCCGACTTTGGCTAGCATCCATGATGTATTCCATGTGTTTATGCTTCAGAGATATATCAGGGATCCATCACATGTCATATCTTACCAACCTTTACAACTAAGAGATGATGGCACTTTTGCAGAACAACTAATCCAGATCTTGGAAAGAAAAGAATATGTTTTAAGGAATAAAATTATACCTTTGGTAAAGATTTGTTAGTAATACCATTCAGACCAAGAGGCAACATAGGAAAGAGAAGAAGATATGCGAGAGCAGTATCCTTATCTATTCTCTTGAGGTAAGTAAAATTTAGAGACCAAATTTCCTGTAGGTGGGAAGAAATAAAATGAAATTAAATATTTGATTTAGGAATCAAATATTATTATTTCCTTACATGCTAGTATATTTAGGGAATGTTAATCCTACTTCCTTGTTTGTCATTACGAATTAGAAAATGATTATTAAGCATTCTAAATATGGTGATATCATATTTGTTAGTATATTAAATAAAAATAATTTATATTAAATAAATATGAAAATTTTAAAAATTTTCCCTTAATGGAGGCTCACCTCCTCCTATTTAAGAGGAGGGTTTTCTCTCCTTCGTTCCTTATTGAGCCGAACTCAGCAGTGGGAGGAACGAGGAGTTTCATCCTACTAAGAAGAGGTAGGTTTTCCCTACCTTTCTTTAAAATAAAAGTTTTTATTTTGATTCCATATTGAAATTTTTGTAGATTGATATTATTTATCAGTCTTTTAATGTCAAAAAATTTATTGTTGAATTAAAATATTTTATCCTTTGATACTCTTTGAAGGTTTTCATTTTTAAACATATTGATTGTACATGTTTTATGTATACATGATATCTGATTTTTCTGGATTAAGAATGTTATTTCGTTGTATTGTAGTTTATCTTCTAATCTTATTTAGATTAAAATATACTATGAGTAGTTCAAAAATAATTCTTAATTCTTTAGATTTTAAATTTTTTATTGTTGATTAGAATATGTTATCAAAAATTTTTTATCCTTTTTGAGATTTAGAATGTTATTATTTGATTTGACCATGTTGAAATTATTCATGTTACATGTATTAAAAGTATGATTTCTAATTCTTATTAAATTAAGAATGTTATTTCTTTGTATTGAAGTTTATCTTTCAATCTTTTTATTTATTTAATTTGTTGTTATGTTTTAATGTATTATTATTAGTGAATATATGTTGTTATAATTCAAAATTTATGAAATTGGATAGGATTGGGTTAAAATAATCTGTAGGCCAGGCTTAACCCACGGGTCGGGCCCTAGCCCATAGGCTAACCCAGCCTAGCCCAACGTGGGTAATCATGGGCCAAGGTTGGCTTATTCTGATGTGATGCATGTACAGTCATGTATAGTGCACATGACCGGTATTTGGGTCGGCTCAACCTAATCCAATATTATGTAATTATTGAATTTGAGCTCAAACATTGATTGAACTAAACCAGACTTGATTAATCTATATCAATTCAGGGTGGTTCCGAATTGGTCTGACTTTTCAAGTCAGTTTAACCTAAGTAGAACTTAATCTAGTCTAAATTATATTAGTCTAGGGTGGTTCCAGATCAGTTAAATGAGGATTAGAGATCGGTTCAATTAGGTACCGGTGAATCGAGTTTGATTAGACCGATTTAACTATGGTTCAAGTCAATTGAGGGCTAATTGGTATTATTGATATTGATGATGTTGGAAAGAGATGTTTTAAATGTGCTATTTCATCCCGATATAGACATGACTAGTGTAAGATTATATTATTTCCCTGCCAAGGGCAGGTAGGGCGATTCCCTTCGGGGATTAGTGGGCCATCAAACGTGGCGGCTGGACGATTTCTCCATTCGCTGTTGGGAGGAACATGTCCCCACTTTGGCTGAGGGACGTCACTCCATCCGCTGTTGGGAGTGCGATATGAGTTTGTCTCCATCCGCTATTGGAAGAACACAAACTCATCCCATAGGATAAAGCCTCTCCATCCGCTGTTGGGAGAGTGCTCTTTCGTGCATTTGATATACGTCAATGGGATGATTGATTTTTTATCATGCATTCATTTTGAGTGACTTTTGGGGTTCCTACTCAGTGTTGCTGAATTTTCTTTGTTTTTGATTTTCAGAGTAGCTTCCCACTAACACTAAATTAGATTCTAGTGGAGAGCGGACCTTACTCTACCGCTAGGTAGAGCCACTTGGATGATTCTTCAAGTTAACATCTCTATGTTTACCTTTCTACTTATGACTTGATAAATAAATAAATTGTAATAAATATTTATAATGATGAATAAAGTGATGTTTATCTATTTGGCTCTGTATGTGTGGAAAGATGCTATCCTGAAAAAAAAAAAATCCATAATGTGACAGTTGAAGTCCTATTTTCTTTAGTTTTTAGGTGAGTTTTTAATGGTTGGTTTTACGACCTTTGTTTTAGATCGATTGAGGGGCCTACAAATTGAGGGTTGAAAAACTCATGAACAAAATTATGTAAAAATGATCAATATAAAGGGACCAAGTAATTAGGACTTTTGTGAATGTGGATGAGCATTGAACTTAAGATTGATAGCTACGGAAATGGTCAGTTTATCTGCAAGGATAACGTAACAATGATGATTTGGGAGTGAGGTAAAAAGAAGATGGAACAGTTAACTTTGATACCCAAGAGTGAACACACATGGGAGAGTTAATTTATGGAAGTGATCTCTTTTCCTTGCAAGTTTCTTTTTCCTTTTTACTCATGAGTTGTTTTTATTTTGTCTTTTCTTTTAATTTTGTTTTTGTAAGGACAATGAAATTTCAATTTGTGAATTTATGATCCTAATGATTGTCTATAGTTGGAAAAGAAACTCTTTTTGGAGACTCAGAATAACGTAGTTTAAGTACTTGGTTATGGACACGTTTAATGGAAAGCTAAAGATGTCCTAAACGAGGTGAGTCGAAGAACGAAAAAGTACTTTATGAAGAAGATGGATTAGCGTATCTTGTGGATGTTGATAACCTAGAGTGTTTGGTGTGCAGTGATATAAGTTATGTTTTCAGGGGATTTCACTGAACTCAGATGATTTATTGACCATTGTGCTAAGCTCTTATGCTCTGCTACTCCTCTTTCTGTTTATTTTTTCTTAAATTCTCGTTACCAAAGGTGTAATGTGGGCTGGGTAGCATGTGGATCAAATGAGTTCCTCAAATGAATGCCACAGCCTGTAAAGTTCACCTGATGCCTATGTAGATGGATGGAGATCTTCAAAGAGAAAAAGACCGCAGTTACTTGTAGGAGGCAATCCACTCCTGACAGTTATATTACTTTGGCATAGTATGGTTATAGGAAATTTATGTTGCAAAATGTAGTTGTGTGAATGCAACTTTGCTCTGCACTTTTTGGAATTGAGAAACATATTTTAGGTTTCAGATTTCTTCAACATTATTCCACAAGTGTCATCAAGTTATGAGTTCTTGTGCGGTTTAAAAATGACATAGCACTTGTGCTAGTTGAGGGAAGTAATAAACTGCAAAGATTATGATTAAGACTATTCATTTACACGAAGTATGATATGCACATAACTTCAACTTTGACAGTGAGATGTTCTTTAGAGTGGTTCTTCAGATTATAGTTCTAGATGTCTGTCCTCTCCATGTTGTCTTGAATTCAGACTAAATCACTGCATCGTTGATGGAAGCATTTCAATGGATAGTTAGAAGATTTAGACCATAAATTCATTAAATTCTTATGTTCATCGGAGATAGCATCAGTGACATCACATTGTGGACCCAAAATATGCTTATGTATACTCAACATTCAACCATGCATTATGTGTCTCAACAAAACTGAACTGTTTTTAGTTTGTTGAACTTGTGGTGGGTAACAAAGAAGTTTTTATTTGACTTTGCTTCTTGATGGTCTGTATATGATTGGATTTTCTTTACTTAATGCTGCAATCGGTGATCTCAGATCCTTGGCTTATAGGTAGAGCCATTAAATCATAGTGTCTAATTATACCGTTCTGTGATGGTGCAGGTCTGGGATCCGGGGGGACAAGAAAGGCTGAGAACCTCATGGGCAATGTATAATTGAGGGACTGACGCCATTATTGCTGTGATAGACAGTACTGATTGAGCCAGGATCAACATAATGAAGGCTGACCTTTTCCGGCTGCTGCAGCACCGGGACCTTGAGCATACTGTGGTCCTTGTGTTTGCCAACAAGCAGGATCTCAAGGATGCCATGTCGCCTGCTGAGATCTTTCCCTCCATAGCATCAAGAATCATGATTGGCACATTCAGGCCTGCTGTGCTCTCACAGGTGAGGATTCGTATGATGGCTTGGGATGGATTGGTAAGCCAACAACGTGATATTAGGTCTTGGACTTTCAAACACACATCATCTTTATATTCCCTTCGACATTGAACTTGGTTTCAAGGTTGTAGGTATCCTTCCTGTATTAGTAAAATCAATTGGCGAGCAAAAGAGTGATGTACCATTTATATGCTGAGCAATTCGGAACATAGAAATCTTTCCTCAACTCGGTCTGTGAACTGGGGGAAAAACTTCCAATGCAGCTGAATAATGATTCATTAGGGAAGAAGAGTAAGAATGTGTTTAATTTATAGGTTTTACATGGATGCAAGGAGCATTGTCATAGCTTTGGGAGTAGTCGGTGTTGGGTCCAGTCCATAGGTGGGCTTGGACCAAATAATTGGGTCCGAGCCCAAATCAGTTAATTAATTAGATAGGGTTTCTTTTAAACAGGGCAGTTGAGGAAACAAAGCAACAGCAAGGAAAAGAAGCAGCGAGCGGCGTGCGAGCGCACTGAGAGAAAGGGAAGAGAGAGAAGAGGAAAGAAGAAAACTAGGATTTTGAGTTTTTCTGCTTGACGATCGGTGACCAAATTTCGTCGGTTTTGGCTCAGATTTGATGTGAAGAATCCTTGTAGTAAACTCTACAATCCTAACGGTGCTGATCTACGGTTTATCCTTTCTAAGATGTTTTCCTGTTATGTTTACTTGATGAGATCTAAAGTTTTACTTAGATGAGATCCATTTGGATGATGATACATTGTTGAGCTAAGATATCTCATCTTGATGTTACTATGATTCTCTTGTTATTTTAGAAAAGATATATTGTAAATCTGTTATCATTATTGGTGATAGTGGAAGTTTAAAGTGGACTACGGTCCCGTGGTTTTTCCCGTATTGGGTTTTCCACGTTAAAAATTCGGTCTCACTTGTGATTGATCAGTTGTTCTGATATTTATATTGTTCTGATTACTTGCTTATAATATCAAATTGGTATTTTTGATGATGAACCTATTTTGATATACAAAGAAGGAAAAATATTATTCTGCATTAACAGGTTTTTTTCCCAACAGTCCGTGTACAACCCCTATTGGTAACTCGATGAAGTTCGATTATGGCAAAAATCTTGGTTAAATCAGCTTGAAGTATTAGGCATGCAATCTTGCTGTCCTGAAGAACCCTTCCACTCTTTGAATGTCCCAACTGATGTAGTCGAAGATTAATCGTGCATTGCACGAGTCTTAGAACTTGGATAGCTTTGTTGTAGTTAATAATCAGTGCAGTAATTGTGGAAAAATAGTCATGCAGTGACAAAATACGACTCCGGGAACATCAGAAGAGAAATCCACCAGTTCATACTTCTTTTTTCTTCCCTATGAAAAAAGGACGGACACGACGAGGACAAAACAATCACCGGAGAAGATGATAGGAAATGGAGTGCATGATAAGGAAGAATCGTGTGTCATGAACTCTTAGGTCTGATGATCTCCTTCTCAGGTTTCAATGCATCACGTCTCTCTCTCTCTCTCTCTCTCTCTCTCTCTCTCTCTCTCTGTTTTCTCTTACTGAGTTTGATCCCGAAGGGATGTTCGTGTAGAGAGGAAAAGTTTGGGGATGACACAGAGTGAAAGGGATGTTTATGTATAGGGAACGTGGTATTTCTCTTACACGAGATGCACACATTCTCATGGGCAAAGCGACGGTGCATTTGTGCAACAAAAAAGTCTCAAAGCAACAACAAAGTCGGAAAGTAAGGTGAAGAGGATACAGAAGAATAACATTGACTGATCTTAACGTTGTCTCTATCAAAGCATAGAGGGATTAGAAAGAAAAATTGTTTTTATCAATGTTTATGTGAAAATGTTGAACTCCGGTTTGGGATAACTGAAGAGAACATTTCCTTACAGTTTATTATTCTGACACAATAAAGAATTTTAGATTTACAGTTTAATCAATACTATTATATCTATAAAAAAAAATTGAAGTCAGCAGATGAGGGCATAATTTGGTCAATCTGCACAGCTCTATTAATGATGCACTTGTTTTGGTACAATGTAAGGAGAGTGCAGCTGTCAAAACCCAGAAAAGCAAAAGTGCAAAGGAGAAAGAGGACAAGGAGGATGAACCAAAGAAAAAGACGAGCATGAACAACAGAGAGAGAGAGAGAGAGAGAGAGAGAGAGGGGTGGGGAATTGGTGGAATTCTGTCTTCGAGTTTAGCTGGAAAGGAAAAAGGATGGCACCAAGCAAGGAACAACTCTGAGCAATTAGAATTGAAGCAAGGAAAAAGGATGCGTTTGGTTTTCTGCAAACACAGTGCATCGTAAAAGGTTCACATTTGACCACGCTTTCGAACGCCGTTGAAGGCTGAATAAAGCTCCTCCCTGCCCCCCTCTCCTCCAAACCTAAGCCTACAAGAGGCTTTGGGCATTGCCTCCACCTTCGTTACACCACACAACCATCTTTCTCCCTCGCTTCTTCTTCTTCTTCTCTCCTGTTTGCTTTTGAGGCAGTAGAAAGTTGCCATGAATTGCCTGTCGGTTGATCAGATATCTGAGTTCCAAGAGGCCTTCTGCCTCTTTGACAAGGATGGAGATGGTCTGTTCTTCTTCTGCCATCCTTTTTCTTGCTTTCTTTATTCTTAGTTCTCTTGTGTGTGCTTTTTTAGGAGTATTTTTTTATATATTTTTGTTTGGTTTCGTTCTGGCATTTTGAACTTCTCTTCCTTCTTTTTGCTCTGCTAAGGAGGAAAGAAAAGGGATGTTACCTTGTTTTGGTTGATTAGATATATGATCTATAGTTAAGTTTGGAGTCCCTTTGGGCTAATGAATTGTTTGAATCTTTTGTTAATGGTTTATTGTTTTGTTCATGATATATGACCTATTGTTTTTGTTAATGGTTTATGGTTAATCGATCTTTTGTTTGATCAAAAGATAAACGCTGCTTCATATTCATGCAAATGGCTTTTGTCTCTGTTTGGAAACTTCAGTACTATCATGTCACAAGCATCTGTGAATCTTCTCTTTCACTCGAGTTGCTCACGTTAATGTGGAGAATTCTCTCTTACAGAAGATAGATAACTTGATTGCAGACCTTATCAGCCAAATGAGAGACTTTTGAGGCTAGAGTTCAACTTCACATCATCAATCACAGTCATTTTGCACCTTCTTATGCTCTCACATTAGCGCCCACCTACAGGATAAATCTTTGAAGTTGCTTCTTTTCGTACTTAATTGGGCACTTTGTTTCCTCTCTAAACGTTGCTTTGATAGGCTGCATTACGATCGACGAATTGGCCACTGTAATCAGATCATTGGGTCAGAACCCGACTGAAGAAGACCTGAAAGATATGATCATGGAGGTTGACATCAACGGCAATGGCACCATAGAATTCACAGAGTTTCTGAACTTAATGGCTCGAAAGATGAAGGTAGGAAGGAACACAAGCACCAGTGAGTTGAGCTCCAAAAATGCTAATCATTTGGGGCGTAGAAACTTGCGTGACTTGCTACAGTCTAAATCACTTCAGGAATGACATCTTGTCCTCCCCTGGCATTGTAGGAGACTGATGCTGAAGAGGAATTAAGAGAAGCTTTTAAGGTGTTTGACAAAGACCAGAATGGATACATCTCAGCCAGTGAGGTAAATGTGATCTGTACTGTATTATGAGGGGTTTTTTTTTTTTTTTTTTGGAATATAAGATAAACGTCAGAATAGGACTAACCATTGTTTTAATGGCCATGTTCTTCCTGCACATATAGTTGAGGAATGTGATGATCAACCTTGGGGAGAAGATAACAGACGAGGAGGTCCTCCAAA
The DNA here is from genome assembly GCA_024322285.1 of Musa beccarii. Lineage (NCBI taxonomy): Eukaryota > Viridiplantae > Streptophyta > Magnoliopsida > Zingiberales > Musaceae > Musa > Musa beccarii. The sequence continues at coordinate 26,517,653 of CM044395.1, read as the reverse complement.
TGATCAAGGAAGCTGACACCGATGGTGATGGACAAGTGAACTTTGAGGAGTTCTCCAGGATGATGATGGTTGTCTGAGCTTGTGGATGTGCAGAGCATCTAATCCATAAACTCAAAATGAGAAGTCTGGCTTTTTGGTTTTTGTTCTTTCTGGTGTCAGTGTAAAATATTTGTTATTTTTTCTTCTATTTCAACACATTCTTGATGATCTTCTTGTTGGTTAACATGGAATTGCAGAAGATACAAAACTCACTGTGTCACCTGAGAGACAAGAAAATTTAATGTAAAAGAAGCAAGAAAGAAGAGACCATAAATTGCAAAAGGAGCCCATAATTTTCCAAACCAAAGAATTATAAACTCATGCATGGACTTGATCACTCCAGACAAAAGAAAAATGGAAGTCCTATAGACAAAATGCATCTTTCAAGTCAAATGATGCCAAGAGAGAGAGGGAAGAAAGATCGAGAGAGGCATGATATCAGTGACTGTGTATCTGCAGGATAACAGAATGAAGTGTACAGTGCTGCAAAGTTCGATTAAGCCACCATAGTACATAGGCAGAAACAACAAAGACAGCAGTAAACGACCCAACCAGACTGCCATGCAGAAGGAACACTGCAAAGGAGAAGAAAGGTAAGAGCACAGAATGCTGAAAACAAAGGTTATGCAGCAACTGACCATAGACAGAAGCTTCATGGGAGCATTGCATGAAGCCCACTTAGGCTTTGTGGTATATAGAGACAGGAGAAGATGGAAAAACAACAATTCGGAAGATGGGTTTGAATCCGAAGTTGGATAAAATTGGTACGCCATGCTGCTATACACGAATCTGTAGCAGCATCTTGGATGATGGCACAACTAAAAAAGATAATGAGTAATGCAAATACACATATGGCGACCAGATTTATCACTTCTGATCGAAATAAATGCAGATTCACAGTGCTAAATCTCAACAAATAGGTTTTCCCGCCGGCATCAATTTGCTTTGCGCTAGAGAATGAATTGCAGAAATTTTCAGGACATTTACGGTCACATTGTTGGGAAGTTGTTTCACTTATAAAAGAAGATCAGATACTAAAAGGTTTAAGACTAATTATAGCTTATCTCCTATAATTAGTTACCTTTAGTATTTCAATTTTTATACCTTTAAAAGTTATAGTGGATTCCTATACTTACGAAAATAAAACATTTAATCCCGTTTCTCCTCACATTGTCGACGAAAATATCATACATGCTCAACGATAAACCGAAATAATGTAAAGTTAGCACGTGTTTAATGATATACTCTAAGGTATTTCGTCAGCTGAGTCAAGAACGTGAAAAAAAAACGAGATTAAATGTTGTACTTTCATAAATATAAAGATCTCAATATGTTTTAAAAGTATAGAAATCGAGATGCTAAAGATAACTAATTACAAGAGATAATATATAATTAGTCTAAACATTTATGATTCAATAGAAGTCCCGCCTCTATCTCAAACAAAATGTGTATGCTTTGCCTTGTAACCTACATAAAAGCATGAATTTTATAAGTCACAGGACAACCCTAATCAGATCAAACAGGAATAAATCAGTTAAATACTTGTTACATTAATTCCCTACTTAGGTGTAAAAGATGAGCAAGTTAAATGTGGATTCATGAACAAATACAAAGTCACCTTGTATGACTACCTCTCCGTGAATGTCTAATCAAAATGTCTGATTGACAGAAGAATCTCCGTAGGGTTCAGTTCTCTACATAACTTACAGGACATGTTCCTGGAATTAGGCATTTGCTAATTTAGCACTGCAGCTCATGAACAATCAAATTCATATTCAGTCATGCAGCTTGTATAAATAGAGGTACATGCCAGTTCAAATCATTTACCTTGTAAAATTTTTGATATCACACCAATGAAACAAAGGATTACATCCCAGACAACTACCCTGAAGAATATGATAATTTTACTTCTTTCATGAAAAGTTTGTATTTTTTTGGGAAGTACCAATCAAATTTATTACAGATCTCAGCTGCAGAATAAAATCCCACTTATTAATCGTTACAGCCAAATACTTGTTGTGCCAATGGTTGCACTAGGTTACTGACTACTACGAGTAGATATCTATGCAAGAACAAGACCTGGTGGAACATTAGAAGAGGGCCACCAATTAACCAAAGTAGTTTACTATCCTATTTATTCTCAGAGTTGCAAATATCAAGCTTGGCCATTCAAATGCCATGAAATTGTCCCATATATTTTCAAGGTTATACTCCGTTATTGATCTAATAAAATATGACAACTACAAACAACTTGACTTTTTTTTTATATCAACACTTAATAAGATGCAAGCAATTTAAAACTTTGTTATTAGCGACGCCACAGGATAATTCACTAGCACTAATATGAAATTAGTCTCAGATCAACATAACATTTGAATTGCAAACATGCAAGGGCCATGTGGATGCTACACCAACAACTATTAGATTCGTTACATATGATAAAATATCATGATATACGTAAACTATCATGATATAAGCAAATATGGAATGATAATTTTGTATTCTTTTTAATCCTCAATCAATCTATGATTTGAGGATTAATCATATATTCAAATATAATGCATGATTTGAATATATGATTGAGGAAAATCTCTCACTCACATCTTGTATAAATATGTATCGTCTCGATGAATGAGATCATTCTTTTCACAACAAATTTTTTATGATATCAGTCTTCTTACTTCAGGCAAAGCTTTCTTTTCCTTTTCCCTATTGATTGACTGCTATTCCTCTTTCTCGCCTACTCTATTGTTGTTTTATAACTCTTCCTGCTTTCGAATTCTAACATTACACCAAAGACAAAGACGCATAACTCTTCCTTACTAATCTCCTAGTGCGATCTGCTTTGCAACATATTTCTACTTGGTAGGTATTCCCTTTGCTCCTACCTACTACTCAACATTTTCATCGGCATCTTGGTCCTCTTCTTATCAATTGTCAAACTCACTAGTGCCTCGGATCCATGGTCAATCTCTCAACAATAGTCCATTGCTTACCACCATCCTTTGGACTGTACCATCAACACTCGCGATTGAGAGGACCCAAGAGAGAATGGAATAGATCACCCTTATCTACACATCTAAGATCAGATCCTCTCTTGTGCACTTCTCAGATATGATCTTCTTCATTAGATTAGATCTTCTCATTTGTACTTATCACATCTGATCTCCTCCAATAGATCATATTTCTATCATATGTGCATCCAAACCAGACTATCAATTGGTTCTGGATTTCTCTTATTAGATCATAACATATTCTCAGCATGTCTTCCTTCTCTACATCTGATGCTTCAATTATTGTTTCATTAGGAAATAATAATTCATCTCAACCTACAAGGCTTATAAAATATAACAGCTCTAATCTTCTTTAAGCTCTTCAAATACGGTAACTATATATCTTGATGAGCACAATTCACTAATTTTCTCTTTGGATGTGATCTATTAGGCTACGTCGATAGCTCTCTTAGTTATTCACTAGAAAAAAATTCAAATATTAGGAGAACCCATCTCTATGGCTAATCTTGATCACAAGTTATGGCTATGACAATATCATCTTATTCTATAATTTATTCAAGTCTTAATTGCTAGCTCCATAGCACTACTAATCTGTTTAAGCAGCTCTGTAGTAAAAGCATGATTCAAGTTATAAACTACCTTTACTAATCGCTCTTGCACTTGTATACTAAATATTTTATCTATTCTAATAAAAATAACACAAGAGAAAAATATTACTACTGATTATATACAAAATCTAAAAGTTATTATAGATGATTTGACTTTAATAGGTCATCCCCTAAGAAAAAAAGAATCATCGTTATACTCTCAATAGCCTAGGAGATGAATATAAGGAACTATTGCTAAATTTAGGTACATGACTTATCAATGTCATTTGAAAATTATATGATAAGTTGATTAATCATAAAACATATATGAAATGAGAAGACAAAAAAATGAAACCAATTATCACAACTCAATTCAATTAAAAATATAAAGGAAAAGGTAATCAAAGTAACAACAACTTCAATAAAAGATTGAACAAGATGCCTCTTGGATATATGGGAAATAACTTCAACTATAACTATTAGCAATTCTAGCATTCCAAGAATAATAATCAATAAAAAATCATCCGTCAGCTCTATGAGAAAATCGAACATATGATCAAAGTCTATCGATCTCGACCCAAGTTTACTACTACACCCAATTAGCCTCATGCAAACATCGTGACTACTCTGATTACCTATCTAAGTAATTAGATTGTTGACTCGGGTGCTTCTCACTATATCACTTCTGATTTATAGAATTTATCTATCCACATAAACTATAGAGCTAATGAAGACATCATCATTGGTGATGGTAATAGAATCCCTATCACTTATATTGGTTCCACAATATTTAATTCATACATAAACACTTTTAAACTCAATATTTTATGTACACCTTATATATAAAAAAAATTATTTATCTCTCAAGTCTGAAAACAAAATAATACAATTATTGAGTTTTTTCGTAACTCGTTTCTTATAAAGGATATGAGTATGAAAGTATCCTTAATCCGAGGTCAAAATAAAGATAATAATTATGATTGGTTATTAGCTTTACAAAACATCTAGCCAATCGCTTATGCTTCAGCTACTACACTAATCAATTTGTGGCATCATTGCCTTGGTCATCCATCATTCTCAATTCATCAATAGCTAATTTCTCATTACTTCCTTTCAACTTTTAAATCAAGTAGAATTATAACTCGTGATGCTTGTCTTAATAATAAAAGTCATAGATTACTTTTTAGAATATCTTTCATATCTTGTTCCATTCTTCTTGAAATCATTTACATTGATATTTGAGGCCTTGCGCCAACCATTTTCTTTTATAATTTCATATTTTATGTCATTTTGTAGATTACTTCACTAAATATATATATTATATCCTCTCAAATATAAATCTAAAGTCACTATAATCTTTACTCATTTTAGAAAGCTGGTTGAGAACTTATTTCAGTTTACTATTAAAATAATTTACTCTAATGGAGGAGGTGATTACTAAGCTCTAACAACTCATCTTTCATCATGTGATATACAACATCTCATATTATTGTTACACACACCTTAACTAGTTAGTTTTGTCAAACGAAAGCACCAACATATAGTTGAGATTGGTCTCACCCTCCTACACTAAGCTTCTATGCTACTAACTTTTTGGTCAGTAGCCTTTGATTCTATGCTACTAACTTTTTGATTTGAAATTTTTCATTCAATGAAACTATATTGGAAAGTTGTATGAACTTAGAGTGCAACTAAGAGTAGTGAATAATTAAATCAATAAGTAATAACAATGAAAAGTATGAAAAAAATATACACCGGATTTATAATAGTTCGGTCGTCGTGACTTAGGTTTACTCTTAATTTCTCTTCACTCGAGGCCATCGGCTACCACTACTGATTTTCTTTCCAATGGGAGAAGATCAACTATCCTTATTATAATTTTTTTCTCCTTTTTACTGGCTTAGGAGAGAACCTTTACAACTCTTTTTTATAACAAGCTCTCACACCTCTTTTAGAATGAACTTTAGATTTGAGGAGGAGAGCACTCAACACCTTTCAAGAGTTTATAACACTTTAAAATCATAAGCTTTTCGTTCACTTTTCATTCTTGAACTCGACAGGCATGAGTGAGATATTTATATGCCCCAAATGGCTTCAAAAATAGAGCCAAAAATTTAAATCCTTGAGTTTTTGGGTACTAGTGGTACTATCGTCTAACAGAGCCTGAGAGACTAGGCTCTGATGGTACCATCGCTTGCTTGGATGGTACCACCGTCTGACATGGCCTTAAAGACTATGTCTAGGTGGTACTACTGCTAGTTTGGATAGTACTACTACCTAACATTAGGCGATACTATTGCTTGCCCTAGCGGTACTACTCTTGGATTTTTTAAAAAATGTACATTTTGTACTTTCCAACTCACGGGTGGTACCATCACCTGGTTTGGTGGTGCCACCGCTTGACCCAACTTTAGGTTATTGAATTTATCTTTCAATATCCCTAATTCAACCTTGATTCAGCCCTGGTTCAAGCCCACTAGGCTCCTAATTAAGTTACCCTCGTTACACTCTAAAATCAAATTAATTATACTCTAAATAACTTTGATCAAGATATAGCAATTACAATCATAAAGCTTACGTTGTCCAATATGTTATTTTTCATCTGACACTTCGTCCTACAGTGCATCATCCATTCCTTCGGCGTATTGCCCGACCTATCGGCATGTCGACCTCTTGTAGCATCCGATCTTCTTAGTGCAATACTTGATCCTTCAGGCCCGATGCTTAAACTCATGGCTCGAAGTCTATCTTTCGACACATAGACCAATCCTCCGGCCCGACGTACAATCTCAGACATGATGCTTTCCTACCCAACGTTTGATTTTACTTTGATGATTTGCCTTTCCATGATTGAAGTTTGTCTTGCATTACTTTTCTCAGACGCTCATTAGTTCATAAACTCATTAATTGATTTCATCATCAAAATCCGAGATTCAATAAGACGAACATGCAAAATGCCAAAGAAATCACGTCACTCTCTATAACTAAGTGACTCAAATTATATAATGACAATCCTACTACATATCCCATGTAATACCAAAAAATACTTAGCTCATTGTAATATTAATCTCTTATATGTCAAGACATTTTATTTGTAGTCAACAAATTATCATAATTTATACATTGGCCCTCCATTATGCATTAGTTTGCACTAAAATGTGTTATGCGATATCTTAAAGAGAAACTCATAGACTTTTCCTTCATAAATACTCATTACTCCATCTTCATACCTTTATCGATGCTGATTAGATAGGCAACACTAATGATAGAATATATCTATCAGTTTACGTTATCTTATTTGGAGTAAATTTAATCAGTTGAAATTTCAAAAAACAAAACACAATCGTAAGAACTACCATTGAAGATGATATCGAGTCATTACTATCATTGCTACAAAACTCAATTTGGTCACCAATTGACTATACGAACTTATCATCACCGTAAACTACTTATACATAAGTTTGATGTTCCATTCACACAAAATATATTACCATCGATTTTCACTTTGTTAGAGATTAAATTGTCACACATAACTATATATTTCTCACATCTTGTCAGACATAACTACATATTTCTCACATCTATATTTTTAATCATCTAGCTATCTCCCACGTAAAATCTCTTGACCTTAGGATATTTTAATTGTATCGATCAATGATTGACATCTTTAACGAAAACTTAATCTTACAAAAATATGATAAAATATCATGATATAGATAAATATGAAATGATAACTCTATATTCCTTAAATATTTTAATCTTCAATCAATTTATAATTTAAAGATCAATCACAGAATTAAATATATGATTCAAAAATTGAGAAAAATCTTTTCCTAATATGCATTACTTCATGAACAAGACATCCCCTTCACAATATAAATTCTTCAACATAAATGTTGAAGGATGCAGAACAAACAATGAATCTCAACAGTCGCATGTTCTGATTCTACCAAGAACAACATATTCCATATCCCATATGGCAGTTCTCAACCATCATTTTCTAGTACAATGAATCAAATATTTCGGCTGATCAGTGAATTCTCACATGCCATGGCATTATTTGGAAATAAAGATTTCTTATATTAAAACAGAAAATACAAACAGTAAAAATTCACTTGCAGAGGCTCATGATACGACTTCCATTGTTCAGAAAACAACTACAAACCAGCTAACAAGTTCACTACTACCATACTATTTGAAATAAGAAGCAGCTAAGGCAACCTATGTGATAAGAATAAATCACAAACTGGAATTGAAACTGGTTAAATATTGTAACTAACAACAACAGTGTGTCACAGAGCAACAACAGCTTCCATTTGGTGTCAAGTACAAGCATATGCATGTTGACTAGTCGACACATAAAATGGTTGACCCACACTGTAGACTTCAATTAGACAGCATAAATGGCTGCAGAAATGTTGAGGTGATTTTGTTTATTCTGAGCCACAACCTATCTCTCTCCAGAATGATATGCTTTAAGAACCTGTCAAGATAAAGAAAGCACTCACAGTTACAGAAGTTATTTGGTGGTCTAATGTAGCAAATGCTGCCTACAACATCAAACAACCTTGAGATGAGTAACCATGTCTTTCTGATACATGGTACATGTGCTTTTGACTCCACTGATCCGCTTAAAATAACTGCAAAATCTAAATCAGCAAAGATAGTTAAATGAAAATCCATATAAATATCAGCAGTATAAGAAAGAAGGATGAATAAGAAACGATTCCCTTGGTGGTAAAGCGCCACTCTTTTCTAGACCTTCCTGACAACAGATACAACTGACGTAATTAAAGTGAGATTTAGATGCCAAAATTGATAAGAGAACCACCAAGAAAAAGGAAGTGTAGAGATGCATAGATGTCTCATCTACTTATGACTATTGGAAGTAAGATAGCCTAGTTTCTCAGCCAAGCCAACAATATCATCATCCTCGCCTCTTTCAACCCACTCCGGTCCACCCTTCTCTTCAATCTGTTCTTTCAACAACGCCTCCCAAAACTCATCATTCAATTGTGCAGATCCACCTTCATGCTTCTCTCCTGGTTTATTCTCATCTTCTTTATTCCTTCCAAGGCCGTGTATTTCCAGTGACAAGCCATCCAATTGGAAGATTTCAGGTTCATAAACCCCTTCCAGCTTTCCCGTTTCAATGTCAAATGGTGGCTCAAACTCCTGTGCCTCGTTTGTCTCCTCTTCACCATGACAAGGCCCTGTTTCTATTGGTCGTCTCCTTTTCTTTGAAATGGCTTCCTCAAGCTCTTTCCTTTTTTCTTGCTGCTGAACCAACTGCTGGAAGAAGTCAGGGTTTTGCAAAGCACATGCTAAGAAGGTCATCATTTGTTGCTGTTTTTGTTCTGTGGTTTGTACCCTTTCTTCCATGGCTTGAAGCTGTGTTCTAGTGTTCTGCTGCTCCTGCCTTAGCTTCACCACCTCTGCCATCAGAATGTTCTTATCTCGCTTTAACCTATCAATTTCTCCATCTAGACCAAAGTGCCCGACCTCCAGGAATGACCCTGTTGATTGCTGCCTTGGTAGAGGATTCAAAGGTGGTTTTCTTCTTTTAATGGTCTTTAGAAGATGCTTCTGTCCTCTAAGAAATCCTTCATTTGCAAATTCCCATCTATCTGGGTCCACCTTCCTAAAGCCCTGAGAAAAACAAGAGATTTTGTAGCTTCGACTTTGATGCACCAACCAATCAATCAAAAGGGTAGAAACAAAGATAATCTATCAAATGACGAAGAAACAAGTAGTCTAGCAAAGTCTATGATATCACAGAAGTTTCACTAGTGCAACGGTGGTTGATGAGAAGCCTCAAGCATGATAGTCTTCTAGTCCATCCTCTATAAAAAAGAAAAAACTTAGCACAGATTAATAAATATTAAACGATGAAAAGGGTATTTCAATTAAGCTGGAAGGAGACATTGGTGAGAGAATGAAAAAATGTGTCCATCGTCAATTTTACCTCAAAAAAGGAAATTTATACAGCAAGCAGATTCTCAGCACAAATAATCTTCTCGTTCTCTTCATTCTTCTTTCTTCTTCTTGTCTTTCTATTATTGATATAAAAACAACAATTATTGCAAATGTCTGTTCTGTTTTATATAATATTAGAAGTTGCAGTATGAGGAATTCAAACCATTTCGTTGATCAATAATAACAAAGAAGGATATAAAAGGTACTTAGCTCTTCTGCATCATTAAGTTGAGTTGCTAGAACAATCAATCTGCCACTTTAGTACCTGTTACAGTTCTATATGGTTCCAAAAATTCTTTGCATGTCAGACTGAAAGATGAAGCAAAAAACACTAGTTGTGTTCACCATATTTCTGTTTTAGCTGACTTCATACAGGCTCATTCCACTTCCAAAGAATAAAAAGTAAGACACCCAATAGAATCATAGAGGTGCCAAGGTGAAAGAATAACAAGCATAGTATTTACTCGTTGTTACAGAAGAAAACAATTAAACAAGCAAAATTTAAGAGTTGATGTGCTGTGACTAAGAGACTAGGAGAAAATTATACTTTTGAGAATGCTAGAATGTTAATGCTAGAACTCTTCAAAACCTAGAAGTTACTTCCTCTTAAGCATGTGAATGGAAGTTAAGATAGAAAGCTAACAATGAAATGGAACGATCATAGTCCCTCATTTAAGTAGCCAAGATATGAGGTAGATAAGGTGAAATTTTAAAGTAATTGGACCAGACAAGAACCAAATAAGATGCCAACAGAGTAACTAGAGATTAATAATCATGAATAATCATCAGTTGTTTCTATATAGTTCCCAATTACTGCCAACAAAGGGCATCTTATTATCAAAAATTTTGATGGCTATCATCTGATTATCCAGATCATCAAATTATAGCAAAGTGTTGGGTATGTTAACCTCTCAATGCTTTCATCCAAAATAAAACTTCTTGATGTTCCTAATCTAAATGATTTTAAATGCATTGCAACCTCACAGCAAAACAGTGTCAATGCATTCAATTCGACAATGATGAATGTGAGGAACTAAACATATGTTAACATCTGAAAAGAAAGTTGATGGAAGAGCTCTAGGTATATATAGGGTGAAAATTGTAATAAAGAAGGTAGGATTGATCCATCGTCCAATTTAATGAGGAACAAATAAGGAGAGACGAAATCCACATTACATATTCAATTTGTTGCAATCTTCTTAACCTTTTGTTGCCTTAACATAAAGTTTTATGATAAAATAGAAATATACTTTACAAACACAAGAAAAATTGAGATGCAAAAGGAAGTCATTTGCGTTAAAATGAATTCCAACTGCGTCCCCTTTCCAAAAACCAAAAAGCTAAATAGAATCACATGAAAATTCATATAGGCATTACTTCAAAAACTTACATATGTGTTGAGCTGCCTAACGAAGCTGGAGAAATTGTTGTGCTTGAAATACCTCGGCAGAAGGGTCACAGCAAAAGCGTGGGGATCCCGGACCACGAAGCTATTACACGTGAGGCTCCAGGAGACCACCTGATCGGTTACCGGGTCATCGACCATGTCGAAGGTCTTCGTAAGGAAAGGCGGCGGCCCAACTTCGTGCAGCCCCTCCATCGGCCGTGGAGGCTCCATAAGAGGATCTTCTATGTTATAGGAACTCGTCTCCGGGTACTCCTCTTTCACTATATCGGGAAGAGGATCCATGACTGCAGCCAAAACAGATCAAGCAATAGCAAGATGAGATTCTGATTCAAAAACCGCAAATGAAAGTAGAGAGAATGTCGGCAACAAGTAGTTCCTCACAAGAAACCCATCAAAAGAGAGTAACAAACGGATCTGTCTACTGGCAAAGCTAATCAATCAGAGAAAGACGGGACTCTGATGCAAGAAATGCAACCTAATAAAAAAAAATAGAGAAGAAACCATGGAAACTATGATTAAAGAGCAAAAAAGCTGATCTCTTTTCAGGCGTTAAAGCAGGGGTCCGAGGAAAAGAGGGAAAGGAGAGCACGAGCAGATTAAAATCTGGTGAAGAAGCAGGAAACGGTATGAGAGTGAGAGGAGGACTCGCCTGCTGATACAAGTCTAACTAACTGAGCTGGGGAGGGGAAAGAGGAGAAGATAATATGGGCGGTGGGAGTGTGAGCTCAACGCGCTGCGTGTGTGTATGGCTCAGTAGTTCTTCGAGCAGTGGGATGGAGGCTTTCTCGTCGTTGAGGAAGGAAGGAAAGGAAAAAGGAAAAGGGGACGGCGTTAAATAGGGATGGGACAGAAGGTTCCAGAGCGACAGGGTGGGGCCGGCCGGTCGTGGGACTTGGCCGGCCGCCGTTGGTTCCGCTTGGGGCTGGGGTCTCCTCCGCCACCCGTCTTCGGCAGATATTATCCCACTCGAATGTGGTCGCCGATGGTGAGGACTGACGTCCTTGCCGACACAAGACAATTGAAAGAGGAGAAAAGGACACCTAATCGCTCTTTTAATTATTTTTCTTTTTCTTCTAAATTTCTTGGTAATTATTTTTCTCTCTTTAAGAATTACAAACTTCCCTTCATATCTTCGTAACTTGATGATTGTGGCTATATAATTGCAGCAAACATTTATCTATTGGGTCTTTTTGTCTTGATAACGGACCTCTTGACACAGCCAATAAACTTTTAAAAGAGCAAATATTTTTATACTAAACGATTTTTTTAAAAAATAAAATTTTCGAAAAAATCTTTTATCTTAAAATTTTTTTGATATAGGTAAATTGATTTATCACACGACAACGGGCTAAAATTTCTTAAAGATTGAGGTTTTTTTTTCTCATGAATTTATCTTTTTAAAAATTCATTTTTCTCGTTGTCTGTACTTGAGTTACTTGGAGAAAATGTTTCTAGACCCATTTCGTATGGCATTGGACATATAAGCGGGTCCTCGCTGTGGGCCTTGTCACATGTGAGATAGCTGAAGAAGGTTCGTGTTCTCTTTCTTCCTTTTGTCTTCTACGGCGCCACGATGACTCCAAAGCTCGCCACGTTTCCTCCGACTTCCCTACGCGTCCGCCGCCAGCCATGTATGGACGACCGCCCGACGGCCCCTTCACTCCGCCTCCCTCTCTCCTTCTCTCGCCTTCTTCTTCTTCTTCTTCTTCTTCTTCTTCTTCTTCCGGGTGCCTGCGAGTCCTTCTCAGTCGCCGAAGAGGATGTGGGCGTGGCCGCGCCCGCCGTATGCGAAGGGCTGTGAGGGCTTGGAGGCCGGTATCCGGGCGCTCTACCCCGTGATGCTGGAGCCGTCAGAGCTGCGATGGGCGTTCAACAGGAAGATCTACTCGATCCTTTCCGCCCAGATGCTCTTCACCGTCGCCGTCGCCCCTGCCGTCGTCTCCATCCACCCTGTCTCCCACTTCTTCGTCTCTTCCAGCGCCGGCCTCTGCCTCTACGTCTTCCTCGTCATCCTTCCACTCTTCGGTACCCATCATTTCTCTTTCTTCTTCTTTTCCCATATTATTACTTATAATTTGCTTTAGGCTACAATTCACTTTGTTCCAATTCGAGATGTCATCACGAGATAGAGTTGTTTTTGGCTCTCGTGCGTGTATATGTCTTTGAGATATCTGATGACGACTTCAACTTTCCTAAACATGCAGCGATACGCCCTTTGTATTACTACTACCAGCACTACCCACTCAATTATCTTCTCCTCGGCATCTTCATGCGTCACTCGGCTTCGCTGTTGGATTGACATGTGCCTTCACAAGATCGAGAACTATGCTGTCTAGGTCATGGAATAGTCTTGGTGTGGAGAAGATGGATGCATGGAGTTCTATCGGGCAACCTTATATGTTTATTGCTAACACTCCTAGTTAGTCCAATAGTTTGACATCGAAAGTGGGTGGAACTAAGATTGACTTATATAGGCTTGATGAGTGTATTATTAACAACTTCAGCTTAAGCATTTTGGCCAGTGGTTGATTGGCCAAAATGAATTGATAGACTAGTTAGCCCATCAGGTCAGGTCGTGACATTTGGTATCAGAGCCGATCTAGTATTCGGGTATGGGGAGATAGGCTTGAGTAGGAAAGGGCTACCTGTGGATGAAGTCAGAGAACTCATAACAGCGTGGAGCCATTGCTAGGCTATGCCTCACATGCACCATGCTAGGGTCTGATCTAGGCCTTGACGGGGACGTCAAGTCGTTTAAGTGTGAGAGATTGTAACACCCATAGTTAGTCCAATAGTCCCATATCGGAAGTGGGTGAGACTAAGATTGGCTTATATGGGCCTGATGAGTTTACTATTGACAACTTCAGCTTAAGTAATTTGGCCAGTGGTTGATAGGTCAAAATGAAGTTGATAGACTAGTTAGCCCATCAGGTCGGGTCGTGACAGTTATTCTCGAATCTGTCGTCCTCACGGTGTTGGTCATCGTGAGTCTCACGATCTACACCTTCTGGGCTGCAGTGAGGGGCTACGACTTCACCTTCCTTGGCCATTTCTTGTTCTCTTCCATCATGATACTCTTCGTGTTCGTTCTCATCCAGGAAACAATGAAAAACAAAATTTTCTCAAGAGATACTCTAGTAAACCAATATAGTATTAAAAACAAGAGGAACGATATTGAACACTTACAATTATTTTCTCAAATACTCATATTCTACTTGTTTCATGAACTATGGTCCTATTTATAGGACCTAGTGGTAACAACCACTCTTCATCATATCACTCATGATAGAGTTAGTTATTGAAATCACCCTAACCACCTAGATCATGATGAATATTTAGATAACTACTATGAACCACCTAGATCATGATGAATATCTAGATAACTACTATGAATCAATTCTTAACACTCTTCCTTGATTCATAGTTACATACACCAATTTGAGACATAAAATAAATATATTTTTGAACTGGAAGTGACTTGGTGAGTATATCCGCAACTTATTCATTTGTGCCACAATACTTCATTGCTATGGCTCCACTTGCTATAAGATCACGGATGAAATGATAGTGTATCTCTATATGTTTCGTTCTTTCATAAAATGTTGGATTTTTTATCATTGCAATTGTAGCTTTATTATCACAAAATATTTCTATTGCTTCCATTTGTTTTTGATGAAGATCTTCAAGAAGTCTTCTAAGCCATATTGCTTAACATGCTACTGATGTTGCAGCTATATATTCTGCTTCCGATGTTGATAATGCAATTATTGCTTGCTTCTTTGAACTCTAAAATATAACTCCTGATCCAAGGCTAAAAATATTACCTGAAGTACTTTTTCTATCATCCAAATCTCCTACCCAATCACTATCAGTGAAACCAAATAATTTATATTTAAAATTATGAGAATACCAAATACCACAATCGGTAGTTCCCGCAATATAACGCAGAATTCTTTTAACAGTTCCGAGATGATGTTTGCTGGGGCTATGCATAAACCTGGATACTACACCAACAAAAAAGGTAATATCTGGTCGAGTATGAGTTAGATAAATCAAACCTCCGACCAAACTTCTATAGTATCTTGCATTTGTCAAGGATGTACCATCTTCAAGTTTTAGTTTCTCATTTACATTCATAGGCGTTGCTGCAACTTTGCAATTAAGCATGTTAGATTTTTTGAGTAGATCAATTGTATACTTTCTTTGTGAGATAAAAATTTCATCTAATTCTTTCTTCACTTCCGACCAAAGAAAATAGTGCAGTAGACCTAGATCTGACATTTCAAACTTATTCATCATGGATTTTTTAAATTCTGCCACAAAAGAGTTAGATGAACCCATATATATAATATCATCAACATAAAGGCAAACCATTAGAATATTATGTTCACCTTTCTTCTTTAGATAAAGTAGGTTCATTATTGCTCCTCTTAAATTCATTTTGATGAAAATAATTATCAATCTTACTGTATCATGCCTTTGGAGCTTGTTTAAGCCCATAAAGAGTTTTCTTTAGCTTATACACTTTTTCTTCATGTCCTTTAACAAAAAAACCTTTAGGTTGAGTAACAAAAACCTCTTCATGTAAATCTCCATTTAAAAATATAGATTTCACATCAAATTGATAAACAGGCTAACCCAAGTGAGCAGCTAAAGCTAAGAAAGTCCTCACGGTTTCGAATCTAGCAATTGGAGAAAAAATATCATCAAAATCAATACCTTGTTGCTGTGAATATCTTTTTGCTACAAGCCGAGCCTTATGCTTTTAGATACTTCCATCTGCATTATATTTTGTTTTGAACACTCATTTCAATCCAATAGCATTCTTTTCCTTTGGTAGATTCATTAGCTCCCAAGTTTCATTCTTCTCAATTGACTTGATTTCCTCCTTTATTGCTTTTCTCCATTCCTCTTTTTTCAACTGCTTCCTCAAAAGTTATAGGATCTGAAATAAATAAAGCAAATGTTGAATCTTAAATTTCTATTAGTGATCTGAATTTTCCTGGAGGGGATTCATTTGAGGAATCAAAATTTGAACTGCTACTGGGTAAGGCTGGTGATGAACTTGTTAGAGCAGGATTTGTTACTTGATTCTGTGGAGTGTCTAGTTTTGCCGGAATCTAAGTCTGTGTTTCTCCTTCATTGGACTCCCAATTCTAACTTGCCCTTTCATCAAACACAACATTTCTGTTAATAATAACTTTACCACTAATAGGATTATACAATCGATATGCTTTGGATTGTAAGGAATAACCAATGAAAATGCATTTTTCAGATTTTTCATCAAGCTTGTGGTGATTTTGTGAATTTACCAAAGCATAAGCAATACTACCAAAAATTCTTAGATGGTTTATACTTAGTTTTATACCATACCAAGCCTCAAAGAGAGTTCGATTCATAACAGCCTTAGTTGGTGAAATATTCAATAAATAAACTATTGTTGCAACTACTTTTGCCCAAAACTGATTTGGAAGATGCTTTCCTCTAAGCAAACTTCTTGCCATTTCAACGATAGTTCGATTTTTATGTTCACATACACTATTTTGTTTCGGTGTATAAGGTGCTATCAATTCCCTGTGAATACTATTTTCTTCACAAAAAGAATTAAACTCATTAGATAGAAATTCACCACCGTTATCTGTCCGAAGTGTCTTTATGCATCTACCACTTTGCCTTTCTATAAGTGCCTTGAATTTTCAAAAATTATCAAATGTTTCAGACTTCATTTCTAGAAAATATACCCAACTCATGCGACTATAATTATCAATAAATAATAAAAAATATCGACTTCCACCAAATGATTTTGTATTCATAGGTCTATATAAATCAGCATGAATTAATTCAAGACAATCATATGCTCTCCATGCTTTTCCAATAGGAAATGATTTTTTACTTTATTTGCCATAAATGCATCCTTCACATACATCAAGTGTATTAATTTTGGGCAATCCAAAAACCATTTCTTTTTGCTTTAACAGCCTTAAGCCCTTAATGTTAAGGTGTCCATATCTTAAATGTCACAAATTAGACTCATTCTTTTGAGTTGCAACTAGAGCATGCTTTTCAATATTTGAAATATCAAGTGGAAACATTTTATTTTGCGTCATGCAAACCTTTACCATAATCAAACCAGATTTTTTATGTTTAATGGTGCATGAACCATCATCAAATATAACTGAATAGCCATGTTCTATAAGTTGTCCAACACTCAACAAGTTATATGATAAACTAAGAACAAAGAAAATATTATCAAGGTATTTTATCTTTCCTTGACTTGTTTTCACCTCAATTGTTCCTTTTTCTTCCACTTGGATTTGCTTGTTATCTCCAAGTCTAACATTCCACTTATGAGTTTCATCAATATCTCTAAATATTGATCTTATGCCTGACATATGATTAGAACATTTACTATCCAGAAACCAAATATCATTTAAGATATCATTAACATGTGAATGAGTCATAAACAACTTACTATTGTCTTCATTTTCCTTCACATAGCTTGCTTGCTTTTCTCTTTTCTAGCAATCTGCTTTCATGTGACCAAACTTTTTAAAATAGTGGCATTGAATTCTATTCTTATAGTTTTTCTGATCATAATTTGATTGCTTTTGTTCATCATGCCCATCAAAGTGTCCTCTTCCTCTTTTATTTCCTCTATCACGAAATCCTCCTTTGCCATAAAATCCTCCTCTTCCTGCTGAATTTTTATCTTCTTTTGAAGTAGAAGACTCCCCCTTAATCTGAAATACTTTTTCTTCACTTTTCTCAAATGACCTGTTCAACTTTGCCTCGTGTGCTTGCAAGGAACCTATTAGTTTATCAAATGAATATGTAGATAGATCTTTTGATTCCTCAATTGCGGTAACAACATGATCAAATTTCAGAGTTAAACTTTTCAAAACTTTTGCAACAATTATATGATCATGAAGATGTTCACCATAAAATTTCATTTGACGAACAATTTCAGTCACTCGAGAAAGAAAATCTTGCACCGATTCATTGCTTTTTATAAACAAAATTTCAAACTCACGACGAAGGGTTTGAAGCTTTACCGTAATCACTCTTGATGAGCCTTGAAATTCATTTTGAAGTATCAACCAAGTTTGCTTTGAGGTTGTCGCTATTGTAATTCTTGAGAATATTGTCTCATGTACAGCTTGTTGAATGAAAAATAATGCCTTTGAGTCCTTCTTTCTATTCTCCCTCAGCCTGGTTTCTTCATCTGGATTTGTATATCCATTCTCTGTTAAGTCTCAAAGATCTTGAGATTTGAATAGAGTCTTCATCTTGATACTCCAAAATTCATAACTTTTGCCCGAGAAGATGGGAATAAGGGGTTGAGACATAGAATTGCTATTAAAAGTCATAATGCCCAGTTTAGATTGAAACAAAGCTTTGATACCACAAATGTTGGGATTGAAGGAGCAAGGAAACAATAAAAAATAAAATACTACGATGTAATCAAGAGAGTACTTTCAATCTAGTAAACCGATGTAGTATTAAAAACAAGAGGAACGATATTGAACACTTACAATTATTTTTCCAAATGCTCACACTCTACTTGCTTCATGAACTATGGTCCTATTTATAGGACCTAGTGGTAATAACCACTTTCCATCATATCACCCATGATAGAGTTAATTATTGAAACCACCATAACCACTTAGATCATAATGAATATTTAGATAACTACTATGAACCACCTAGATCATGATGAATATCTAGATAACTACTATAAATCAATTCTTAATAGGTAAAAGCTTATGCTGCCAGCTCTACCATGACGAGCACTAAGACTTTGCTTCATGTTCCGATTCACCCATAGGTGTTGTTTCCTATGGGAAGGATCTCCGCCATGATCTACGACGGGTTGGCCGCCATCGTCTTCTATGGCTTCATTGTCTACGATACAGATAACCTGATAAAGCGATACTCCTACGATGACTATATTTGGGCTACGGTAGCTCTCTATCTCGACATCATCAACCTCTTCCTCTCTTTGCTCACTCTCTTAAGAGCAGCCGAGAGGTAGAACAGTAGAGGAGACATCATGTTAATGATTGTAATTAAAGTTGGATTTCTCCTTGTAAATCCAACACTCTTAGGGCATGGTTTGACGGTGGAGTTTTTCTTTGGATATCGTTAGGTAACCCCATAAACAACAATGGGTTAACTAATACTGTTTCTTATTTTGACATATGTATTCATGCATTTGGATATTTTGATGGAGATACAAATGAACTCATACCCCTACAAATTCAAAAGTTTAAGATGATAAAATTGTAATATATATGTATATATCCAACTCCATCTAGATATGAAAATATCCAATAAAATCCAACACAACTATCAATTGTAATCAGAATTTATATTGCAATGGTTTGGTCATTACATACAATGGACATAGGTATGAGTTTTAGGATTTGTTTTGGGAGATTTGAGGTTGAGTTGAATCTGCTTCAGCCAGGAAATGGTGAAAACTTGCCATCAAAGAGTGTTAATGATGAAACGGATGATTGGCAATGTCGCTACATGCTACCTTGGTTGGATGCATAGGAAGAAGTTGCTTGCAAGAGAGCATTAATTGCAGGTGGAATTGATTATAGTGTTCTAAAATAGAGTCCATAAGAAACAGCTGCATTTGTGTTTATGGCTACAAATGTAAAGAAATAACATATCATATGCTCGTCTGTTTTTATTAATGTATTTAAAATTAAATATATTAGATCGGTGTCTTGGATTGTGTTGGACTTGTGTGAATAAAATATATTTTGTGTAACTCTTGATGGAAGAATGACAAATTTATGAGAAACTATGGGACAATTTTGGGGGAGAATATAAGATCTTGCAAGTAAATGTGTGAATATAAAATACTTTTGTGTAACTCTTAATGGAAGTATAAAAAGTGGGGCTATATTATCATAAAAAAGAAATTACCAAGTTTGTTGTAAGCTAATAGTTCATGCAAAGATGTTCATAAATACCTGTGATTGCTCTCCTAAGTGTTAGATTTTGAACCCCAACGAGATTGGTTATAAGTAGCTTTTCTAAGGATGTAAATTTTAAATTCAATTCAAAAGTCTAGGAAGTGTCACCAAAAATCCATTACACTATAAAATGGAAAAAAAAAGAAGAGAATGTCAGCAAACAAAGATAGAAATCTTAGACTACTAAATACAAAATGTTCACATGGTAACAATTCAATTGGTTCAACATCAAGTCTTATAAGATGTGAATTAAAAATCACGGGGGTTGAGATCCAAAATGGAGGCTTGGGCTACCAACATCATAAAGAAGTGTCTTTTGAAGCCCATGAGATTTTCTGGTCTAAACCATTCAATGGGAGAGAATTAAACTGAAGCATTCAGAAGCACAAAAGATTTGCTGAATCAATCCAGTACTAAACTGTGCACACAGGCAACTTCCGAGTCCTCGTCAACCTAATTAGACTTGCATTAATTTGATGCATACCTATGTGAGACTGATCTCACATCTTTAATCTGGTCGTGACAATTTGACTGTTCTTAATTGTTCTTCATGTCCATGATTTATGCTTTAGACAAAATATGTACATAAGTGCTCAGATTCCTTCTAGAGAGATATAGTGCACTCCAGTTTTTTGTGTCTTGTGCTGGTAGTCTTTCTCATGTCAACTCCACTTTTGGAAAAATAAGCCACTGAAATTGGTCTAGATTTGCAATGTTCATCTTTGGTCCAAAAAAGGGGGTTGTTCCCATATGGATCTTATTCCTTGTGTTCGACAAGCGTTTGGCATAATCAACTTGCCTGAATTGAGAAAATGCACCCCCATGTAAGATGGAATACAAAGAAACATTATCCAGCAAGAAACAAGAGTTCCAAGTTTTTGTTTGAGAGACTTAATCCCTGACATAGATCATCCTCCCTCTTCTGAGAAAATTGTATGGCATCTCATGTCTCTCTCACAATCTCTTTTCAACTCTCGTGTCTGCTCTACCATAAGGTGGTGAATCTTTTCAGCGTTCGCAGCTTCCTTTTCTTTCATCCGAGGCTTTGCCCAACTTGTTAAAACCATTGGACTTGAAAAGAGATAGTCCAATCGAACACCAAAAAGGTGCTTGGACCATGTGGACTATGGACCATGGAAGATAGTAAGCTCAAAGAATAGGGAAGAGAGAGAGAGAGAGAGAGAGAGAGAGAGAGAGAGAGAGAGAGAGAGAGAGAGAGAGAGAGAGGTGAAGGAAACTTAGCTCACTTGATGCAACTCTTCCTTTTACTTTCGGAGGAGGAAAATATTGATGTAAAGTGAAATAGAGATGGGTGGGAGAATATGATGAATCGGTAGAGCTGCACCGGGAAATTATGAACTGGAGAATCATTGTCCTTGTCAACATGAACAGTCAACCAACTTTAATTTCTCATTCATGTAACTCACTTACTGAAAACATGAATTTTTCCGAGTGTTTTATCTCGATGTCTCAGAGATGAATTGCTTTACTTCGTGAAAGTTGACTCGGTCTCGCTTTTGCCATCAAAAAATAAGAAAAGTTGAAGGCAAAAGTTGAGCAGTATCCTCATCCACCTTTGCTTTGTGCCACTCGGACATGTGGGAGAGGCTGTGTCCATGTTTCTTTCCATCTAAATCTTATGCATCACAATGAAATCTTCATGCCTTTCACATTTAAAACATGATCTCTGATTAATTCTCTTCCTCCATGCTTTTCTGAGCCAACCTAGCCGCCGGCGTGAGGAACATGTCACACGATCAATTAGAAATGTAATTAGACATGATCACCAAATCTTAATAAAAAAGAATAAGAACACATACAAAAGAGAGATCTAAAACACCATATGTGATTGTTGCATTGGTGACGCACCACTTGGCTGCCTCGGACCTCAATTTGTTGAATGAAAGAATAACATATGTATAAGACATCTAGCGAGAATTCAACCCAAAGCACACCACCAAACTAACCGATTGAATGTCATCATTCATGATAGTATTATTGGATATTTGTGGCTCACCGTCTTGATTTGGTTGAATGTGCACCTCCTTCGTCGCTTGATAGATCTTGCACATATTTAAAAGGAACACCTAGATGATGCCATGTCAGCATGAGACCACGTAATTAGAATCAAATGATGGCTTGGCACATCAATGGTGAGTTTCAGTCATTTTGATGAGGAGCTTTAAATCATTCTAACATGACAATTTCACATTGCTTTTAGGTTTGACATTGTTTGATGAACGTTTGGGGATTCTTAATAATGACTTGTGTGTCTTCCAGAGGTAAAACTTCCAACAATAGTTGTCATCGAGTGGGTAGGTAATTGGACACTGATACAACTTACTATCTTGAGAGTCTATGTGCCATCTATGTGAAATTACATCGTGGGTAGGAGCAAAGTAATTGTTGTAGACTGATGAGCCACCCGCATTCCATTGGTTGATGGTTTAAGAGAGGCCCCTCAAATAATTATTATTTTCTCTTTTACGAAAAATAAGTAAAGATAGAATTCAAGCCCAGAATATTATGATATTATGTCAAAATCTTTACCAACTAAATCAAACAGCACCTATAATTAAGTAATAAAAGGACTTGAGTTTGAAAACTGAAAAATGTGATAATGAACTATTGAAGTGAGATGA